>JAZKJV010005130.1:0-147315 GCA_037367405.1 Ottelia alismoides | reverse complement strand
TTCGTCTGCCGTTCCACCGACTCGCGGGCGCCGCGTTCACCGTCCGGCCAGGAACTGCCTAACCCGCTGATTGCCAGATCGATAATCGATGCCCGCCCAGAATTGCATCAGCAAGGAGACCCAGCCGAGGCGGTCCCGCGCATCCAGATTCCGTTGGCGCATCAACACCAAGATTGCTCCACGGTCTGAATCCGTCAGATCCGGCCGGCTCCGATCGAGGCCGAACCCGTCACCACCATGTAGCGCTTGAGGGTTTGCCTCGAGCTGGCTCTGCGTCATTCGCTGGTAGGAGTCGCGCACCTGAGCCTCCAGACGCGGATTTGGCAGAAAACTCGAACTGACTCGATAGTAAGGCACCCCGGCCGCCATCCCATAGACATGGATCAGCCCCATGGCAATAACGTTGTATAAGGCGTCCGCCGTTTCCTGCGAGATCGTCAGCCGGGGAGCCCAGCACCCCACCGTTTCCGGCGACGTAAATGCCGAATGACCCATTCTTCTCGTTCTTCTCGACGGCGACACGGTACTCGGCGTTCGCCCCCGGCACATCCAGCCCGTCGCGCCGCTCGAGGCCAACCCGATCGTGAGATTCGTGACAGTCGACGTCCGGTCACGTGAAGCTTGCACATCCGAGAGGACATGCCCCCGGTCGTACAAGATACTCCCCAGCGCGTTCCTGCCCTTGACAACGGCCTCGGTGGAACGTTCCAGGCTCCCCACCAGTCGATACGTCGGCTCCGGCGGCTTCGGCCGTTCCCGAACATACTGCGCGTTGCCATTGAACCCCCGCGCGCTGCGATGCCATCGACTCCAACATTGCCCGATAGGTGCTCGCCTGGCCCATCTTCGACACGGCGTTGCGGCAAAACTGGCCGAGATCGCTCGGCAGCTTGTCGGAACCGCTTTCGTTTCCAATGTAGTCAATCTCGAAGATCGCCCGGCTGCGGCCTTCAATCGCATCGTAGGTCGCCACCATGTTTCCAAAATCCGCCAGGACCTCATCGACCGGGCGGCGGGACCTCGATCGGCAACCTCAGCGACTCCGACGAAGAGCGCAGGGCCTGCTCGAGCTTTTGTCGGCCGCATCCGCGGTCGTGCACAGCGCGATGATGAACACCATTGCGATTCGCATGGACATCCAAATCCTCCTTACTTTCGAATCACCGTGATCTCACTGGTAATGATGCTATTGCGGACTTCGAGTGATTGGAGCGGCCCCCGCACGACGGCGCCGCCGATCAGCACGGGGTCCCGCGATTCAGTGACAACCGTGAGGGGGCGTGCCAGCTCGACCGCCACCTCTACCTTGCGAATACCGTCGGAAGCGCGCACCTCCGACGGCGACAGGCGCTTCAAAACGTCCTGGCGGGACTTGCCCGCAAGATCCGAATCCTGCACCGAAAAAAAGCGCGTTCCGTCTGCCGCGGCGCGGTCACCAAGAAGCCGCGCATGATGCTTGATGACGAACACCGTCGTCGTGGTGTCGCCGGGATTTGGACAACACGGGCGACGGTGCTGGTGCCCCACTAAGCGGCCGCTGGGCCTGGATCGGCCCAGCGGTAACCGCAAGAATCGAGAAAAGAGGCCGGTGAAGCAAGAGGTCCTCCTGGAAAGAAGGCCCTGGAGGAGCGGAGCTTCAATCCGCGCCTCCAGGGGTTGAGCCCGCAGGCCTTCGGTTTAGCGAATCGTGGTGGTGCCGATCCAAGCCATCGAGTTGTTACCGGTCACCGTGATAGGCGACGCCGTCGCGGTCGTGATCGTGGTGACAGCACCGTTCACGGTCGAGTTTTGGATCACATTCCCACCCAAACGTGCAACGGAGTTGTTGCCCGTGACAGTGACGGGCGACGCCGTCGCGGTCGTCACGTCGGTGACCACGCCGTTTACCCGGCTATCGCTGATCCAATTTACCACCAATGCTGCCCCAGGAGTTGTTCCCAGTGACGGTCACCGGGGAGGCCGTCGCCGTGGTGACACTCGTCACTGCGCCGTTGACCACCGAGTCACGAATGACGTACCCCCGATGCTTCCATGAGAATTGTTACCGGTGACCGTGACGGGCGACGCCGTCGCGGTCGTCACGCTCGACACCGCGCCGTTTACGCGCGAGTTCTCGATGAGGTTACCCCCGATGTAACCCATCGAGTTTGTTACCCGTGACCGTCACGGGCGACGCCGTCGCCGTCGTGGTGCTGGTTACGGGGCCGTTGACGATCGAGTCGGCGTAAGCCTGAATCGAAGCCGCCATCGCGAGGATAAGGATACTGCTTTTCATCTTACTGATTGGTCCTTTCTTGTTGTGACGATTGAGGTTCGGCTTGGTGAGAGCCAGGGTTCTGCACAAGAGCCTTCATGCGGTCGACACGCCGCTGGAGTTCGTCTGGGTCGCTCAGGGTCTGCTCAGCTTTCTTGAGTAGCTCGAGCAACTGCGTCTTCTCGTCGTCCGGAATCGGGTTCACCATGGGGCCGGGGCGGCAGGAGCCCGGCCGGTGTTGGGCCCGTAATCTTCTGCCACGATGCCGCCAACTCTTCGAGCTTGGCCTGTTCCACCAAGCCTCCCAGGACTTCGCGATAACCCCGGCACTGCGCGTCGAACGACAAAGCCAAGAGCTTCGCTCCGCGCGCCTTCGTCAGAAACAAGTTCTGGTTCTCCCGCATCTTCTTGGCCGTAGCCGCCCGTTGCACGCTGCTTCCCGATCGAGGAATCGCTCGAAGGACCTCCAGCGCTTCGCGCAGTTGGGTCTGGAGGTCGAGCAGATTCTTCAGGTTCACCTGATCGACCTCCATCAGATTGCCCTTCGCCTTCAGCGTTGAGATGCCGCGTTCCGTCTGGTCGAGTAGCGCAAGCACTTCGCTCAGCGTGGCGGAAGCGCTGGACGGCACCGGCGTCGAGGATTCCAACTCGGTGGCCACTCGTCCCGCCTCGGAGGCAGCTTTGGAAAAGATGTCCGCCTCGATGCGCCTGAAGTCGCCGCTCGCCAAACACTGCTTGATGCCGAGTTGTACCTGGGCCGCGCGCTTGACCAGGGGATCGGCCACCGCTTTGTTGATGATTTGGTTGGCCTGGCTGTGGGACCCCCTGGAGTTCATCGTGAACGGACTTCGCGACTTGTGGCTGTCGGCGAAGTCTTCTGGCGACGGGCGATCCTGCTGAGCGAACACCACCGTCGCGACAAGAAATGCGATCCTGCGCATGGTCCTTCTTCTCCTTCTTTGACCCTCTCTGTTTCGAATCTTACGAATGTCCGGTCAACCGGACGACGAATGACCGTCCCCCGGTGGACCACAATTCGACGCTGGCTCGCCGAACGGTTCGGGCGCGACGCCCTCCTGTTCGAGCGCTTCATAGACCAGGCTCCGCAACACGGCGTAGAGCTCGGCCGGGTAAAGAGCGTAGATCGTCACGGGCCCGCCAGCCTCGCGCCTCTTCGCCTCGAACGCCTCAGCGAAGCCGACGGTCGGCGGCATTTCGTCCAACTCCCGCACCACGATCCCATCCGGCACCGGGCCCCACGAAAGCTGCGCCGTAGCGAGGTCGAAAATGCTCGACATCGCACGCGGCCGACGGGTGTCGAGCGCCAGCCTGACGCCATGCGCCCGGAGAACTGGCAGCGAGCCTGTCGCGAAAATCTGGAGCGTGAGGTGCTGTCCTCGCTCCGCGTGCGCGTTCCATGACGCCGTTCCCGGCCGGGCGCCCAATGCAGACTCGGCCCGACGCGTGGCCCCCGGCGGATCCCGCTAACGCGGTTAACGCAGTTCTGCTGGGCTTCGCCGCCTGGGGGCCCGTTTTTCCGTGAGGCTGCGCCGCTGGCCGCCGGATCAGCTCGGGCGTAATCAACTTCATCGCGAACGGAGGACCTGGCTGGTCAAACCTGTATTCCAGGCCGCGAAGGATGACGTACGGCTCGCTCGCGATCGCCAGCACCACGGCGCCCACCCACAGCAAGGCCAGTCCCAGCTGGACGGAGCCCGGGTCTCGTCATTCAGGCTGGCGAACATGCTGGATCCCCCCGCTGTTCGAACTCTCGGTCGATCCGCTGGATGGCCACATCCAGCGGCTGCGTCAGGAGCTCATGCGCCAGCCGTTCGGCGCGGCCATCGGTCAAGCGACGCGCAACTGGCGTGGACACCACCTTGTACACCGGCACCGGGCCGGGTTTCTGCACCACATTCCGCGGACGGTCCGCCTCGATGGGCGCCGACAACGGTGCTGGAGCCAGGGCGGGAATCGCCGGTGACGCTGCAGGTTGAGGGCTGGTCAATGGAGGAGGCGAGCGGTTGGCCGCCTTTCTCGATCGCGGACGTCGGCGTCACCGTCGAGGGCGGAGCGCTGCACCCGGTGACCAAAACGGCGTACAGCGCCACCGCAGACTGGATCAAGGTCTTCATTCCGAACCCCCTCCTCAGTGCGAGGCCGTTGGTGAAGGGAACCGGGCGTCGCGGCAGGACGTGTGGGGTCCGCTGCGGTCGGCGGCACAATCGGCAAGTTGTTGATGATCACCCCGCCGATGGAAGGAGCGGGCTTGGGGGTGCTCACGAACTCGAGCGCGCCCAACCCAGCAGCCGAAGCTTCGAGCCGTGCTTGATGGCGAATTGCGTCAATCGTGCTGGCCAAGGCCTGTTGCAGTTTCGCCGTCAGGTCGATCGCTTGACGCTGATCTTCGATCTGCTTTCGAAGCATCTCCGCATCGCCAGCGCGCGCACGCTCGTGTTGCGCGAGCGTGGCCTTCAGCACGCCGATCCGCGAGGTGACGTAGGCGATGTTCCACCCGAAGGTGTCAATCAACGGCGACATCGAGAAGCGAGGCGCCTTCTCGTGAACGCGCTGAAGGTCAATCAGGAAGTCCTGGTGCGATTGGATCTCGCTCCGCAAGACGGGCGTGCGGGTCGGCGCTCGACTGCCGCTCCAGTTCCGCCAACTGCTTCTCCTGCATGGAGCGCATGGAGCTCAGCTTGTCCTGTTTGTCGAGGAGCACCCGGATGTCCTGATGGGACTCACTCGCTTGGGCGACGACGGGGCGGTTGCTACCCGCCGTCAGAGTGATGATGATGATGATGATGTGGCCGAAGAGGCGGCGCTGGATACGTTTCATCGACTTCAACGTTACCCCAAGCCGCGAATCTGCCTCAAAGTGAATTTTACTTCGGATGGAGAGGCCGCAAAGTATCCGCGGCGCCTTTTTTTCGCCTAGCGCAGCACCAAACCTTCACCCCTGACTTTTCCGGCTCTCGCAACAGAAAAATTCCTGACGCTCGCCGGGAGGAGCTTGTCCTCGTGAAGAAACTGGATGTAGGCGTCCACTTCCTCGCGTAGCTTTGCCTTCCCGCCGCTAACTTCCCCGTTGTTCCCTTGACCTGGCTTGGCGAGGTCCAAGAACCGGTTTAGAACAGGAAAGCAATAGACCACATCCGCCAAGCGAGTCCCAAACTCCTGCTCGGTCTGAGCCTTGCTCCTTTTTTGAAGTTGGTCTTTTCGAGTCGGATGACGATCGCGTTGAACTGCGCGACCATCGATGCAAGTAGAGGGCTGTGCTTTGAATACCCTGTCCGCTTCGGGGTATGGGAACTTCGTCAACCTGCCCAAATCCAGGTTGTCGCACCTCCCGCGCACGTCCCTAATGCGTCCGCCACAACAGGCCTGCAACCACTGCGTCCGATTTCATCGGCAGATATGCTGCCGCGCACACCGCCCTAACCGCGTAGATCGCGCGCTGATCCGGGTCGCTTCCTGACCATGGAGGCTGAGCAGATTCTCAGTCAATAGCACGCCTCGGAACAACTTCTGGCCCAACGTCAGGCTACTGTCGTCAATCCGATTCCATGTCGCGCTGTCCTGAAGCGCCGTTACTGGTTTCTGGCGGTTTAACGCATAGGCAGCGGCAAGCCGTAGCTCATTGTCGAAGAACTTCCAGGGCACCATTCGCTCAACTCTCGCACTCGTCGCGATGAGGTCTGCTGCTTCCGGTTGCTTGGAGTCGATCGCCTTCCAGACGGTAACCAGTCGGCATAGAAATTCAATCGGATCGCCAGTGTCAATGCACTTGAAATCGACAGCTTGCGGCGCGTCCTCCCCTTTACTGCCGCGGTGCTGTTGTTCGCGGAGCTCGATCAACTCCAAAGTACTTTCCACAAACGCCTTCTCCGGGCAATTATTTGAACGTCCAGCGTAGTTGCTTCGGAGTCGTCGACGATAGCTCTCAGGTCTTTCAGTTCACCCTTCGTTGTTTCGTCAAACCTGACCATGACGGTTTGAGTAAATGCGAGCAGCAGGTTGATGTCAGCGGCCAGGTTCGAATCTCGATTGTGTTCTGCCTCGCTCAATGGACCAGGGAATGCCCCGAGGATGGCCAAAGCGTTGCGGAAAGCTGCGCCGGCCGCACCCAGACGACCCCTGGCAGAGCTCCGTAAGCCCTCGACCGCGAGCCAATATCCGCGCCAGGCAGCGGCGCGTAAATACTCTCTCCTCAAAGACAGCCGCACTAGCCCGGCGGCTCTTCCCCTCCTCCTCGATCTCACGCAGTCTGCGCGCGGCGCCGTCGGTTGCACGGTCAAACAAGCGGAGAGCTTCTGGCAGCTTCCCCGAATTTCGGGCAAGAACGCCCTGATAGTACACTAGGCGAGTGATTGTGCCGTAGAAGAAGCGGCTCTCTGAACGCTTGACTAGCCTCTTCTCCACAAAATCCATTCCGGCGTCAAGCAGACTCTTGGCATCGCTATGGCTCGAAGCTCGCGTTTGCGGATTCGTGTCCCGTATCAGCGCAGCAGCTGCGGCGGCCATCACCCAGACGGCTTGTCGACCAAGCCTCCAATTACTGTCCGATGAGAACCGCGCGCCATCATTGGCAAGCAAGCGCTTGAGATCGAAGGCCTCCGGCCTGACCCAGTTAAGCGCGGTGGCGAAATCTCCCTTCAGATAGTTGACTTCCGCCAGGAGCGACAGGCCGCGAAGAACGGTCTTGTCAACCAAGAAAATCTGCTTGTCCCGTTCGCCGCGCCGTCGCGCCATCTCCGCCGACAAGTTCTTGTAGGCTGTGATTGCCTCATTTGAGGAGAGGTTGACGGTCCGAACGGCCCGCAGGAGAATCTTCACGTGGCTGTCCATCTCAGAAGACATAGTTTGACACCAAACGGAGCAAAAGGGGGAAGCTTTAACAATCATATGACAGGCGGAGTTCACGAAGGTAAACCGGACGGAGGATAATGGGTACTTGGCCGATGTAGGACTCCTCCGCTGTGGATACCGGTTCTTCGCCTATCAACAGGGTCAAGTCAGCCGGGAGTCCTCGCGATCCCCACACAATCCCCCGACCCTCCCCACCCCCGCGCCTTGCCCTCCGCCCCCGATCGCCGCAAGCTAAGCCATGGACTACACCGCCGCCCGCCACCAGGACGAAATGGCCGACGCCCTCACCCAAATGCCCGACACCCCCATCCAGGCCATCGCCCGCTTTCGCCGAGCCCGCGCCGCCGCCCGCCGCACCTGGGCCGCCCTCGAGAAGAACAAAACCCGCCGCGCCCACATCGGCTTCATTCGTTACATCTACGAAGTCCCCCCACCCCCGAGCACCCCCGATCCCCGCCACCGGGCCACCCGCAACCGGGGCGATTGAAGAATTATTGGAAAAGCGCAAGCTATTTCCATGCCGACTTCCGCGCGCAGACCGCCGCCAACCAGGCAAATGCGCAACACTCCACCGGTCCTCGCTCCTCCACGGGCAAGGCCCAGTCCGCCCGCAATGCCCTCCGCCACGGTTTCCCGTTCGCAAACCGTGCTCCTCCCCGGCGACGATCCGGCGGATTTCCAGGCTCTCCTCGACACCCTCACCACACACTTCGCCCCCGTCGACCTCACCGACCAGCGCTGCGTCCGCGAAATGGCCGACGCCGAATGGCGGCTCCGCCGCGTCCGCGAATATCTCGAAATCACCATCGAAAGCGGATCGCCGAAATCCAAGCCGCTCACCCCGAGGCGAACGAGATCGAACTCCAGGCCCTCGTCTGGGCCGACCCCGCCTCCGGCCTCGCTCCCCTCATGAAGTACGAGCAGAAGTACGAGCGCCAATACGACCGCGCCTACCGCACCTGGCTCGCCTACCAGGAATTGAAGACGACGATCGAGTACAAAGAAGCCCGCGAAGTCGTCCGGAAGGACGAAGAAGAGCAGCGCGAAGCCGAAAAGAGGGTCCACGCCGCGATGCAAAATCAAAATCGACCAAACGAACCCAATCCGGCCACGCCCGTCCAGCCCGGATCGCCCCCAACAGACCCGCGCCGCCAGCACTTCTTGACGTCCGCCCGGCCCCCGGCTCTCTTCCTCGCCTTCGTCAAGCACAATACTGAATCACGCCCGCCGCGTAGCTCCGCTGCGCGGGCTACCCCTTGCACTTCTACATATCATCGGCTATATGTAGAAGCGAGAGGTATCGCGTTTTGTCCATCGACCTGCCGCAAGGCACCCTCGATCTCCTGATCCTGAAAATCATCGGCCTCGGGCCTATCCACGGCTACGCCATCGCCCAACGCCTCGAACAGGTCTTCCTCCGAAACCGTGAAGGTGCCCCAGGGCTCGCTCTACCCCGCCCTGCACCGGCTCGAAAACCGCGGCTACCTCCAGGCCGCCTGGAAAGCCACCGACTCCGGCCGCGAAGCGAAGTTCTACTCGCTCACCGCCGCCGGTCGAAAACAACTGAAGGCCGAAACCGAAGGCTGGCACCGCCTCGCCGTTGCCGTGGCTGCGGTGCTGAGCCTCGAGAAGGAGACCGCCTGAAATGCCGCACCGCGACGACGAACTCGACAAGGAGCTCCGCTTCCACCTCGAGCAACACGAAGCCGACCTCATCGCCCGCGGCGTCCCGCCCGCCGAAGCCCGCCGCCAGGCCCGCCTCGCCCTCGGCGGCCTCGAACAAGTGCGCGAAGAGTGCCGCGAAGCCCGGCCGGCCATCACCCTCGAACGCTGGCTCAAGGACAGCCGCCTCGCCCTCCGCGCCCTCCGCAAAAGCCCCGCCGCTACAGCCGCCTTCATCCTCACCGTCGCGGTCTGCGTCGCCGTCAACACGGCCGTCTTCACCGTCGTCGACTCGCTCCTCCTCCGCCCGCTGCCCTTCGACCGCGCCGATCGCCTCGTCTACCTCACGAACCAATATCCCCAGGCCGGCATCGACGACAACGAAGCCAGCGCCCCCGGCGACCTCGCCGATCGCACGGCGGCCATGCCCGCGCTGGCCGAGCACGCTCTCTACCGCGAAACCACCCGCGCCCTCGAACGCGACGGCGGCGCGCCCCCGGTCCAGGTGCGCGGCTTCGCCGTTAGCTCGAGCTTCTTCCCGCTCCTCCGCGTCCGCCCCGCCGAAGGCCGCCTCATCGGTGAGAACGATACCCAGGAAGGCAAAGACGCCATCGTCCTCATCACCCAGGGCCTGAAGAAAGAGCTCTTCGCCAACCACGCCCGCCACCGGCCGCAAGCTCCGCCTCGGCGGTCGCGAGTACACCGTCGCCGGCGTCCTGCCCGAAGGCTTCCGCTTCCTCTCCGCCGAAGCCCGCTACTTCACGCCGCTCGTGCTCAGCGCCGAAGAAAAGCGCGGCCACCACAACAACAACGTCGCCTACCTCGCCCGCCTGCGCGACGGCGCCACCGTCGAACAAGCCCAGGCCCAACTCGATTCCCTCAACCGCCGCCTGCTCGAAGAGATCCCCGATTACCGCGACATCCTGAAGCGCGCCGGCTTCCGCTCCCGCGTCGACGCCTTTCAGCCCTGGCTCATGCGCCATGTGAGCGGTGGCCTCGCGCTGCTGTGGTGCGCCGCCGCGCTCGTGCTGTTGATCGGCGCCGTCAACCTCGCCGGCCTCGCGCTCGCCCGCGCCACAGCCAAGAGCCGCGAACGCGCCACCCGCCTCGCCATCGGCGCCACCACGGCCGACCTCCTGCGCCAAAGCCTCCTCGAACACCTCCTGCCCGCCCTCGCCGGCGCGCTGCTCGGCGTCGTGGGCAGCCAGTTGATGCTCGCCGCCTTCGATCACGACCTCCTCCCCGGCAGCGCCGAAATCCGCCCCGGCCTGCTCGCCTGGCTCTACGCCTTCGGCGGCGCGCTGCTCGCCGGTGGCGTCGCCGGTGCCGCCTCCCTGCTGCCCGCCCGCCGCTTGGATGTCAGCCGCGCGCTGCACGAAGGCGGCCGCGGCGGCACCGCGCGCGCCACTTGGCTGCGCCGTGGCTTGGTCACGGCGCAAGTCGCGCTCGCCTTCGTCCTGCTCCACGGCGCTGGCGTTTTGACCGCCAGCCTCCATGAACTCCTCCAGGTGCGCCCCGGCTTCGCCGTCACCGAAGTGCGCACCGCCATGACCCGCATGCCGGGTACCATCAATACGGCGGCCGCCCGCAACGCCACGCTCGACCGTGTGCTCGCCGCCGTCCGCGCCGTGCCCGGCGTCACGCAGGTGGCCGCCGGCTCCGCCGTGCCCTTTGCCTCCGGCTACAACGACAACGTCATCGTGCCGGAGAACCACGTTCTCGCGCCCGGCGAGTCCTTCGTCTCCCCCGTCCAGCTCCAAGTCACGCCCGGCTACTTCGAAACGCTCGGCATGCAGTTCGTCGCGGGCCGCCCCTTCGACAGCCGCGACCACGCCACCGCCCCGCGCACCGTCATCATCGATGAAAGCCTCGCGCGCCGCTTCTGGCCCGGCCAGGATCCCCTCGGCCGCCGCGTCGCCCCGCCCACGCCCAAAGGCGCGCCTGACCCGAATAACCTCATGATGGTCGTCGGCGTCGTGCGCTCCGTGCGCCTCCAGAATCTGGCCGGCACCGGCAATCAAATGGGCCTCTACTGCGTCCCCTGGGCCCAAAGCCCCGCCAACACCTTCGCGCTCCTCTGGCGCGGCCCGGCGTCCACCATCGAACCCCTGCGCCAAGCCTTTCACGCCGCGCTGCCCGGCGCCGCGCTCTTCGAACTGCGCTCGCTCGAAGAGCGCCAGGCGCTCACGCTCGCCCCGCGCCGCACCGCGCAGGCCTTGGCGCTCGTCTTCGCCGGAGTCGCGCTGCTGCTCGCCGCCATCGGGCTCTACGGCCTGCTCGCCTTCTTCCTCGCCCAACGCCAACGCGAAATCGGCATCCGCCTCGCGCTCGGCTGCACCGGCGGACGCGTCTTCGGCCTCTTCTTCACCGACGGCGGACGCCTCGCCCTCGCCGGACTCCTCGCCGGCGGCGCACTCGCTTGGTTCGTGCGCCCCTGGCTCGCCGCGCAGACCTACGGCGTCGCGCCGCTCGACCCGCGCGTGCTGCTCACCGTCTCCGCCGTCCTTGCGCTAGTGGCCGCCGCCGCCATCGCCGGCCCCGCCTGGCGAGCCTCGCGCGTCGATCCCGTGCGCGTCCTGGGCGAGAATTAGGAGGTTCCCATGCCCTTCGAGTCGCCCTGGCGAATCCCTGTCCGAGCGCTATCACGCCATGATCCACGCCGGCTTGTTGACCGGCGACGATCGGGTGGAGCTACTCGACGGCACGCTCAGCGAAAAGCCCATCCAAGAGCCCGGCCCACGTCTATACGCTCGCTACACTGGCCCGCCGCGTCAACCCTTTGGTTCCCGCCGGGTGGCACGTCCGCACCCAGGACCCCATCACGCTTCGCGATAGTGAACCCGGAGCCCGACCTCGCCATCGTCCGCGGCGATCCCGCGCACTGGCTCGAACGCCATCCTCCCGCCACCGCCGTGGCACTGGTAGCCGAGGTGGCTGAAGCCACGCTCTCTCGCGACCGCGGCCTGAAACGCCGCATCTACGCGCGTGCCCGCATTCCGGTCTACTGGCTCATCGATTTGAAGGCCAGATCCATCGACGCTTACAGCGCACCGAAAGGCGACGACTACTCCCGTCACCACTCGGCCGTCAACACTCTCACCCTGACGCTCGGCGGCCGCTCGCGCGGCAGCATCGAAGCCAATGTTCTGTTCCCACCCGCCTGAAGTTGAGATATGCTCGCGACGATGCTCACGCGACGCTCCCTTCTCGCCTCTCCGCTGCTCTTCGCGCAGGACCCGGCGCCCGCCTGGCCCAACCCCGTCCTCGACCTCCACTTCCACCCGCGCCCCACCGTCGAAGCCAACGTCCGCCACCTCGACGGCTGCGGCGTCAAGAAGGCCCTCCTCCTCACCAACCTCACCCGCGAGGCCGACGCCATCGCCTGCGTCAAAGCCCACGCCGATCGCTTCGTCCGCTTCACCGCTATGGACGCCGCCAAGCTCGATCTCGACCGCCCTGCGCAAAATCCATCAAGGGCGGCGCCATCGGCCTCGGCGAGTTCAAATCCCACGTCGCCTGCGACGGTCCCGAAATGCGCCGCGTCTACGCCCTCGGCGCAGAGCTCGGTCTCCCCGTCCTCCTCCACTTCGGCGAGCACGAACAGTTCCCGGGCGAAGGCACCTGGAACACCGGCATCGAGCGCTTCCCAAAATCCTCGCCGAATTCAAGAAGACCACCTTCATCGGCCACGCCGACGCCTTCTGGGCCCACATCAGCGCCGACGGCACCAAAGGCGTCCCTTATCCCACCGGCCCCGTCAAGCGCGGCGGCCTCAGCGACAAGATGCTGAGCGATTACCCCAACCTCGTCGCCGACCTCTCCGCCAACTCCTGCCGCAACGCCCTCGCGCGCGACCCGCAGTTCTCCGCCGACTTCCTCTCCCGCCACCAGGACAAGCTTCTGTTCGGCAGCGATTGCAGTTGCCAGGACGGCCGCGGCGCCGGCCAGCGCTCCACCCAGCCGTTGATTTCGAACCGCTGCGTCGCCCGCGAAACCTTGAAGGCGTTGAAGGAGCTCACCAAGCCCGACGTCTTCAAGAAGCTCACCTGGACCAACGGCCCATCGCCTGTTGAAGCTTCGGGAATAACAGAGCCCCGCGGCCGGATATCCACCGGCGTGAACACCTCATCACGCCTCACGGGAAAGAAAGTCCTCATCACGGCGCCAGCACCGGCATCGGCCAGGCCATCGCGCTCCGCTTCGCCCAGGAAGGCGCGCAGGTGGCCATCAACTACCGCAGCGGCCCCGAACAAGCCGCCGCCGTCGCCGCGCAATTGCCCACCGTCGCCAGCGGACCGCACCTCACCGCCCAGGCCGACATCAGCGACGAACGCCAGGTCCACGGCCTCTTCGAAAGCGTCCTCGAGCGCTTCGGCTCGCTCGACGTGCTGGTGAACAACGCCGGCATCCAGAAGCCCTGCCCGAGCCACGACATCGAGCTCACCGATTTCGACAACGTCCTCAACGTCAACCTGCGCGGCGCCTTCCTCTGCGCACGCGCAGCCATCCGCCACTATCTCGCCCGCGGCGGCGGCGGCGTCATCCTGAACAACTCGAGCGTCCACGAAATCATCCCCAAGCCCAAGTACCTGCCGTATTCCATCAGCAAGGGCGGCGTCGAGAACCTCACCAAATCGCTTGCCCTCGAGTACGCCGCTCACGGCATCCGCGTCAACGCCGTTGGGCCCGGCGCCGTCATCACGCCCATCAATCAGGCCTGGACCGGCGACGCCAAAGCCCGCCAGAGCGTCGAAAGCCACATCCCGCTCGGCCGCGCCGCCGACGCCTCGGAGATCGCCGCCGTCTTCGCCTTTCTCGCCTCGGCTGACGCTTCCTACATCACCGGCCAGACGATCTTCGCCTGCGGCGGCCTCACGCTCTACCCCGAATTCCGCAGCGCCTGGTCCTCGGGAGAATAGGAAGCATGATCCTCGATGGCCAACATGTTCTGATCACCGGCGCCAAGGGCGGCCTCGGCAACGTCGTCACCCGCGCCTTCTTGATGGAAGGCGCCCGCCGTCGCCGGCGTCTCCCGCTCCATCTCCGCGGCGGATTTCGCCCACGCCCAATTCACCGCCGTGCCCGGCGACCTCGGCACCGCCGACGGCGCTCGCGCCGTCTTGAACACCACGCTCAAAGCCTTCGGCCGACTCGACGCCGTCGTGCATCTCGTCGGCGGCTTCGTCGCCGGCCATCCCGTCGAAACCACGCCCGAAGAGGACATCGAGCGCATGCTCGACCTCAATCTCCGCTCCGCCTGGAACATCGCCCGCGTCGCGATGCCTGTCTTCCGCGCGCAAGGCCGCGGCCGCTTCGCCGCCATCGCGAGCGCCATCGTCCAGCAACCCGCCCCCATGACCAGCGCCTACGCCGCGTCGAAAGCCGCTGCCCGGGCGCTGCTCCGCACGCTCGATGAAGAAGGACGCACCGCCGGCATCCGCGCCCGCGCCCTCACGCCCCGGCACGCTCGGCGAGCCCACCATGCAAGCCGTCACCCGCGAGCTACTGGAGTTCGTCTCGTCATGACCGTCTATCTCGCCGTCAGCCTCGCCGCGGCCCTCTGGTTCGCCTTCGCCGGCGTCAACCGGTTCGACGCCAAAGCCCGCGGCACCGGCCTCGCGTTCCGCTTGCTCTTGATCCCGGGCGCGATGCTCTTCTGGCCCTGGCTCGTCCTGGAGAGCCACGCGATGATCCGGCCCCTGCGGCAAGCCCACGGCATCATTTGGCTCGCGCTGGCCGTGGCGCTGGTCACCCTTCTCTACGCCAGCGCGACGGTCCGCCGCCCATGAGCCTCCAATACCAGGCCATTGGCTGGAACGCCGCCAAGCGCGTCTACGACACGCGCCTCGCCGGCTTCGTCGCCGCCTTCCTCCTCGCCTTCACCGGCGCGCGGCGTGGCGCTTCCCCGATGCCACCGTCGAGACTCTTCTCATCCGCGCCCTCGGCCTGCTGGCGTTGGTGCTGCTGCACGTCATCCTCGCCATCGGACCGCTCTGCCGCCTCTCGCCGCGCTGGCTGCCGCTGCTCTACAACCGCCGTCACCTCGGTGTGACGATGTTCACCGTCGCGTTGGCGCACGCCGTCTTCACCTTGATCCAATTCCACGGCTTCGGCGACGTCTCCATCGTCGACAGCCTCCTCAACAGCAACGCCGCTGGGATTCCCTCGCCGAGTTCCCCTTCGAATGGCTCGGCGCGGCGGCGCTCGCGTGGCTCTTCGTGATGGCCGCAACGAGCCACGACTTCTGGCTCGAAGCGTTGTCGCCGCGCCTTTGGAAAACGCTCCACATGGGCGTCTACTTCGCTTATGCGCTCGTCATCGCCCACGTCGCGCTCGGCGCCATGCAGGACGATCCCTCGCTCCTCTGGCTCCTCGCCACCGGCGCAGCCACGCTCGTTGCGCTCCACCTCACCGCCGCCTGGCGCGAGCGCCAAACCGACCGCGGCTTCATCGAAGCCTGCGCCGTGGAATCCATCCCCGAAAAGCGAGCCCGCATTATCCAAATGGGCGGCGAGCGCATCGCCGTCTTCCGCTACGACGGCTGCGTCTCCGCCATCTCCAACGTCTGCCGCCACCAAAACGGACCGCTCGGCGAAGGGCGCATCATCGACGGCTGCGTCACCTGCCCCTGGCACGGCTATCAGTACTTGCCGCACGACGGCACCTCGCCCCCGCCCTTTCCAGAGAAGGTCGAAACCTACCGCACGCGCCTCGCCAACGGCCGCGTCTACGTCGACCCGCGCCCGCTGCAGCCCGGCACCTTCGTGGAGCCCAGCCGATGCGACTGATCCTGGCAATGGCCTTACTCACCGGCGCAACCCTCGGTCTCTGGCAGCCATCGCCGGCGAAGGCGCGCTTCGAATACGGCGTCACCCGCGTCTACACCGGCACCGTGCTCACCGACCCCTTCCCCATCCTGCTGACGACCACCGGCGAAGCAATCCCGCTCGTCGGCCTCGGCAAACACGCCGCCTCCGCGAAACCCGGCCCCGCCGAGCTCCACGCGACCCTCATCGAGCGCGGCCCCCGCCGCATGCTCGAAGTCGCCTCCCTCCGTCCGGCCAACACCGCATCCCGGCCCGCCCAATGGCACAACCTCGGCCAAGCGACCATCACCGGCGAACTGGTCGACACGAAGTGCTGGCACGGCGTGATGAACCCCGGCGCCGGCAAGACCCACCGTGCCTGCGCTGCCCGCTGTCTCCACGGCGGCATCCCCGCCGCGCTGGCGACACGCGACGGCCGCCTCGTCTATCTCCCCAAGGCCGACCCCGCCCACGCCGGAGAAACGCTCACCGTCACCGGCGAGCTCACGGAGCTCAATGGCCTCCTGGTGTTGCGGCCAGAATGATTGACCGGCGCCGCGCCGGAGTTCGGCAAGCCGTCGTTGGCTGGATCGCTGCCGTCGCCGTCTTCTCCTGGCGCACCGACCACGAGGGTGGAGCCCGCGATGGCCACAGAACGCCCGAAGCCATCCAGATGCCCTGGATTGGCGGGCTCGAGCGTGGCCTGCAGTGACCAGGTCCCCGCTGGCGCCCGCACGAAAACATAGGCCGCCCCGGAACAGACGGCGGGAATCGGCGGAGACTTGCAGCGGAAGGGTGCACCAACGGCGAGAGTGTCACCGGAGAGCGCCACCGAGTAGCCAAAGCCTTCAAAGCTGTTGGCTGCGGACTCTTGAGCAGAGCTTGTTGGCTCCAACCAGCGGGACCCGGCCCGTAGATGTAAACGGCGCCGGCGGCGGGTGCGGAGTTGCTGCCTGGGCCGGTGTTGTCGCTCGACTCGAAGTAGGCCCCCACGGCGGCAAGGTTCCCGGAAATGGCGACCGAGGTTCCGAAAAGATCATCACGGTCGGCGTTCGACGCCTTCAGATAGCCGGTCACCACCGGGTCGACGGTGATGGGGTAGCGGGCTCCTTTTGTCTGTATCTCGTAACGAAGGTGCCCGGGAACACTTTCGAGTAGCGCGGGAAGCGCATTTCCATCAGCGTCCCAGGCTCGGACGGCTCCCAACCGGAGGCGGGCGGCGCCCTGAGCGGAGTGAAACGAAACTCCCCCATCCTCGCCTGGACGCGCCATCAAGTTGCCGCGGACTCCAACGTCGAAGACGAGGAGCGTGCCGCTTTCCGTTAGCGGCCGGAAGACGGTAAAGCCATGCTCTAATCCTTAGGCTGGTTGACGAACCACTCCTCCAGGCCTGGCCGCTCCAACGAGATGCGGCGGCCATTCCGGCGAAGCCTGGCGGGCGCGGCGGGTAACTTCACTTCTTCCACTCCGGTGTACAGCAACTCCAATCCCCAGGTGGAGGAGTTGTTGGGCGACGTGAAGAGCACTCCGCGCTGGTCAAAGAGTAGTCGCCAGCCCTGTGTCGAATTGCTCATCACCTCCACCGGCGAAGCCGGCGCGGTTCCCTCGAGCGAAGCGAGAAAGCTGAGAAACAGGAACTGGATCACGTTTGATTAGCGCAAATTGACGAATTCCGCCGACGGCTCCAGAAGCGATTTGTGAGTACTAGGAGAACACCCGGCGCGCTCCGGGTGTGGCGTGGCTGTGATAGGATCGCATGGCCTTGGGAGGACTTCGATGCGTTCTTTGACTTGGTTTGTCGCGATGGCCATGCCGGTGATGGTGGCGGCGCAGGATACGCGCGGCATTATTTCCGGCGCGGTGACCGACCCGCAGGGAGCGAGTGTGACGGGGGCGAATGTTACCGTCACCAATACGGGAACCACCACGGCCACCCGTCTGCTCACGAATGACAAAGGCTACTATGAAGCTCCGCTGCTGTTGCCGGGCGTGTACTCGGTGGCGGTCGAGGCCCAGGGTTTCAAGAAGGCCGTGCAGTCGCGGGTGACGCTGGGGCTGGGCGAACAGATCCGGATCAATGTGCAGTTGGAAGTGGGCGGCGTGGCCGAATCGGTGACGATTTCGGCCGAGGCGCCGATGCTGGACACGAGCACGGTGCATACGGGCCGGAGCATCACGAACCGCGAGGTGATGGACCTACCGGTGATCGGCAACAACATCATGGCGCTGGCGCGCATGTCGCCCGGCGTGCAGGTGCCCGGCACGACGCAGTTTCTGGTGCAGGGTCAGGTGGGGGGCGGCTCGGCCTACAATACGCCGGGCGCGGTGGGCGGCAACGAATGGTCGATTGACGGGGCCTCGACGAATGGCACGGACCGCCGGGCCTCGGTGATGCCGAGCCCGGACGTGATCGACGAGTTCAAGATCGAGACGTCGAACTTCGACGCGTCGTTTGGCCATGCCACTGGTTTAGGAATCTCGATGTCGACCAAGTCGGGCGCCAATCAGTTTCACGGCACCAGCACGTTGCAGTTCATCAACCAACGGTGGAACGCCGCTTCGTTCTTCGTCAAGCAGGCGCGCTGGGCGCAGGTGGCCGCGCTCAATGCGGCGGGCAACCGGGCAGCGGCGGACCGATTGGCGGATTCGCCGATGCTGAACTCGGGCAAGACGCTGAACTATCAGGCGACCATCAGCGGTCCCATCTACATTCCGAAGCTGTTGGACGGGCGGAACAAGCTGTTCTTCTTCCTGGGCTTTTCTGAGTTGAAGAACCGGCAATCGGCGCGGCCGAACGAGATCAATTACACGGTGCCGACGCTGGCGATGCGCGCGGGCGACTACTCCGACCTGCTGCGGGTGGACGCCGTGCGGTATCAGGTTTACGATCCGGTGTCGACGCGGGTGGATCCGGCGCGGCCGGGACACTGGGTGCGCACGCCGTTTGCCGGGAACATTCTGCCGCAAGCGCGGATCCGGAACCCGATGTACGACTTCTATGCGAAGCGGATGCCGCTGCCGAACGTGGATACCACCGGACGGGACCCGGTGAACAACTATCTGGCCACCGGGATGCCGAATAATGTCGACTACCGGTCGTGGAACAATCGCGTGGATTATCAGGCCAGCGACCGGCACCGGTTCTTTGTCCGGTGGTTCAAGAGCGACTTTCTCGAAGGGGCGCAGGACTTCACTTACGAGACCGAGCCGGGGCTGATGAACTGGGACGAGAAGCGGCCGGCGGCCAGCGCGGCGGCGGACTGGACCTACACGGCCAGCGCCAACACCATCCTCAACGTGATGGTGGATACCAACTGGTTTCTGCTGCAGAACCAGCGGCTGGGCACGCGCAAATACAAGCCCAGCGACGCGGGCCTGCCGGCGTACATGGATGCCAAGTGCGCGTCCAGCTGCGTGATGCCGCGCGTGCTGTTCCCCGGCATGACCCACTGGAACGGCGACATGTTCATGGGCGTGACGGTGGACCCGGGCACCAAGGGGCGGCAGCAGGCGGCGAAGTTCAACTTGACGCACATCCGGGGGCCGCATTCGTTCCGCGCGGGCGTGGATGTGCGGCAGCACTTCCGGACGCAGTTGCAGAACGGCGGGTTCACGTCGGGCTCGTTCAGCTTTGCGAACAACTACGTGCGGAAGGATGAAGACGGGTTCGTGCCGGCGGCGGGCTTGGGGCTGGGCTGGGCGTCTTTCCAATTGGGCATCCCGACGCAGGTGTTCGTGGATACCAACGACAACTTTGCGTTGATGAGCCCTTACTACGCCTGGTATGGGCAGGATACCTGGCGCATCAACCGGAAGCTGACGGTGACGCTCGGACTGCGAATGGAGTATGAACAGGGGCCGACCGAGCGCTACGACCGGGCGCAGACTTACTTTGATCCCAATCTCGAACTGCCGATTGCGGCGGCGGCGCGGGCGGCGTATGCGCGGAATCCGCTGCCGGAACTGCCGGCCAGCCAGTTCCAAGTGCGCGGGGGCAGCCAATACGCGGGCAAGAATGGCGCGCCGCGCAACCTGTGGCGCAGCGAATTGATGTGGCTGCCGCGGCTTTCCGCGGCCTGGCAGGTGAGCAACCGGATGATTGTCCGGGGTGGCTTCGGCACGTACTTCGACACGTTGAATGTGATGAACCAGGGCGCGGATCAATATGGGTTTGCGCGGGCGACGGTGACGAATCTGACGAACGATTTCGGGACGACGTGGAACGCGGGAAACCCGGGCGCGGGGATTTCGCCGTTGTCCGATCCGTTTCCGGTGCGCCGGGACGGCACACGGTTCGATGCGCCGCTGCGGGACGGCTTGGGCGCGATGGCGCGCGTGGGCCAGGGCTTTACCTTCACAGACTTCAACCGGCGGCATCCGCGGGTGCAGCGCTGGCGGATCGGCGTGCAGCGGGAGATTGCGTCGAACATGATGATCGAGGTGGCCTACTGGGGGCAACTCGGTGACCGTGTGGGCGTGACGACGCGCCAGGATTTCCTGCCGGAGAGCTACTGGAACAACACCACCACCCGGAACAATGCGCTGGCGAACGAGCTGAACCGGAATGTGACGAACCCGTTCTTCATCGGGAACTTTGCGGATCTGCGGACGTCGAACCCGACGCTGTATCAACATCTGTCGACGCTGGGGCGGTTTACCAGCCCGACCATTCCGAAGAATCAACTGCTGCGGGAGTTTCCCCACATGAATGGTTTGAACAACAATGCCATTCCCAGCGGCAAGGCGAGCACGCATTCGCTGGAGGTGAATTTCCAACGCCGCTTCTCCAAGGGCTTCAATCTGAATGCGGCTTACGGCGCGACGCGGCAGATGCGTTGGGACATTCTCGAAAACGAGTTCAACCAGGCGCCGACGGTTTGGTGGCCCAGCGATACGGCGCGCCCGCACCGGTTTACGGCGACGGGGATTTACGAGTTGCCTTTCGGCAAGGGGAGGGCCCATCTGCAAAGCGGGATCGGCAACCACCTGCTGGGCGGCTGGCAGATCGCGGCCACCTACGAATTCCAGAATGGGCCGCAGTTGGCGTGGGGCAACCTCTATTACCGGGGCAACCTGGACAACTTCGAAAGCGAGGCTTCGCTGGGCGGCAACAAGACGCTGAACCAGTGGTTCAATACGAATCTCCCGTTCGAGCGGGTGGCGAACAACCAGCCGGCGGCGTTCCAGACGCGGGTGTTCCCCAGGTTCCTGAATGGCCTGCGGGCGGACGGGTTGAATCAATGGAACGTGAACCTGCTGCGCGAGTTCCGGATGGGGGAGCGGGCGCGGGTGCAGTTGCGCGGGGATGCGATCAACCTGGTGAACCGCTCGCAAATGAATCCGCCGGATTTGAACCCGGTGTCGACGAATTTTGGCCGGGTGGTGAGCCAGACCTCGTCGCTCAACCGGATGTATCAGGTGCAGGCGCGCTTCGTCTTCTGAGGACTCACTCGAGCTCGCGCGACAACTCGAGCGCGCCGTAGAGCACGCTGTCGTCGCCGAGCGAAGCGGGCACGACATCGATGCGCGCGCGGGACCAGGCCGTCATGCGGCGGCCGAGTTCGGCGCGCAGCGGGACGAAGAGGGCGTCGCCCGCTTTGCTGATGCCGCCGCCGATGACGATGCGCGCCGGGTTCAAGAGCATCAACACCGACTTCAGGCCGAGGGCGAGGTCGACGACGTAGCGCTCGACGAACGCGGGGTTCTTCAACAGCTCATGCGCGGGGCGGCCGTGGTCGCGCTCGAGCCAGAGGCCGCAGCACAAACGCTCGAAGCAGCCGCGCGCGCCGCACAGGCAGCCGGGGCCGTCGACGCGGATGGTCATGTGGCCGAGTTCGCCGGCGTAGGAATCGGCGCCGCGCCAGACGCCGTGTTCGCCGAGGATGCCGCCGCCGATGCCGGTGGAGAGCGTCATGTAGAAAAGAGGCCGCGCGCCCTGGCCGGCGCCGTGGACGCCTTCGCCGAGCGCGCCGACGTTGGCGTCGTTATCCATGATGACGGGGACGCCGAGCTTTTCGCGGAGGTAGGCGGTGAGGTCGAAGTCGCTCCAGCCGCCGACGTGGGTAGAGAGGGCGACGCGCTGGCGGGGGAAGAGCACGGGGCCGCCGAAGCCGACGCCGCAGCGGGTGATGCCAGGCCAGCCCTTCGCGATGGCTTCGATGCGCTGGAGCATCCAATCGCGGGAGCCTTCGCGGTGGGTGGGTTCGGTGTGGCGTTCGCGCATCTGGCCCTGTTCATCGAAGAGCGCGAGGGAGAATTTGGTGCCGCCAATGTCAATTGCGAGAATCATGCAATCCGTCCGTGCGGGTGTTGACGTATGATACTGCGGAATGAACGCGCAACACCAAACCATCCTTGCTTACGCCGCCGCGATCGGCTCGCTCGATGCCGACGCTTTCGCGGCCTGCTTCACGGCCGATTGCCAGTTGAATGATCCGGTGGGCGCGCCGCCGGCCGTGGGCCACACGGGCGCCAAGGCCTTCTTTGCCGCCTTCGCGCCGATCCTGGCCAGCATCTCGTTTCGCCCGGGCCAGATCCATCACAACGGTTCGGTGGCGGCGTTCGCCTGGACGATCGATGCGGTGGGCAAGGGCGGGCAGAGCGCGACGGTGACCGGCGTCGACGTGATGGAGTTCGACGCGAACGGGAAGATCGCGAAGTCGTTCGGCTATTGGAATCCGGGTCCGTTCGTGGCGGCGCTGACGGCTCACTGATCGGAGACGGGACGCCAGGCGGACGCATACCACCGCGGGTTGGCCGGATCGCCCATCAGGCTGGCGGAGAACTTCACCACGGCGCGGGGCGCCAAATGGATGGCGCTATCGTAGGTGAGGAAAGAGACCACGGCTCCGGGCGTGAGCAGATGGGGCTGGCCTTCCCGCGCGGCCATCGTTTCGCGCACCTGGACGCTGACCACGCGCCACTGCGCTGCCGCGGGGGTATCGACGGGAGGAATCTCTTCGTCCTTGGCGGGCCGGATGGCTTCCACGACGCCCAGAGCGACACTGCCGTTGGGCGGGACGGGCAGGCGGGGCGCGGCGGAGTTGAGGCCGCCGCCGGAGAGCGAGAAGAAGTCCATGGAGGGATACCTTTCCTGCGCGGGGAGCGGCGTGCCCGCGGCCAGACAGCCGGGGAGCGCCTGGCCCGCGCCGGGACCGCCGCGGGCGCGGGCAATCAACGGCTCGACGCCCTGGGACTGCAGGCCGCGGAGGATGGCGGTCCACACGACGACGGCGGCGCCGCTTTCGCAGGAGCGATAGAGGCGGCGCGAAGCCAGGCTGAAGACGGCCAGATCCTGTGGGGAGCCCGGCAGGCTTTGGGTGAGCCGGTCGAGCGCGGTGAAGACAGGCTCCCAGGAATCGAACGAATCGCCGGCGGACAGCACCTTGATGCTGGTGATCAATGGGTTGTGGTTGGGCACCACGCTCTTGTCCTCGCCGTCCTCCGGTAAGCGGAGCCAGGCGAGAGAGGTGGTGGGAAAGGCCAGAGGCTGGCGCGCGGCATTCGGCCCGTTTTGCTCCGCGCTGCCATCCGGACAACAGCCGAGCCCCGTGACCAGGCGGCAGACGCAGGCTTCACCGGCCAGCTTCAGAGCCCCTCCCACCTGCCGGTCGTCGGGCAGGCCGATGTCGAGAATGGCCACCCGGGCCAACTTCCGCACGGCCACCGGGGGAACGAGCAAGCCGTAGCCGCCATCGTCGAAGCCGACGGCATTGACGAGGGGATGTTCGGCGAGTTTGGCGAGCACCTCGCGGGAGGCGGTTTCGAGGAGAAGGGCGGGAATGGCGAGGAAGCGGCCAGCGACCCGGAACGGCTGATTCTGGAGGGCCGCCAGCACCTGGCTGGCGGCCTCGTCGATGGACATTTCAGGCGGCGGATGCAAGGCCACCAGCAGGCGGCTGCGCTGGCCCTGGGCCAAGCGCGGCTGGACGCCGGGGTCGACCGGCGCCGCCGCCGTCAAGGCGGTGGCGAGGAGCCAACTGGCGAGGAGGGGCCGCATGAGAACTGCTGCTCTCATTATGGGCAGTTTCGGGCGAACTCAGGCGGAGCGCCGGCGCAGGAGCCAGAGTCCGGCGAAGGCGCCGGCGGACAGCAGGATGGTGCCGGGTTCGGGCACCGCGGCCACCGGATTGGAAATCACGGCATCGCCGGCGCTCGGCGTTCCCGGCGTCATTTGATTCACCAGACTATCGACGAGGAGGATGTTGTCGACGCTGAAGGTGGCGGTGCCGGCGGCCAAGGCGTTGAAGCGGAAGATGGCCAGGAGCCCGTTCGTATCGCTCACGCCGCCCAAGAAGCCAGACGAACCTGTCGCGGAAATGGTGCCCAGGGTGTCGTCCGTGCCGGGAACGAAGAACTGCCCAATGGGATCCAGGATGGTGCCCGTGACGATCGTGTTCAGTGAAACCAGCGCGGGGTTGTAGAAGAGGTCGAACTGGTAACCGCCCAAGTCGGTGACGGAGTCGACGCGGATCGAGATATCGAAGGTGTTGCCGGTGGAGACGTTTTGGGTGACCGGGTCGACATAGAGGATGTTGGCTCCGAACAAGGTGGGGGCCAGCAGAAGAAGTGAGGAGAGGGAGAGTTTCTTCATGTTAGTTGTTCCCGAGTTACGACGGTACTAGGGGAACTTAGCACGGGGGTACGGCTGATGGATGCAGTACTTTTGTTGGCTTTTGAGGCTAAAGAGTACCAGTACCGATGGGCCACCCGGGGGGGCATGACTTTTGCCCTTGGTACGGAATCTGATTCGTACTAGAGTGCGTGTCCTACTCCATAGCAAACAAAGCAGTTATACTGCCGTGACAGCAGGAGAGGATTTTGACGAAAAAGATCATTTTTGCCCTGGCGTGCGCTTACTCTGTAACTGCCCAGGTAGCCGAGGAAGCTCCCAAACCGATCCCCGCCTCGATTCCGCAAGCGGTTCGGAATACGAACCAGTTTCAACGGTTCTGGTATTCCTACAGTATCCGGTCGAATGCGGACAACCAGATACCGAACGGTGTTTTGCCGCCTGCCGCGACGCTGATGAATGCCGCGCCAGCGGCGGTGTCGCCCGCCCCCACGGGGCCCAGCCCCGCTCCCCTCTTTACTGGAGCGCGCTGGAAGGCGGTGGGTCCGGCCCCGATTCTGGGCGGCCAGATCGGCGCCGCCAGCGGCACGCGGCCGATGGCGGGCCGGATGAACGCCATTGCGGTGGATCCGACCAATGTCAACCACTGGCTGGTGGGCGGGGCGCAGGGCGGCGTTTGGGAAACCACCAACGCGGGGAACAACTGGGTGGCGCTGACCGATGCGTTGCCGAGCCTGGCGGTGGGCGCGATTGCGTTTGCGCCGTCGAATCCGCGCATCCTGTATCTGGGCACCGGGGAAGCGAACAACTCCGCCGACAGCTATGGCGGCCAGGGCTTTTTCCGGTCCACGGACGGCGGGCTGAACTGGACGCGCATGAGCACGACGCACGCCTACGGCGCGTATGCCGACCTGTGGGTGGATCCCACGAACCCGAACATTTTGCTGGCGACGGTGAACTACGGCGTGTTCGGACGCGCGGCCTTTTTCCCGCCCAGCGCTCTGCTGCCGCCGGTGGGCATCTTCCGCTCCACCAATGCGGGCGCGACGTGGACGCAGGTGTCGCCTTCGGGCATTCCGGCTTATGCGCTGGCCGTGAATCCGTCGAACAAGCAGCAGGCGATCGCCGGGGTCAGCAATAGCCAGGCCGGCGCCAGCGCGACGAACGGCGTCTACCGCACGACGGATAACGGGCAGACGTGGTCGATCCTGAGCTCCGCGCCCTGGCACAACAATGGGAACGGCGTGGGCCGCATCGAGTTGACGATCGCCGCGTCGGCTCCCGCCACGGCGTACGTGAGCATCGAGCGCGCCAACACCGGCGGCCTGCTGGGCCTGTGGCGCACCGACAACCTTTGGGCCGCCACGCCCACCTGGACGCAAATCTCCACGGCAGCGGCCGACAACAACACCGGAGCCGGCTACTGCGGTTGGGACCGTGCCTTTGCCTCTTTATCGAACCAGTGCTGGTACAGCCATGTGGTGGCGGCCGATCCCACCAATGCGAACATCCTTTACGCCGGGGGCATTCCGATGTGGAAGTTCGATGGCACGACCTGGACGGAAATCAGCAGGAGCGCCTCGGACCAGGCCAACGGCATGCACGTGGATCAACACGCCATCGCGTTTGCCGGTTCGCGGGTGATTTTCGGCAACGATGGTGGCATCTGGTCGACCACGGATGGCGGCGCGACGATTCTGGTGCACAATGCGGGCCTCTCCACGGTGCAGTTCTACGAGGGGGCGGTCTCCTCGCTGGGTGGCCTGAAGCGGCTGGCGGGCGGCTCGCAGGACAATGGGACCGAAGCGTCCGACGATGGCGGCGCCAACTGGAACCTGATCCTGGGCGGAGACGGCGCGGCCGTCAGCTATTCGCCCACCACGCAGAACAACATGTTCGCCTCTTCGCAAGGCCTGGCTTTGCGCCGTTCCACCACGGGCGGCGCGGTTTTCTCGTCGACCACCACGGGTCTGGACCGCACGAGCACGCAGTTCATTTCGAAGGTGGAGCAATGCCCCTGGGACGAGAACGTGGTGCTGGCCGGCAATCGCACGGCGCAGAAGCGCACCGACTATTACAGCGGGGCGCCCGGCGCCACTTGGCCTGCTTCGACGATGCCAATCACTTTCAACAGTGGCGTCAGCGCGCTGGGCTTTGGCAGCACCTGTAGCGTTTACGGCGTGGCCAGCCGGAGCTTCGGCTTCCTGGTGACCCGGGACGCGGGCGCGACCTGGGCCAACCTCGGGTCGTTGGTCTACCGGCCCGTTTCCGACTTCGCCTTCGTGCCGGGCGACGACACGCAATTGATCGCCACGATCGCGGCTTTCGATCAGGACACGCCCACGACGCCGGGCCACATTCTGAAAATCACCGGGCTGGACACGGCGACGCCGGTGGGCACCCGGATCAACACGGGCCTGAACCTGCCGCACAACACGATCGTGATCGACCCGGGTAACCCGAGCATCGTGTACGTGGGCACGGACATGGGCGTGCTGCGCTCCACCGACGGTGGCACGACCTGGGCGCCGATGGGCATCGGGTCGGGCATGCCGAACGTGGCGGTGCACGACATGAAGTACACGCCGGACGGCCGGCTGGTGGCGTTCACGCACGGCCGGGGCGCGTTCGAGCTGGTGGGCTACGATCTCGACAACAACAACGCGGTGGGTTGCAGCGACCTCAACGTGATCCGTAACTCGTTCGGCAAGCGGGCCGGCCAAGCGGGCTTCAATCCGGTGGCCGATTTGAACAACGACTACCAGGTGGACGTTCGCGACTTGCGGATGATCACGCGTCAGTTGCCGACCGGGACGGTTTGTCCGTAGTTGCTCCATTCGGACGGCGGGGCATGGCGCCCGCCGTCCGGGTGCGGGGTCCGTGGTTGGTTGGGGAACTTACTTCACCAAAGTGGCGGTGAGTTCGAGTTGGAGTTTGCGGCGGGAGTTGAGGTCGTCGGAGGAGAAGAGCGTGGTGGCCTTGCCGGGCTCCACTGTGGCGAACGAACTCCAGCGGTTTTGCCGGATGACCGGGGAGCCAGTGACGGGGCCGTCCTGCGCGGGGATGCTGCTGATTTCGGCGCTGACGTAGAGCACGAGTTGCCCGTTCATCTCGCGCAGTTCGTTGCAATCGATGTTGACGCCCACGTCGGCGAAGTTGGTGGTGTTCGGCACTGGCTGATACGGCACCCGGCTACCGGCGCGAATGATGGCATTGCGGTTGAAGATCTTGTTCTCACCGGTCAGGGCCATATAGGTGGTGTATTTCTTCGCGCTCAACACCTTGGTGTCTTCCAGCTCCTTCACGCTGAAATCGAGGCGATAGAACTTGGTGTCCTGGGCAAAGGCGGCGCCCGCGCACACGGTGAGCAGCAAAGCGAGAGTTCTCATGGTTGGGGTTCTCCTATTGGGGATTGGTCAAGGGTTCGATGTGAATGGGGGCGATGGCGAGGGGCTCCGGAGCGGTGAGGGCGGGCGGGGGCGCCAACGCCTGAGCGACAAGTTCCGGGTGCGTGGCCACCAGGGAAACCAACTGCTGTTCTTCGCTCGTCAACCGGGGGCGGCTGGGACGGGGACGCGGAGTGATCCGGCGGGTGGCCGCCTTTACGGCCGCGGGCCCCGGGGCCGGCGACTGAGCCACCAAGGGCTGCGGCCGCGACATGGGGGCGTCCTCGTGGTTCCGGCGGCCGACGACTGCGAGCGTCACCAATACCAACGCCGCTGCGGCCGCCACCATCATCAAAGGGCGCATCACTGGCCGCCGCCGGACCCGCGCCAGCACGCGCGGCGTCAAATCCGCGGGCGCTTCGGCGACATAGGTCTCGAGCGCGGCATCCAACATCCGGTCCAGTTCGTGCTCCGTCATGGACGGCCTCCTCGCGCCAGCTTCTCCTTGATCAGCATTCGCGCGCGCTGCAAGCGCGTCCGGACAGTGCCCTCGGGAATCCCGAGCAGGTCGCCGATCTGGCGGGAATTCAATTCTTCGATCGCCGAGAGCGCCAGTGGTTGCCGCAGCTCTTCCGGCAGCGCGTCGATCAGGCGATGGATCACTTCCTGCAGGTCGCCGTCGATCACCGCGCGCTCGTGCGAGGCGACGGCGAGCTCCGGCATCTCCACCGGGCGTTTCGGCAGGCGGCCGACCGCCAGGCGCCACGTGGTGCGGGCGAGAAACGCCTGCTCGTCGTCCATGCGGCGCCAGGCGCCAGTGCGATGCAGCTTGAGGAACACTTCCTGCACCACGTCCTCGGCGTCGGCCACGTTCCGGACCACGGCATGCGCCACGCGGAACACGAAGCGGGAGTGGCGCTCCACGAGCGTCGCGAAGTCATCTTCTTTCGCGAGTACTTGGAGTTGCGTCATGTGGCTGGTGAGTTCCACGCTTCACTACACATGACCGGTCGTCGGACGGAAGTGTTCAGAAAAATCTTCACTAAACACACGCCGCCGTTGTTTGGCTCGCCGCTGGTGCACGCGGCGCTGGCGCACGTGCAGTTCGAGACCATCCACCCGTTTCTCGATGGCAACGGGCGGCTGGGCCGCCTGTTGACCACGCTGCTACTGTGTTCAACGGGCGTGCTTACGGAGCCGGTGCTGTACCTGAGCCTGTATCTGAAGCGCCACCGGAGCACTTACTACGAGTTACTGCAGGCGGTGCGCACGCGCGGCGCGTGGGAGGACTGGGTGGAGTTCTTCCTCGCCGGCGTCGCCGAGACGGGGCTCGGCTGCATCTGGCCCTGGCGCGACGCCCCATGACGAACGTCCGGCGGGTGGCGGAGGAGTTGAGCGTGACCGTGCCCACGGCCACCGACGCGGTGATGCACCTGATCGACCTGGGCATTCTGGTGGAGATCACCGGGCGCGCGCGCGGACGCCGGTTCCGCTATCGGGACTACATGACGATTCTCGACGAAGGCACGGAGCCGTTGCGCGAACTGGCGCTTACAACCCGAACGTGATGAGGCTGGTGCCCGCCGCCACGGTGATGTACTGCTTGCCGCGGAAGCGATAGCTGATGGGCCCGTTCGAGATCGACGCGCCGCAGGGAAAGCGCCACAGCACCTTGCCGGTTTTGCCGTCGAGCGCGAGGAAATTGCCTTCGTTGTCGCCGGTGAAGACCAGGCCGCCGCCGGTGGCCAGCATGCCGGCGCTGGGGGCGGAGAGCAAGGGCAGCCGCCAGGCGGTGTTGCCGGTCTTGGGGTCGACGGCGACGACGGAGCCGGTATTCTCCTCATGCGGCACGCCGCCGACGGTCGAGAGCTGGTACCACTGGCCGGTGACGTATTCGTGCTCGGTCTGATAGAAGAGATGGCAGCCATCGGTGGAGCCGAAGTAATAGAGTCCGGTGCGCGGGCTGAAGGCGGTGGGCTGCCAGTTGTGCCCGCCGCCGAGACCGGGGCAGGCTTTGTTGCCTTCCTCGGTGGGATCCTGGCCGGGCACCAGAATGGGCCGGCCGTCGGCGCCGATGCCGGTGGCCCAGCTCACCTTCGTGTAGGCCTTGGCGTTGATGAGCTTGCCGTTGGTGCGGTCGAGCGTGTAGTAGAAGCCATTGCGATTGGCATGCAGCAGCGCTTTGACGAGCTTGCCGTTGATGGTGAGGTCGGCGAGCACCATGTCTTCGGTGGCATCCCAATCGTGCACGTCGTGCGGCGTGAATTGATAATGCCAGCGGAGCTTGCCGGTGGTGGCGTCGATGGCGATGACGCTGCAGGAGTAGAGATTGTCGCCCTCGCGGACGCTGCCGTTCATGTCGGGGCCGGGATTGCCGGTGCCCCAGTAAATGAGGTTCAGCTCCGGATCGAAGGAGCCGGTGACCCAAGTGGAGCCGCCGCCGCGCAGCCAGGCGTCGGCGTGCTTGCCGGTGCGCGGCCACGTTTCGCCGCCGGGTTCGCCGGGGCCGGGGATCGTCCAAAAGCGCCACAGCCGTTCGCCGGTGGTGAGGGAGTAGGCATCCAGAAAATCGCGTGTGCCGAACTCGGCGCCGGCGATGCCGGTGATCACCTTGTCGCCGGCGATGAGGGGCGCGGCGGTGGCGGAGTAGCCGAGCTTGTAGTCGGCGATGGTGGTTTCCCAGAGCTTCTGGCCGCTTTTCGCGTCGAGCGCCACCAGCTTGCCTTCGAAGGTCACCTTGAAGAGCTTGTCGCCAGCGAGCGCGAAGCCGCGATTCACGCTGCCGCAGCAGCCTTGCACGCCGGGCGGGACGGGCGTTTGATGCCGCCAGATTTCGCGGCCCGTGAGCACGTCGAGCGCGAAGGCGAGATTCGCGGAGCCGGTGGCGTACAGCAAGCCGTCGCGCACGAGCGGCGTGGCGGCCAGGCGGTTGGCGCCGTTCACCTGCTTGATCCATTTCGGCGCGAGGCGCTGGATGTTCGTGGTGTTGATCTCTTCGAACTCGGCGTAGCGCGTCGACGCCAGCGTCCGGCCGGGCGAGGTCCAGGCGTCGGCGCCCGTTTGCGCCAGCATCAGCAACAGGGCGGGGATCATGGCTTGCCTCCGGTGGATTGCAGATAGACGATCAGGTCGTCGAGTTCGCGCGCGGTGAATTTGTAGGCCGGCATGAGGCTCTTGCGTTCGCGCTTCATCGATTTCACTTCGTCCTTCAGGAAGGAATGATAAGCGCCGCCGGTGTCGATGAACTGGGCGGAGAAATTGCCGTAGCCGCGCTCGACGCCGCGGAGGGTGCGGCCGTCGTGCGTGACGACTTCGATGGTCGCCTGGCCGGGGGCGATGTCGCGGTCGGGATCCGTGATGGCTTCGCGGAGGTGCTTCAGGCTGCGGGCGCGGCCGGTCTGCGTGAGGTCGGGGCCGGAGAAGCCGCCGCGGGTGCCGATGCGGTGGCAGCCGCCGCAGCCGCCTTTGCCCCAAAAGATCTTTTCGCCGGCTTCGGCGTTGCCAGCGAGGGGCGGCTCCGGCGCCTGCGCGGTGGAGCGGAGATAGGCGATGACGCGGCGCGTATTGTCGTCGCCGCCGAGCGATTGGCCGTAGGCGGGCATGTCGCCGGCGCCGTTATTGATGATGGAGAAGAGCTCGGCGTCGTTGCGCTTGGTGCGCGTCAGGTCCGGGCCGCGGCCGCCTTCGGCGCGGATGCCGTGGCAGGCGGCGCAATAGATGCGGTAGATGCCTTTGCCCGCGCCGGCGTCGGCGGAGGAGGTTTGGGCGAACGACGCCACCACGGCGGCGCAGAGGGCCAACAGAGATCGCGGGATCACGCGAGACACTATATCAGCGAGCGCCCTGCCGCAGGGGTGCGGCACCGCGCTCGATTGACCATCCCGTAGCATCGACTCGCAGCCAGCCCGAGTTGGTGGTCAACAAAGCTTGAAAGTCGTCTGGGCCGAGTTTGCCGCTGGTCAGGTGATTCACCAAGTGAAGTAGATCGAGCGTCCGTAGGATGAGCACATTCAGCTTCACCGCGTGAAGGCACTGCTCGGCAGCTACAGCGACGTCCTTTTCTCGAATGGTCTGCCTCTTGATGGCGGTGTTGACAACCAGCAGCGCGGGGAAATCGTGGGGAAATCCGGACCGCTCCCGATGGCTGTCGGTTTGGTTGATGTGCTCCCGCTTCACGCCATCGGCGCCCTTCACTTCCACGAGTGCCACCTTGGTTCCGGCGGCCGTAAGCGTGAGATCCTCTCGCCACTGCTCGTCTTGGGTAGCGCGCAAGGGTGTTTGATTGAAGACCGCCGCGACCGACTCGACCAGTGCCTGATCGCCCTGAGAGAGGACAGCCTTGAGCTGACCGAGCTCGGAGAGCCTTTTGTCGAGACTGGCCAATTCGGCAGCGAGCGTCTCTCGCCGTTCGTTCAGCTTGTCTTCCTCATGGAATCGAAATTGATGAATCCAATTGGGAAGGTCTTGCCGGATGCGCTCGCGTAGAGCAACGAGGCCGTCGAGCAGTTGGGTAAAGAAGTGCTCGATCTGCGCGGAGGTTGGTGGGACTGCCGGGATGACGAAAAGCCCTGACCCGATCGCGAACGCGGCCAAACGGCTATCTGAGAACTTGGCAATCTCCACCACCTCGCCGCGGGGATACCACCATCTCGTGTGGGTTCCACCATATCTCGCCATGAATGGACCGAGAGCGTCAGCCACACAACGCCCCGGCAGCCGTTGCGGGGAGTCCAGATGGTTTGTCTTTCCGAGAATGCGGGCGAGGAGGTCTTTAGACTTGTTGGACTCTGGTCCATCCAGCGGGTCTACAGGCACAGAACAGACAAAGCCGCCCTTGCTGATGACTTCAAAGACTTGGTTGACCCGCCGGTCAACTTCATCCGCGTCGGGGCGGTGTAGCCACCCTTGCCCAAATTGAGGTCGAACAAATTCCTCGAGGCATCGGTGAAAGAAAATGACACCATCGAACTCCGCGAAAGCAGGCGCGGTATGGAGACCACCGAACTCCGCACGCCACCGCTGACCGTCGATGAACTCTGGCACCTCTTTGAGTCTCGCTTCCGCTCCGTACACGAGCACCCGAAGCTTACCGGGAGACTTCTGCCGTTCCTTCACAACACCCCATCCCGGCCGCGCAGTAGCGCCGCGATCACTCGGGGATTGCGCTGCCCATGAAACACCGCGATGATTTCCACGCCTTCCTGGCGAGTTAAGTAAGCCACCAGGTAGCGACGCACAACGTAGAACCGGATCGGCAGCGACGTGTATTGAGCCCGGCGGAACCCGATTCCGGGAGAAGTGCCAATCAAATCAAAAACGCGCCAGAATTCAGCCAGCAGTGATTCGGCCGCATCGGGACGGTCGAACGCGACAAAGTCGCATATCTCCATCAGGTCGGCCAAGACCCCGGAGTGAAGCTGAAACCGTTTCATCGACGAGAGGAGCGGCGAGCCTCCAAACGCGCGGACAAGATCTGCCACGCCTCATCGGCGGGAATCGCCACTTCCCGCCCGGATTCCAGGTCATCGTACCTTTGCGCGAGCACGCTCCTGATGTCAGCGAACTCCTCGAGATAGCCCGTCACCGCGTCGCGCACTAGTTCGTCGGCGGACACGCCCGCAGCATCCGACAGTCCCTTCAACCGGTTCTCGAGTTCGGGATCAAGCTGGATGACCATGGTTCGATTATAAGTCTCGCCGGGAAATCCGCGCCCTGCTGAGCTCATTGGATCTCGAACTTCTCGAAGCGCGCCGAGCCCCGTGAGCCCTGAGGCCGCAGCTTGACGCGCAGGTCGCCGCGGGCGTCCGGCGGGAGGGCGAAGCTCAGGCTCGGAAAGCGGCGCGATTTGCGTCCGGCGTTCAAGTCGAGATTGTGGAGATAAAGGCCGCCGGCCTTCCAGCGGCCGTCCGGCGACTCCACCCACACCTCCATGTAGCGGCCGTTCGACCAGGGCCCCCAGGTGATGCCGGTCAGCGTCAGGACCGGAGCGCGCTTCGCCGGCGCGGCCGAAAGCATCTGTGGCGCCGGACCGCCGCCGCACACCGGGGCTGGTGGGCGGAACTCGGCGTCGTCATCGTAGACGTAGTTGAGCTCGTCGGCGTGGGAGAGCAACTTCTGATAGCCGCCCGGCTTCACGCGCGGCCCGCCCGGATCGGGAAATTCGAGGAACGTGTCGGCCACGAACGAATCGCAGCGGAGCGTCTTCACCTCGCTCGGGTTGGCCCGCAGCCAGCGGTCGAAGTAGAGATCCACTTCGGCGTGGAAGATCCAAAACAAGGGATCGTCGGCCGCCTTGTCCTTCTTCTTGAAGCCGTTGCCGATGCCGGCGTGCACTTGGTTGTGCGAGCTCTCCATGCCCGGCGCGAAGGCGCGGAAGGTGGCCAGCGTTGGAGGCGGCACGCTGATGCAATTCTTCACGGGATCCCGTTTCAGGCAGAGCTGAGCCGGTGTGCACGGTGCGGACGACGAAAGGGCGGCGGGAACGCCCGTGCACTGGCTGGTGCCGAAGAACTTCGTGTAAGGCACGGCGAAATCGGCGTACTCCGGGCCCAGCGCGCGCACCGACTTTTCGAACTGCAGCAGGTAAGCGCGATGCCAAAGCAGAAAGCGATAGTCGGTGGCCGATTTCGAATGCAGGCAGCTGGTCCGGTGCCAGTTGGACCACGTGCTCCAGACGAGCGCCTCGTTGGGGTTCGACTGCTGCATCCGTTTCGTCGCCTGGATCAGGAGCTGAAGCTGTTGCTGCCCTTCGGGGCTATCGACACTGCGGCGGTGGAAGAGGCGGCCCTCGGCCAGGACCGCCCCCGCCGCCAGCAGCATCAGGACGAGCGTCCGTGCCGCGCTGTTCATGGGATCAGCTTTCGGTGGCCCCGGCGCCCGCCGCCGCCGAAAGGGCCGCGGTGCCGCTGACGCGTTGGAAGAGTTCCACCGCCATTTCGTCGGTGGGGTGCACCACTTCGCTGTAGTCCTCGTCGGCCAGCTGAAGAACGGCGTTCATCTGGCGGACGGTGAAACCATAGCGGTTCACCATCTTGAAGAGGTCGATGTTGTCCATGTACAGGGACTCCACCGCGGCGGCATCTTCGGTCTTCAGCAGCTTGGCCAGCTCGGCTTTGATGTTGGCTTCCGTGTCGTCGGTCCACGGCACGACAGCGGGACTGTCGTTGGAGGCGCCGAGAATGCGGCGCGCAGGCCGGAGGGAGCGGTGGCGAGGTAGGTCAAGGCGGAGCTCTGCAATGCCTTGGTATCGATGGCCATGATCATTTCTCCTGGGGTCAGAAAATGAGTTCAGGTTGGTGGACCGGACGACGGTCAGCCGCCCGGGCAGGGGGAATAAGAGCGCTCCGTCGCCGATCGCAACCGCCGCAGAGCGCCAGGCAGCACGCGATCAGACGCCACCAGATCCGCGCCGGATCCGGTTTCATCTGGCAATCGCCGTGCCAGGACAAAAACACGGGACTTCCGCCGGCGGCGTCAACTGCGCCGCCCGCCGCGCTGAAGCCAAGCGCGGCGATCCCGCTGGCACCGCCGAGCCGGAAGAGTTCCGCCTCGAGCAAGGCGCGTGTCCGCTCGAACAGCGGCAGCGCCGCCAGTTTTCCGCCAGTTTCCCCATCCTCCTCAACAACGCCCCATCCTTCAGCCGGCCGGCCACTTCCGCCGCCAGCATCACATTGCGCGGACCCGCTTCGAGCCCGAGTGATTCCTCCAATGCCTGGCGCGCGCCCGCGCCGTCGTTCGTTTCGGCCAGCGCGTTCGCCAGCGCCAACAGCAAGCGGGCGCGATCCGGACGAAGGTAAGCCGCCGCTCCAGAAGCGCGCTCGGCCCGCAACAGGCTCACCGCTTCGGCCAATCGCCCTTCTTCGGCCAGCACGCTGGCCGACGCCCACAAGCCCTGCGCTGCCAGGCGCGGATCCCGCGTCTCGAGCAGCCGGCGAAAGCGCTCGAGCGCTCCGGCCACATCCCCTTGCAGGTAGCGCCAGCGTCCCCTCGAGCGACCACACCAGATCCTGATGCCCGCCGGTGCGCAGCTTGCCGAGTTGCTGCTCCACGCCGGCTCCGTCGCGCTTCAGCAGCGCCAACTCGCCCAGCATCCACCAGGTGCCGAAGTAATCCCGGCGCTCGAGCGACGTCCTGTACTGCGCGATGGCCTCATCCACGCGGTTCAGGGCGGCCAGACGGCTGGCGTGGTAGAAGCGCGGCACGTAATCGAGCGGATACTCCGCCACCCAGCGGCGATAGATTTGTTCCGCCTTCGTGTCGTCGCCGGCGTCGTCCCAATAGAGGCCTTCCCAGTTGGAAGCGCTCGCGCGTGGTGAGCCGGCGGCGTTCCGCGGCGGCGATCGCCATTTCCCAATCGGCGTAGCCGGCGCGGTACTGGCCCAGGCTGATGCGCAGGTCCGCCAGTTCGCGCCGCGCGGAAACGAAATCCGCATCGCGCTCGAGAGCGGCCTCGAGCGAGGTGACCGCTTCGCCGTATTGCTTGTCGCGCCGGAAGCTCACGCCGCGGGGAGTAGAGGCGCAAGGCTTCCCAGTCGGACGTGGTGACTTCCTGGGCGGGCTGATTGTGCTGGACGATTTCCTCGCGTGCTCGCCGAGGGTCTGCCGCGCCCATTCCGCCGCGGCGCCCCGCGCGGGACAACAGCTCCTGTTCTCCCGCGGCGGGGAACGTCTGCTGCCAGGCCTGCCGTACCTCGCTGGGACGCGCGCCCGGCAACTCGACCTTCACGGCCAGCGCGAATTCGGAGCCCAGTGGCGAGATGGTGCTATGCACCACCGCCACGCCGCGCCGTGCCGCAAGGCCACTTCGCGCGCGTTGGTGGACGAAAGCTCCTTCTGCCGCATCAGGCCGAGCAATTCCTGCACTCGCGAGCCGGAGAGCAGCTCGAAGTGCGGCGATTGCGCGAGTTGATTCCGCAACAGCGTCGACATGCCGTCCAGGCGGGCCAAGCCGGTGGAGTTCACCGTGGGCGCCACCAGCAGGTTGCTGATGCGCTCCGTGTTCCGCCACTTCCACAAGCGCGAACCGACGGCCAAAAGGGACACGCCGCCCGCGATGGCCCAACCGCCGCGGATCAACGCCCGGCGCGACGGCGGCTGCCAGCCGGGCACCCGGCGCTGCTCCATCCATTGCCCGAGCTCCGCCGCCGAAGCCGGCCGCCGTGCCGGATCGCGCTCGAGGCAGCGCGCGATGGCCCGCACCCAGGCCGCGGGCAAGCCCGTGACGCGGGTATCGGCCGGGGGAGCTGGCTGCGACAGACGCCGGAAGGCGCTGGCCAGGGACCCGCTGCCGGGAAACGGCTTCGTGCCCGTCAGCATTTCGAACAGCACGAGGCCGGTGGCGTAAAGATCGGTTTGCGGGCTCACCGAGCCGTCCTCGAGCTGCTCCGGCGCCATGTAGTCGATGGTGCCCATCAGCATGCCGGCGCTGGTCAAGCCTTCCGCGCCGGGCTGCGTGCCGGCGGGCCAGGCCGAAGTCCATGATCACCAGACGGTCGCCGGCGAGCATGATGTTCGACGGCTTCAGGTCGCGGTGGATCACGCCGGCGCGGTGCGCGGCTTCGAGGCCGTCGAGCAACTGCTCGATCCAGGGCCAGGCTTCGCCGGCGGGCAGCCGCGTCTCACGGCGCAAGCGGGCTTCGAGCGTCTCGCCCTCCACCAGCTCCATCGTGAGGAAGCGGATGGGCGGATCCTGGCCGTAATCGAAGAGGCGGCAGATGTTGCGATGCGTCACCTGGCGGGCGGTTTGCAATTCGCGCCGGAAGCGATCCTCGGCCTGCGGGTCGGGACCGGCGCTCAATACTTTGAGCGCGAGAGCTTCGCCGCCGAGGTCCTCGTCCTGCGCGGCATAGACGGTCCCCATGCCGCCGGAGCCGATGGTCCGCAGAATGCGGAATCGCTTCGCCACCAGGGTGCCCGGGGTCAACGGGGAGGAATCCGCGCCGCCGGCCTTGCGCAGCTCGAGCACGGCGTTGGGGGATTGCTCGAGGAACTGGCTGGCGGAGCGGTGGTTTTCGAGCAGGCGCTCCACTTCGCTCCGGTCCTCTGGAGCGGACAGGCGCGCGGCGAGGAAACCGGCCCACTCCGCCTCCGGCAATTCCAGGCACTGGTTGAAGACCTCACTGATCGCCTCCCAGCGCTCCGGCGTCACGGCGCCAGCTCCCCGTGCAACCAGGCTTTCCGCCGTGAGCCAATCGCGCTTCACCGTGCGGGCGGAGACGTGCAACTGGCCGGCGATCTCGTCTTCCGTCATGCCGCCGAAGAAGCGCATCTCCACCACCTGCGCCTGGCGCGGAGCAAACACGGCCAACCGGTGGAGCGCCAGGTCGAGCTCCTGCATCAGCTCGAATTCGCCATCCATCAGCAGCAAGCCTTCCTCGAGGTCGACGCGCCGGTCGCCACCGCCGCGTTTGCTGGCGGCCCGCCGGCGGGCGTAGTCCACCAGGATCTGCCGCATGGCTTGCGCGGCCAACGCGAAGAAGTGCGAGCGGTCGTGCCAAGCCACCTCGTGCCCGGCCAGGCGGAGATACGCTTCGTGCACCAGCGCGGTGGCCTGCAGCGTGTGGCCGGCGCGTTCATTGCGGAGCCGCGCGGAAGCGATGCGCCTCAGTTCGGCGTAGACGCGGGGCAGCAGCTCCTTTTCGGCGGAGCGGTCGCCTGCGGACAAGCGGCGAAGTAAAGCTGTGATCTCACCCGGCGGCACTGGAGTGAGGTCATTTTCACACAAAAATTGCCATTCACCGGCACCAACACAATATTTATGCCTTCATTCGCGCGAGACTGAGGCATGCCACACCAAAACCGCGTCGACCCTTTCGGCCGTCTGGTGGCCACGCCGGAGCGCGGCGCCTGGACCGGCAATCGCGGCGTGCTGCTCGATCGCGACGCGCGCTTGACGCGTGAATGGCGCTTGAAGCGCTGGCTCATTTGCCGGCTCGAGTTCCAAGGCCGGCGCCGGCGCGTGTGGACGCCGGGGCGTTGGACGGAGCTGTTTTTTCTCGACGAGGCGACGGCGCTGGCGGCGGGCCATCGCCCTTGTGCCGAATGCCGGCGCGAGGATAACCATGCGTTTCGCGCGGCATGGCGTGCGGCGCACGGGCCCGTGCGGACGCTGGTGGAGCTCGACGAGGTGCTGCACGCGGCGCGCAGGCGGCGCTTTGTTGCGCCGCTGGCGACGCTACCGGCGGGCGTGATGTTCGTGCATCAGGAGCAACCGTATCTGTGGGCGGACGGGCGGGCGTATCCGTGGTCGTTCGCCGGTTATGGCGCGCCGGTGGCATTTGACGGCGCTGCCGTCGAGGTGCTGACTCCAGAGCCGGCGGTCGAAGTGCTGCGGGCGGGCTACGCGTGCCAGATGGCCGCGCGGCCCGCCCCTTGATCAGCGCGCTCCGGCGCCGAGCACGCGCAGGTTGTAGGTGATGGGCGCGACGACGGTGCGATTGAAGCCCAGCGTGACGCGGATGGTTTGGTTCGTGGCGATCGGCCCGGTCTCCACGTAAGGACTTCCCGCCGGCGCGGCGGCTGACGTCACGCCCGTGGCGCCGATTAGTGTCGCGTTCGTCAGATTGTCGAGCACCACGGCCGACGCGGTGAGATTCGCGCCGAGGTTGGTGATCGTCAGGACCTGCTCGTAGCGGTTCGTGAACCGGTTGAACGTGAAGGAGCCCTGCGACACGGAAACGTTCATGCTGCTGCTTGGGACCACGGTGGCGACGTCTTCCACGCGGTCGTTGCCCGGGTTGATGTCGAAGAACAGACGCTGTGTTGGCAACAGCCGGGCCGTATTCGTGAGCGTGGCGGGAGCGTCGGCCGCGACATCGGCGACCACGGTGATGGGCGCCGTGGTGGCCAGGGGGCCCAACTCACTGGCGAAGCGTCCATCCAGAGTGTAAAGGCAGCGGAGCGGCAGGTTTCGTTGGGCGCAGTTCCAGCCCGGCCCGGACATCGACCGGATGATGAGGCCCGGGGGCGGGAGCTCTTCCACCTCGAAGCCTCCCAGGCTGGTGTAGCTCGTCAGGTTCTGCACGGAGATTTGATACGTCACGCCCGTCTGGCCCTGGCGGAAGTTGCCGGTATGCGTCTTGTTGACGCGGAGATCGGGGGCCACGATTTCCACCTCGAAAACGAAGGTGTTGTTCGTCAGGTTGGAGTCTCCGGGGGTGCTGAGCGTGAAGCGTACCTGCCGGGTTTGCGGGGCCAACGCATCCCATTGAACGGTGTAGTTCATCATGAACCCGCCCTGCGGCTGGCCGTCCACGCTGCTGATGCCGGGAATGCCGTCGGTGTAGGAACACTGGGTCACGGCAGGTCCGGAACAGGCCGTCGCTCCCAGAAGCAGATTTGTCACCCGGATTCCCGGATCGGCCGTCACCTGCACCAGCACCGGTCCGGCCGTGGCGGCTACGCCCAGATTGGTCACCTGGGCCGACCCGCCGAACCCTGTTGCCAGATTGGCCAGGTCGCGATAGCGCAACGGTGGCAACGGGCCGAGGGTGGAATTGATGAAGCCCACGTCGACCGCGGTGGGGAAAGACACCGCATCCTGCGCGGTGTTGTCATTCGGGTTGACGTCGCCGCTGCCCTGCACGGTGGCCGTGTTGGTGAGCGGGGACGAGGCCGTCAACGCGATGGTGGCGTTCACCGTGTACGTGATGGACGCATTCGGAGCCAGCGAAGTGGAGGCCGTGCAACTCAGCGTACAGGTGCCGGTGGACGCGGACAGCGAGGTGATGGTGAGTCCGGCGGGCGGCTGCTCCGTCATCACGACCGTCGGGTTCGTGCCCGCCGCTGCCGTGCCGCCCACGTTGCGGACGGTGATGGTGTAGGTGACATTGCCGCCCGCCACCGGTGAGCCCGTGTGCGTTTTCGTGATGGCGAGGTTGTAATCGAGCGGCAGGATCGTGGTCGGGTCCGACGCGGTGTTGTTGCCCGGGTCGGCGTCGCCGCCGCCCGAGACGCTGGCCGTGTTCGTCAGGCTGGCCGGCGCATCGGCGGCGATGCTCACATTCACGCCGATCTGCGCCAGGGGAGCGCCAGGCGTCGCCACCGTATCGTTGATGCAGGTGCGGGTGGACACCGTGCAGGTCCAACCGAAGCCCGCCATGGAAACGATGGTCATGCCCGCGGGCGGCGTATCCACCACCGTGACGCGGCCGCTGGTGGTGCCGGTGGTGGTCACCTGCAGAATGTACAGGGCGCCGGTGCCTTGCTGGCGATAGAAGTTGCCGGTGTGCGTCTTGGTGAGGCGCAGGTCAGGCCCGGTGAGCGTGGGGTCGCTGGCGGAATCGTTCGAGGTGTTGAACTCGAATTGGGTCACCACCCGCGCGGTGTTGGTGACCTGAGCCGGCGCGTCGGCCGCCACCAGCACCGTGACGATCAAGGGCTCCGTGACCCCGTTGGCGGCGAGCCCCGAGCCGTACGTGCAACTGGCGCCGGAGCAGAGCCAATTGGTGCCCGCCATGCTCGAAAGCGTCAAGCCGGTGGGCAAGGTCTCCTCGACGATGGGCCGGTAGGTGGTGGGAGCCACCGTGCTGAGGTTGCGCACCACGATGGTGTAGGTGCCGGTTTGCCCGCGCACGAAGTTGCCCGTGTGCGTTTTCGAGATCGTCAGGTCCGCGCTGGTGACGGTGAACGGGTCGAACGCGCGGTTGTTGCCGGGCGTATTGTCGCCGCCGCCGCTCACGATGGCGGAGTTCGTCAAGTTCGCGCCGGCGTTGCCGGGAATGCGGGCGCGGAAGATCAGGGGCGGCGCGGCACCGCCGGGAGCGATCGCGCCGAAGTAGTTGCACACGGTGCCGCTGCAGGCCCAGTCCTGGCCCGAGAGCGCGCCCGTCACGCCAGGCGGCGCCAGTTCCGTCACCGTCACCGTGCCCACCGTGGGCACGATGCCCACATTGCTGATGGTGATGGTGAACTGCGCGTCTTCCTGGTCGCGATAGAAGGTGCCGGTGTGCGTCTTCGTAATGGTGAGGTCGGCGTAGGAGGGGTCGATGGCCGCCACATCCTCGAAGGTATTGTTGCCCGCCGAATTGTCGCCGCCGCCGAACACGGTGACGAAGTTCGACAGCGAGGCGGGCGCCGAAGCGCTGACGCTGAAGGTGGCCGTGATGTCGGGCCAGGCCGCGCCCGCCGCCAGCACGTCGCTGCGGCTACAGGTGCGGTTGGCGGCGACGCACGTCCAGCCGCTCCCCGACAGCGCGGTGAGCGTGAGCCCGTTGGCCGGCGTATCGTTCACCACCACCGCGTTGCCTAGCGGACCGTCGGTGGGTCCGGCGCCCACGTTGCGGACGGTGATGCGGAAGGTGGCGTTGGTCTGCGCCTGGAAGAAGTTGCCAGTGTGGCTCTTCGTCACCGTCAGGTCCGGGCCGGGGACCGCCGCGTCGTCCAGCCCGCCATTGTTGGAGGTGTTGGTTTCGCCGCCGCCGCTCACCTGGGCGAAGTTGTTCACGGTGGCGGGTGCATTCGCCGCGATGGTGCCGGTGACGGTGATGACCGGCAGGCTCCCGCCCGCGGCCGCGCTGGCGCTGGTGGTACAGCGGCGCTGCGTCACATCGCAGTTCCAGCCATTGCCGCTCATCGCGGTCAGCGTCAAGCCAGTACCGGGCTGTTCGGTCACCGTGATCACACCCGACGACGACGCGCCGCCCGTGTTCGTGACGGTGAGCGCATAGCTGACGGCTCCGCCGCGGACGGCCGCGCCGGAGCGCGTTTTCGTCAGGGTCAGGTCCGGACTGCCGCCGCCGCCGCCCCCACCGAGAATCACCGTGTCGCTAGCCTGCGCGCCGCTTTCCTCCGACGCCACATTCGTCATTACGTTCGGCGCATTCGCATCCACGTTCACCGTGACCAGCAACGGAGGAAACACTCCGCCGGCTGGCGCGGCACCGCCGTAGATGCAAGTGGTGGACCCCAGCAGGCACTCCCACAGCGGGCCTTGCATGCTCACCAAGGTGAGCCCCGCGGGCAGTGTGTCCGTGATGCGCGGCGTGCCCGTGCCGGTCACCTGAATGGTGAAGACGCCGCCTTGCATGCCGGCGGTCCAGGTGCCGGAGTGCGTCTTCGTCATGGTGAACGATCCCGCTTGGCGCGGCGTCACGGTGAGGCTGCCCGCGGCGTTCACTTGCACGTGGTCGAGCGCCGCATCGCCATTCACGTCCGCCAGCAGGTCCTCCGGCGTTTCCAGGTCGACGCCGGGCGCAATCACGGCCGGTTCGAAGCGGCCGCGGCGATCCGCGTTGCGCAGAAGCCAGGCGCGGCGGTCGCCCGCGAAGCGAACCGTCAGATGGGCGGCGTCCAGCTCATCGAAGATTCCCACGGCCTCTGCGGGCGATGGGAGGACGATGGCCTCGCCCGGCTCGCCAAGAGCGCGGAACCACCAGAGCTCCGCCGCATCGGCGCGCGCCGTCACCAGGTCCAGGCGGCCATCGCCATCCAGATCCGCGGCCGCCGCGGCCGTCACCGGTCCCGGGGCGCGCAGGCTGGCCCGGTGGGCAAAGTGGCCGTGGCCATCGCCTTCGAGCAGTTGGATCTCCCGCTCCGCAGCCACCGCGGCGTCGGGAATGCCGTCATTGTTCCAATCGGAAATCAGCAAAGCCGTCGCCAGGGGCAGAGTCTGGCTCGCGCCAGCTTCCTGGAGCCGCCCTTGGCCGTCGCCCCGCAGGAACAGGAGCCGGCCGTCGGCGGTGGCGGCGATGAGGTCGGGATGACGGTCGCCATCGAGGTCGGCGGCGGCCAGGCGAGCGACGCCGTCCAGCGCGAGGCGCGAGCCGGCGCGGAGCAGGCCGTCGGGCGTGCCAAGCCAGAGCTGGACGCCGCGCTCACTGGCGGCGGCCATGTCGGCGCGGCCGTCCTGGTTGAGGTCCACGGCCACGGCTTGATGCACCGGTTCGCCGGCGGGGAATTCCTGCGGGGCCGCCCAGCGAGCCGTGTTGCGCAGCGCGGCGGGTGAGGCGGAGAGGGTGACGGCGCCTTCCGGCACTCCAAAGCGAGCCGCCTTCAGGGTGCGTCCGGGCGTGGGTGTCCCTGGTATCACAACCCGGCCTCCGCCGAGCAGCGTCCACACGGCGGTGTCGTCGCCGGCCGTCATGCAAACCGCCGTGGCCGCGAGCAGAGCCACAAATCTTCCCATCATGAGCCTGTTGCCTCCTGAAGTGCCGCCGGTGCGCTGGCAGCCTCATTCAGGAACCCGTAGCCAACCGTCGCCACGGCTCATGCGGAAGTGAAATTCCTTCTTTTTGGGACTCTCGCAGGCGGAGTACTGGGCCGCGACGGCGTCAAGGCTTCCCCGGCGCCTCGCGCCACATGCCCCGCAGTCCGTACAAGTGGATCAGGTGCCGCTCCACCAATCGCTCGCCCGCGCCCACTTCGATCCGCGTCGTCACGTCCGCGCCGTAGCCGCCGTACGCGGCCGAGCGCAGGTCCGGCAAGTAGCCCGGCCACAGGACGCCGGTCGTGTCCGTGTAGCCGTAGAAGAAGGCGTTCGGCACGTCGGCCTCGCGCTTCCAGCGCGTCTGCAGCCGGTGCAGCGGCTCGCCCGGCATGGCCGCGATCGCCAGGCGCCCGGCGATCCAGACCGTCGTCAAGCCCACATCCATCTCTTTGTTCTTCTCGAAGCGCTCGTGGAAGTGGAGCACTTCGGTGGTGTGCGCGATGGCGCCGGTCCACGGTGCGGTGGCGACGGTGCGCGCCACCGGCGTCACTACGGAGGCCACCCACTCGCCCAGCTTGCGGACGGTGGCGAAGTCGTCCTCCTCGCGGCCCGTGCGCGCCATGAAGAGCGGATTGATGTCGCCCGCGGCGCCTTGCACGAACATCGCCTGCGCGCCCGGCAACGCGCTTTCGAGCTGCGCCTGCAGGACGCCCGGCCAATCGGCGGAGAACTTGCAGTTGGTGGAGCCGAGCACCACGGAGTGCGCGGCGTAGTGCACCAGCATGGCCTTCGGATGGCCCGCGCGATCGTCGACGCGCAGCACCTGGAACTCCGGATCGATGGGGCCGAGCGGCACGCGCTCGAGATTGTCGAACAGCGCGCGGGCGCGGCCGTCGTCGCGCAGCAGCAGGCGATTGTACCCGGCCTGGATCTCGCCGCGGCCGACGCCGAAGCGCGCGGGGAACATGTTGCGTTGCGCGTCGCGCAGGGCGGCGAGGATCTTGTCCTCCACTTCGCGCTGGTAGGGCGCGCCTTGTTCGGCGGTGACGGACGGCGGGATGAACGCGGGCGCCGAATGGCTGTGCGAGGCGGCCAGCAGCAGCGGCTTGATGCCGAGCTTCGCGGCCTCGGCGTGCAGGCGGGCCGATACCAAGCTGCCGAGGTCGGCGGTGACGATTCCGAGTTGGGTAGCGCCGCTGCGGAGGATCAGGACTTTGGCGAAGAGCGGATCGTGGGTGCCGGTGGACGGTCCGCACTTGCGATTGGCGTAGCCGTACATCGGCATGGAGACCGTCGGCGTGATGTCGACGCGCGCGAGCCCGGCGTCGAGCTCCTGGGTGAGGAAAAAGAGGACCAGCGGCAGCATGCAGCCGTCAGTGTATCCCGGGCGGGTACTTCTATCATGGAGGCATGCCGATGAAGGTTCGTCGAGCCGATCCGGCTGCTCGAAAGAAACGGCTGGATCGTCGCGACTAGGTCACCGGCGCACCGTGTTCGCTTGATCGCGAGCGACAGGACCCCAGCGCCGCCTTCGTAATCGATCCGGCTTGTCGCGCGCAGCGACGCTCCATGCTCCAGCAGAAGCCGCGAGAAGTCGACGGGCGCGCCGGTGCGGACGGCGCACATCAGCGGCGTATGCCCGAGCCAGTCGAACTCATCCACGGCGGCACCCGCGCGGCGGGCCGCGCCCAGGCCCTCGAGATCACCGGTGCGAATCAGGCGAGGCAAAGACACACCCGCGTATCGGCTGCGATTGAACATGGCATCAGACACCCGTCGACGCCGTCAACGTTCTGTGCCAGAATCATGGGCATGGCCACCGTCTCCGTCGCGCTGCCCAAAACCAAGGGCGGCGGCTTCCTCCTCGAGCAACCGCTCCCCGACCAGATCTATTCCCCCGAAGACTTCACCGAAGACCACCGCGCCATTGCGCGCACCACGGAAGACTTCTGGCGCCAGGAGGTGGAACCGCACCTCGAGGCCATCCAGCATCATGAGCCCGGCGTCGCCACGCGGGTGCTCCGCAAGTCCGCCGAGCTCGGCCTCGTCGCCGTCACGGTGCCCGAGGCCTACGGCGGCATGGAGATGGATCTCGTCTCGGCCATGATCGTGGCCGAGACGGTGGCGAAGGATGGCTCCTACTCCGGCTGGCACGGCGCGCACGCGGGCATCGGCACCATGCCCGTGCTGCTGTTCGGCACCGAAGCCCAGAAGCAGAAGTATCTGAAGAAGCTCGCCACCGGCGAAATGATCGGCGCCTATTGCCTCACGGAGCCCCATGCCGGCTCCGACGCCCTGGCCGCCAAGACGACCGCCGTGCTCAGCGACGACGGCACCCACTACGTGCTGAATGGCACGAAGATGTGGATCACCAACGGCGGCCACGCCGATCTCTACACCGTCTTCGCGAAAATCAACGGCGAGAAGGACAAGTTCACCGCCTTCCTCGTGGAGCGCGGCTACGAGGGCGTGAAGCCCGGCGCCGAAGAGAAGAAGATGGGCATCAAGGGCAGCTCCACCACGGCCGTCTTCCTCGACAACGTCAAGGTGCCCGTCGAGAACGTGCTTGGCGAAATCGGCCGCGGCCACATCATCGCCTTCAACGTGCTCAACCTCGGCCGCCTGAAGCTCGGCCCGTTCGCCGTCGGCGGCTGTAAGAATGTCATCGCGCTCTCCGCCAAGTACGCCAAGGATCGCAAGGCCTTCGGCAAGGCGATCGCCGAATTCGGCATGGTGCAGTCGAAGCTGGCGGAAATGGCTATCCGCACCTTCGCCGCCGAATCGATGAGCTATCGCATTTGCGGCATGATCGAGGCGCAGCTCGAGGGCTGGACGCCGCAGCAGGAGAACGCCTGGGGCGTCTATCTGAAGGCCGTCGAAGAGTTCGCCGCCGAATGCGCCATGATCAAGGTGTTCGGCAGCGAGGCACTCGATTTCGTCGTCGACGAGGGCGTGCAGATCCACGGCGGCAACGGCTATTCGGCCGAGTATGCCGTCGAGCGCGCCTACCGCGATTCGCGCATCAACCGCATCTTCGAAGGCACCAACGAAATCAATCGCCTGTTGACCACCGGCACGCTGCTGAAGCGCGCCGTGCGCGGTCAACTGCCGTTGGTGGCGGCGGTGAAGACGCTGATGGCCGAGCTGATGGCCGGCCCGTCGTTCGACGAGGCCGAGGGCGGCGATTGGGCGCCCGACATGAAGCTCATCGTCAACGCCAAGAAGACCGCGCTGCTCTGCCTGGGCGCGGCGTATCAGAAGTTCTTCGACAAGATCGAGCAGCAGCAGGAAGTGATGGCCGGCATCGCAGACATCATTACGGCCGCGTTCGCCATGGAATCCGTCACGCTGCGCGCGCGCAAGCTCGGGGCGATGGGCAAGGGCGAAACCGCCGCCGCCATGGCCCGCGTTTTCAACCGCCAGCAGATGGACCTGATCGAAGCCACCGGCAAGGTGGTGCTGGCCGCCTGCGGCGAAGGCGACACGCTGCGCACGTCGCTCATGTTCCTCAAGCGGCTGGCGAAGTATGAGCCGGTCAACTCCATCGAGCTCCGCCGGCAGATCGCCGCGCGGATTCTCGCCGCGGAGCGGTACGCTTATTAGTGATGGAGCCGACGAAGCGTCTCGACGATATCGACCGCCGGATCGAGGGGCTGCAAGTCACCGCGCAGCTGCTGCTCGCGGACATTCAGGCGTCCAACGAAAAAGCGGACCGTGCGTTGGAGGCAACTCAGAAGGCCTCTGAGATTCTCGCGAATTTCATGAAGTTCGCCAATGACGTCCTGATCAACCACGAGGCCAGATTGCGTCGCCTCGAAGGCGATCAGGCTTAAACCCGGAAGGCGTTCCCATGTCACCGTCGACTGTCGAGATGGCCCTGCTGTTTCTCTTGATCGCGGGATCGCTCGGCGCATTTGCCTGGCGCTTCCTGCCCATTCTGAAGCTGATCCGCGGCGCGAAGACTGATTCGCGCTTTTCGCTCCACCCGCTGGGGCCGCGCGTCTGGGATTTCTTCTGGGAAGTCATCTGCCAGGCGAAGGTGATCAAGGAGCGTCCGCTGCCCGGCCTCGCGCACGCCTTCCTCTTTTGGGCCTTCTGCGCCTTTGCGCTGGTGACGCTCGATCACATCGGGCGCGGCTTCGGCTTGCACCTGCTCGACCCCGAAGGCTGGTTCGGCGGCCTCTACTTCGGCCTCGCGATGCTCTTCGCCGTCGCCTGCGCCGTGTCGATCGCCTATCTCTTCATCCGCCGTTTCATTCTGCGGCCGAAGTGGCTTGGTGAGCATGTCTCGGTGGAATCGGGCTTCATCGCGTTCCTCATCTTCACGCTGATGGTGACGTATCTCTATGAATACTTCACGCACGACTCGAGCGCGGTGGGGCGCGTCGTCTGGTGGACGCACACGCTGGCGCTCTTCATCTTTCTGCCGCTCATCCCGCACACCAAGCACCTGCACCTGGTGTTGAGCCCTGTCACCGTGTTCCTCTCGCGCGGCAGCTTCAGCGACATTCCGCCGCTCCAGGGCGACGAGGATTTCGGCCTCGACACCGGCAAGGACGTGACGCAGTTGGTCGCCCTGCAGGCGTTCTCCTGCGTCGAATGCGGCCGCTGCACGGAGTTCTGCCCGGCGTACAACACGGGCAAGGAGCTGAACCCCAAGGAAATCATCCTCGGGATGAAGCACTACCTGAACGAGTTCGGCAACCAGAGCGACCAGCCTCTGCTCGGCAAGTACATCTCGCAGGAAGCCGCGTTCCAGTGCACCACCTGCGGCGGCTGCGAGTATCAATGCCCGGTGGGCATCGAGCATTTGCCCGTCATCGTCGGGCTGCGCCGCGGCGCCACCAACACCGGCAAGTGGGAAGACGACTACGGCGGCAAGCTCTTCCTGAACCTCGAACGCTACGGTAACCCGCTGGGCGTCAGCGCGAGCGAGCGCGACAAGTTCCTGCAGAAGAACGGGCTGCCGATCTACGACGGCACGCAGGATTATCTGCTCTGGCTGGGCTGCATGGGATCGTACGATGCGCAGGGCCGCGAAGTGGTGCTCTCGCTGGTGCGCATTCTGAAGCACCTGGGCATCACCTACGGCGTGCTGAAGAAGGAGCGCTGCACCGGCGATTCCGCGCGCCGCCTCGGCAACGACCTCGCCTTCCAGACGCTGGCCGAATGGAACCTCGAGCAGATCAAGGCGGCCAAACCGAAGAAGATGCTCTCCATCTGCCCGCACTGCGTGCGCACCATGAATACCGATTGGAAGGAGTTCGGCGCGGAGCTCGACGTCGAGCATCACAGCGTGTTCCTCGCCCGCCTGAAGGACAAGCTGCCGAAGGCGCAGGGGCTCGACGGTCAAGTAGTCTTCCACGACCCCTGCTATCTGGGCCGCTACCAGGATGTCTACGACGAGCCGCGCGCCGTGATTGCGCATTCGCTGCCGGTGATCGATCCGCCCAAGGCGCGCGAGCGCAGCTTCTGCTGCGGGGCCGGCGGTGGGCTCGCGTTTCTCGGAGAAGAGACCGGCACGCGGGTGAACGAAACGCGCGCGAAGGAACTGGTGGCCACCGGCGCGTCCACCGTGGGAGTCGCCTGCCCGTTCTGCAGCACGATGTTCAAGGACGCCATCAAGACCGTGGCGCCAGGGAAAGAGCCGAAGCTATTGGATATCGCCCAAATCGCGGCAGCGGGGTTGCCCCCGGAGTCGCCACAGGCGTGAGCCGCGGCGGCCTCACCCGGGGCCCGCTGCCGGCGCAGCTCAGCGAGCCGCGCTACTCGGACCGCCGCCACGCCGCGTCCCCGCGCGTCGCTACGACTGGCCCGATTGGTCTAAGGCTGAGGAACGGTCTGCCAGGGCGACGCCGGCGGAGCATCGACGGCGGCCGCCACCACGGGACGCCGCGGCGGCTTGCGGCTGCGCAACGCCTCCGCCCGCAACGCCACACCGCGGCTGTACTCGCGCATGTCGGCTTCCGCGAACCGAACCATCTCTGGATACTCGGTGCCATCGTTGCGCTCGAGAAGACCTTTGCACAGCAACGGCAGCTCCTGAGGCCGGATCCCGTACCGCCGCGCCACCGCGGTATCGATCCGCACCCGCAGGGGCACGCGGATCCGGTCCGCGCCCACGCCGTCGAAGGCGAAGACGCGATCGTCCTGCTCCTGGGTGAAGCCAGACAGAAGAAACTGCTTCTTGGAAGCGATGTTCATCGGATGTTCTCCTCCACCGGGCCGAGTGAGGCGCAGGCCGGGCGGTATTCGGTCACCAATAATCGCAGGCGAGCTGGACAATGCGCGGTGGCGCACTCTTCGAAGACGAAGCCGGTGGGACGCCGCTGCGGGAAAGCCAGGTTCGGCCGCTGCACAATGCCGAACAGCGCCGCCTGCAGGTTCTCCGTTTCGCCGATGTAGATCCACTCCTTGGCGTTCGAAATGCCATAGACCCCGGGCACCGGAGGAACCTGATTGCGTACTTCCGCCGCTGTCAGCGGGCGAGGCGCGGGAGGATAGAATGGCATGGTTAGCGATGCCTCACGCTGGCCGGGCGCGTCCGGTTGAACCACACCATCACCACGCAAAGCATGCTCAACACCGCACCGAGCAGAGCCGCCACGGATCCCCAGGGCGCCGAGAAAAACACCAGCACGGGGCTCGCGAGGAACCCCAACAAAAGGAACGTCACCACCGTAATCCGGCGGGAAGACGCAGAACTGTCCAGGGAATCGAACATGCGGGACAACCTCCGGGTTGTCAGAAGGTTGCTAAGGGAAGGGGCGGATCACCTGACTTAGCTCAGTGGATCTGCGGCAGGACAGAGGCTGTCCGGGTATTAACCATTGTAGGTTAATTGGGCTTGCGAGTCAAGGGAACCTGTGGCACGATGTGGGGGAGTGAATTCACCCAGCATGGTTAATCGGAGGACTCCTCCCTTGGACATCGCTCTCGTGATCAAGCAGCGCCTGGCCGAACTGCGCCTCGATCAAAAGGACCTGGCCGCCGCTGCCGAAGTCACCGAATCCTACGTCTCGCAGTTGCTCTCCCGCAAGAAGGTTCCGCCTTCTCCCCAGCGCACCGACATCTACGAAAAGATCGGGCCCTTTCTCCAATTGCCGAGTGGGGAGCTGGCGCGCCTGGCCCAGGCCCAACATCAGGCGGAGCAGGCCAAGAAGTTCGCCCGCGCGCCGGAGCCGCTGTTCACCGACACTCGGCAGCTCATTCTCCTCAAATGCGCGCCGGAGCAGCGCGCCGAGGTGGAGCGCATCTTTTCCAAAGAGCCTTTTGGCGAGCTCGAACGTCTGGTGACGCAGAAGATTCTCGAGGTGGCGCAGGAGATGGCCCGGGAGGAGCTCCGCAATGAGGAGTGGCTGCGGTCCCTGGCCCACCTGAGCGGCCGCAGCTTCGAGCAAATGCGCGTCGCCAGCCTCGAGTTTCTGGATTCCGACGCGTTGCACGTCTCGCCGGAAGGGTGCGTTTCGTTTCTTGATCCCATGATCGAGGTTTGGCGCATCGACCTGGCGACGTTCGCGCTGGAGATCGTGCTGAACTCCCGCCTGTTTGCCAGCCGCGTGCGGCGCTTCGAATTCCTCGAAAGCACCGGCGCGCAGCCCGAGCCAGGCTTCCTGCAGTTCCTCGCCGATCCCACGCTGAGCTCCGGCGTTACGCCGGAAGAACGGGAGTTTCTACGGAGCCTGAAATTTGCCCGGCGTCCCACCGCGCTCTACTACTATCGGGAATTGCAGAGCCTGCGAGACCCGCTGCATTTCGCCGTGAGCGAACCCGGCGTCGCGAGCGGCTCCTCGAATGTGATACGTTAAAGTCCGCTTGCCATTCGAGGCAGGCGATGGAGTCCCCGCGGACTCCTGGATGGATAACGCTCTTCTGAACAAAAAGCGCCTCGCCGAGCTCGATCGGGATCGAACGCAGTTGGCCCCCAGGGCCACCCGCCCCGCACGGCCCGTCCCTGAATCTCCCCCAGAAAAGAACCCCCTCCATGCGTATTCATCTCGTTAATCCCAGTGACGTGGCGTTCGGCGTCGGCGTCATCACGCCCCGCTGGCTCTTTGTCCTCGCCGCCGCCACTCCTGAGCGCTTCGGCACTCCGAACCTCGTGGACGAAACGCTCGAGGCGCTGGACCCCTCCGTCATCGCTCCCGGCGACGTGGTCGGCATCGGCATCCATACCGCCAATACGCTGCGCGGCTTCGAAGTGGGCCGCCTCGCGCGGGAGCGCGGTGCCACCGTCGTTTTCGGCGGCGTCCACGCGACCCTCTATCCAGAGGAAGCCCGCGAACTCGGCGGCGCGCACGCCGTCGTCACCGGCGATGGCGACCTCGTGTGGGGAACCGTCCTGAACGACATCGCCAACGGCGCGCTCCAGCCGCTGTACACCGGCGGTCGCGTGGAAGGCGGCCGCTTCCAGCCCGCCCGCTGGGATCTGCTCCCGCCGGACCGCTACATGTGGGCCTCGGTCCAGACCACGCGCGGCTGCCCCAAGCACTGCTCGTTCTGCTCCGTCTGGCGCACCGACGGCCAACAGCCGCGCACCCGCACCAGCGACGCCGTGCTCGAAGAGATCGTCGAACTCCGGCGCCGCGGCTATCGCTTCATCGCGCTGGCCGACGACAACTTCTATCCCGTCACCCTCGAGGACATCCGCCTCGCCGAGCAGCAAAACAACGCCGCCCGCGTAGCCGAGCTCCGCCAGCTGCGCGCGGATCGCTTCGCCTTCATGGAGCGCCTGGCCACGCTGCCCTCCGACACGGTTCTCTTCACGCAGATCACCATGGAAGCGGCCGAGGACACCACGTTCCTCGACGCCATGCGCCGCGCCAACATCAAGGGTGCGCTGGTGGGCGTGGAAGCGGTGACGCCCGAGGGCTTGAAGTCGGTGTTCAAAGGCTTCAACCTCGCCGGCGACCAGCTCGTGGAGCGCCTCCAGCTCTTCCGCAAGCACGGCGTCCATGTGCTCGGCTCGTTCATCTTCGGTCTGCCCACCGACCGGGCGGAGACCTTCACCGCCACCGCCGAGCTCGCCAAGCGCGCCGACCTCACCTTCGCCCAGTTCGTCATGATGACGCCGTTCCCCGGCACGGTGGATTTCGACCGTTGGGAGAAGAAGCTCGGCGATTCCGTGCAGAAGATCGAAGGCGTGCCCATCACCCGCTACTGGCTCATTCCCGGCCACCGCCGGCCGAAGCTCTACATGCCGCACGAGACCATGAGCAGCGAGGAGATCCGCCAGCGGACGCAAGGTGTGTGGGACATCTACTACCAGTTCGGCGAGATCTGGAAGCGCTCGCGCTGCGTGCCCAATTGGAAGGGGCGCCTGGCGTTCGTCTTCATTTCGAAGCTCTACCGGCAGATGTATGCGAACACCGGCATCGCCACGGATAGCGCTCGCCGCAAGAGCGCCAATCGCTGGGCGCGCGTCACGGCGCGCGTCTGTCTGAGTCTGTTCCGGGGCAAGCCCATGCCGGATCTCCAGGTGGCTCCGGCGCCGGCGCCGCGCGCGTCAGCGGCGTTGGTCGGCATCGGGCGCTAGCCTCGAAGGATCATTCCCAAATACACTCCACCGGATAAGCGCGCACCTGGTCGTCCGCGGAGACCAGGTGCGCCCTTTCCACTCGCGCCTGTGCGATGAGGAGCCGGTCGAAGGGGTCCTTGTGGAGGGCGGGCAGGCTTTCCAGTTCGAGCACGTGGCTCGCGCTCACGGCCGTCACGTGAGCCACGCCGAGCGAACGCGTCATCTCCGGCAGCCAGGCCACCGGATTCGGAAACATCAAGCGCCCCCGTTGCCGTTTGGTGATGAGCTCCCACCAATTGATGCTCGAAACCAAGATCGTGTGGGCTGGATTCTGGAGAAGATCCTGGACCCGCACTGTCAATCGCTCGGGCTCCGTCACGGCCCACCAGAACGCATGCGTATCCAGCAGCAGCTTCATAGGCCCAGGAATTCGTCGGCCTCTTCGTCCGTCATGGCCTTTTCCCAGCCAGCTTGTTCGCCCACCAACCCTTCGCGAACCATGCCGCGCGCCGCTCCCAGGCGACGGAAGGGCTCCGCGTTCACGATCGCCAAGCGGACGACAGGCTTGCCAGCGCGAGCGATAATGACATCTTCCCCCGCTTCGGCACGCTCGATCAGCTGCGAGAGCCTCGTCTTCGCTTCGTGGACGTTGACTGTCATACCAATAGCTTAGTCTATGTGACTTAGCTAAATCAAATGGGTGTAGTCCCGCAGCCGGACGGGCGGGCGGCGTGCACCTTCGACGGGCGTGAAACAGATTCTCTTTCCCGTGGACTTTTCCCCCTCCTGCGACGCCCTGGCGCCCTACGTGGCCGGGCTCGCGCGGCAGTTCAACGCCCGGGTGACCCTGTTGCACGTGCTGGCCACCGGGAGCCTGGAAGGCGATTTCGACCGCTTCGCGCATCACTTCGGCACCCTCAGTGAAGAGGTGCAGGGGCTGCTCGAGCGCTGGCAGATGCCGGTGTTCGCCGGGCTTGAGGTGGATCGCGAGTTCAAGACCGGGCGTCCAGTGGCTGAGATCGTGGCCTGTGCCGAAGGCCTGGGCGCGGAGCTGATCACCATGCCGACGCATGGGCTCGGGCGCTTCCGCACGCTGCTGCTGGGCTCGGTCACCGCGGGCGTGCTGCACGATACCTCGAGCGCCGTGCTGACAGCGGTGCACGCCGAGACGCCGGGCACGCTGCGCCTGCCGCGCGTGGTGGTGTGCGCCACCGACCTCGGGCCCGCCTCGGCCGCCACGCTCGACATGGCCGATCACTTCGCGCTCCACAGCGGCGCCAAGCTGCATGTGATCCATGTCGTCAACGGGCCGCTGTGGGAGTTGCAGGAAGAAGAGGCGCTCGACAAGTACCCCGAGATCGCCCGCTCGGCGGAGGTGAAGGAGCGGATCGAGATCATCCGCGCGGTGCCGGTAAGAGAGGCCGTGCTGAACGCCGTGGAGCGCTACCAGGCCGACCTGCTGGTGGCCGGCCGCAGCAGGCGGGTGGAAGAATTGATCCGGCGCTCGCCGTGCCCGGTAGTGAGTGTGTGATTTCGCGGCACGCGGCGTGCAAGGAGGATCGTTGATGGGAGGAGAACCATCATGACGACCTGCAAAGAAATCGATACCAAACGGGTGCTCGAGGGCTTGGGCTGGATGGCGCTGGGCGCCGGTGTCGGCGCCGGGGTCATGTTTCTGTTCGATCCGAATCGCGGCAAGGCCCGCCGGGCCATGCTGCGGGACCGCGGCGCGCACCTGCTGCGGGAGGAAGAAAAGCGCATGCGGCAGACGTTCGCCGATGTGGGCCATCGCCTGAAGGGCGCCGAATCGGAGCTCATGCATCTGTTCGCCAAGGACGATGCCTGTGACGCGAAGGTGGAAGGCCGCGTGCGGTCGAAGCTTGGCCGCGCGGTGGAAACGCCGCACGACGTCCAGGTGCTCGTCCACGACGGCGAGGTGACGCTGCGTGGCAAGACCAAACCGGCGGAGATGGAGAAGGTGGTGCCCGCCGTCCGCGGCGTGCGCGGCGTGAAGACGGTGGTGAATCAGATGATGGGAGCGCCGGTGGTCTGAGTCAGCCGTTACCGCCCAAACTCGCGTGGCGGAACAACAACCCCGACATAGCGAACAACCCCACTAACCCGGCATGGCCGATCGCCATGTTCCGGGCCAACTCCGGCGGCGCGCCCGAGGGCAACGTCAGCGCGATCGCTGCCAGTGTCGCCGCCATCGCGAACAGTGTCCATGCCAGGCCTCGCGCGCGCGGCCGCGCCAGGGCGGCCCCGGCCAGCCCCACCACCAACACTGCGTAGTACATCAGGTTGGCCGGATTCTCGGAGTCCGCCACGTGCACCATGTTCGACCACGCCAGCGCCAAGCCGGCCACCAGCGACACCGCCACCGCCGCCTGGTACGACCACACGGCCATCCGCCGCCCGACCAGCGTGATCGCCATGCCGACGGCAAAAAACAGCAGGTAAACGACGACGAAGGCCTGCACGGGCCAGTGCCAGTCCGGCACGAACCGCGACGCCACGAACGGCACCATCCAAGCGGCCAGCGCGCCCAGCGCCACGCGTCCCGCGGTCTTTCCCAAATTGGTCGGCATCCCACTCCCATGGTAAAGCCAGGGAGAAGCAGCGCCGATCTCAGGATCATGCGGCATCAGGAACGCCTGGCGCGCGCCACCCAGGCGCTCGGCGAGGAGGATTACGCCACGGCGGAACGGGAGTGCCGCGCCGTGCTCTAAAAACCGGCTTCACCGTACAGCAGCAGACGGAGGAGTTGCATCGCCGGGTGCTGGCGGCCACCGGCCCGTTGGGCTGGCTGAAGCTCGCCTTCGGAGCAACTCAGAAGGAGCCTGACTACGACGAGGCGGAGACGGCGGTGTGGCTCTTGGGACGGGCCTTGCTCGCCCAGGGGCGCTGGGTCTCGCCACGCCCGCAGGCGCGGTCGTCTACTTCGACCACGAGCTCGGCGAACTCTACGAGAAGACGCTCGCGCCGGACTTCTTTCAGTTCGTCGACCGCGTCATGCAGCTCGACGGCGTCGGCAACCATGGCTACGAACAGTTTCTCGGCCCGCAGGGGCTGGACCCCGCGCTCCGGCGGCGATAAACTGTTGGCCGATGCAACGCCGCAACCTTCTGAAGAAGACCGCGGCCGGATTGACCATTTTGCGCTCCGGCCTGCTGCGCGGACAAACCGCGCCCTCCAATCGCCTCAACGTCGCGCTCATCGGCGTCTGGGGCCGCGGGACCGCTCACTACAACGTTCTGCGCCATGAGAATGTCGTCGCCCTCTGCGACGTGAACGATCTCCGCACCAAGGAAGCGCTCGAGCTCTTCCCCAAAGCCAAAACCCACTACGACTGGCGCCGCACCCTCGACCAGAAAGACGTCGAAGCCGTCATCATCTGCACGGCCGATCATCATCACGCCTTCATCGCCAATTGGGCGCTGAACCGCGACATGCACGTCTACTGCGAAAAGCCGCTCGGCATCTCCGTGGAAGAGGTGCGCACCGTGCGCGCCAATTACCTGAAGCGCCGCGCGAAGGTGGCCACGCAGCACGGCACCCAGCGCCACGCGTTTCCGAACTTCGAGCGCCTGCGCGAGTTGGTGATGGATGGCGCCATCGGCGAGCTCAAAGCCGTCCACAGTTGGGACGCGCGCCAGTTGCCGCGTCCCGGCTATCCGCAGGCGGAAGGCCAGCCGCCCGCGTCCTTGCACTATGAACAATGGATCGGGCCGTCGCCGTATCACCCCTATTCGCCGCAGTACTTCGGCGGGTCGGCCGGCTTGAACTGCCTCTTCTGGAACATGTATCGCGACTTCGGCGTTGGCCAGATGGGCGACATGGGCGCGCACACCATGGACCTTGTCTGGAACGCCATCGACGCGAATGCGCCCACGTCCATCGACATCGACCGCGCGGTGAGCGACAAGTACAATCCCGACATCTGCCCCGTGAAGCTGAAGGCCATCTTCGAGCATCCGGCCAACTCGTGGCGCGGCCCCGTGCAATTGATCTGGTATCAAGGCGGCCTGAAGCCCGAATCGCCGCGCAACTACCTCGATGTCTCCAAGATCGCCAACGGCGCCATCTTCGAAGGCACCAAGGGCGCCATCCTCGCCGACTTCACCACCCGCGTCATCCTGCCCGCCAATGAAGACGGCGACTTCACTTACTACCGCAAACGCGACTCGAGCCGCCTCGAGCCGCTGATTGGTGCGAACATGCCCGCCTCGGCGCCCGCCCGCGGTGGCGGTGGCAACCGGCGCGCGGCGGGTCTACCGGCCGGCATGAAGGCCGCGCCCAACGCCACGCCCACGGCCACCGGCTTCCCCGAAATCCAGATGATGACCGGCAACATCCCACCCGCGCTCGGCATGCCGAATCCGGCCATCGAAGGCCAGCTCGAAGCCCAGCGCGAGAACCGCCCCGTGGCCAAGGGCGACGCCTTCCAGCTCGAGTGGATCGACGCCTGCAAAGGCAAGTCGAATGGCGTGGTGCATGGCACCAGCACGAAGACGCATTGCGACTTCGATTACTGCGGCTCCATGATGGAGCAGATGCTGCTCGGCCTGGTGGCCCATCGCGCCGGACAGAAGCTCACTTACGATCCCGCCACCGGCCGCGTCACCAACCTGAACGAAGCCAACGACTGGCTCAAGCGCCAGTACCGGCCCAACTGGACGCTGAACGGCTAGATGTCGTTCCTGAAGCTCGTGGCGGAGGGCCGCCTCGAAGCGGTGCGGCAAATGCTGGATGCGGAGCCGGCGCTGGTGAATCAAACAGCGCCGCATCCGTATTGGGGCGGCCACCCGCAGCCGCTGCATGTTTCCATCGAAACGAATCAAGGCGCCGTGTTCGAGCTGCTGCTCGAGCGCGGCGCTTCCGTCGACGGCGAGAACGGCGGCTACGATCATTGGTCGCCCTTGATGCTCGCCGTCCAACGCGAGCGCCCCACCATGCGCGACGCGCTGCTCGCCCGCGGCGCGAGCATCGGTCTCGTCGCCGCCCTGCTGCTGGGCCGCGACGATTTGCTCCACACCGCTCCCTGGCCGGAGCCCGTGCCCAACGGCGGCTCGCTCGTGATGTTCGCCCGCACCCCGGCCGCCATCGACTTTCTCCTCGCCCACGGCCAATCGCCCACGCAGGCCGATCGCTGGAACGTCACTCCCGCGGGCGCCTTCAGCCGGCTCGGCCCGGCGCTGGGCGCGCCGTTGCTGCGCCACCTGGCCGCGCACGGCGTCACCGTCGGCGCGGAGGACTTCGCTCGTCTCGGCGACATCGCGTCCCTCGAGAGAATGGCTCTGAGCGATTCGGTGCTGCTGGCCGCCGTCGCTGCGGGTCAACGCGAAACCGTCGCCTGGCTCCTCGATCGGGGCCTCGACGTCAACGTCCGCCGCCCCGATCTCTCCCAGCAGACTCCGCTCCACGAAGCCGCCTGGAATGGCGACCTCGCCATGGCCCAGCTTCTCGTCGCCCGCGGCGCCGATCGCCAGGCGCGCGACGGTGAGCATCAGGCCACGCCCGCCGAGTGGGCGCGCACCGCCGTCCAGATCAAGAACGATCCGTCCATCGCCGCCGTCGCCGAGTGGCTCGAGGCACCGTGAGCGCTTTGTGGTAGAACGGTGGCAGATGCGTTTTCTCCTTTCGTTCGTCGCGGTCACCTGCGCGCTGGCTCAGCAGGGCGGTGGTGGCAATCTGCCGGAACCGCTGCGCGCGGCCCAAGGTCTGGCGCGGCAGGGAAAGATCGATGAAGCCGCGCAGCTCTACAGGACCTTTCTCGACGCCAACCCCACGTCCGTCCCCGCCCTCACCGGCATGGCGAATTTGCTGGACGTCATGGGGCAGAGTCCCGTCGCCCGCGGGCTGTTCCAGCGTGCCCTCGAGGCGGTGGAAACCCCAGCGGCGCGAGCCCAGGTCAAGCGCAGCATGGCCATGTCCTACGCCTTCGACAACGATTGCGAGAACGCGGCCAAGCTGCTCGAAGAGGTCTACCAGTATTGGGTGGGCATGGGCGACGCTTATCAGCAGGGAGAAATGCTCAACGAAGCCGCGCGCGTCTGCATCGAAGCGGGCCAGTTCGACACGGCTGAAACGCTCTACCGCCGCGGCACCGAAGCCGGCTTGAAGCAAAAGGACATTCCTCCGGATCGCGTCGCGCTGTGGCAATTCCGGCTCGAACATGCGCTCGGCCGCCTGGCCGCGCGCCGCGGCAGCGCCGCCGACGCCGCCCGCCACGTGGCCGCCGCGCGCAAGCTGCTCGACGGCAACAAGGAGATGGCGCAGCAGCAGGAGATCTTCTTCCCGTATCTGGCGGGCTACGTGGCGCTCTATCTGGGCGAGCCGGCCAAGGCCGTTACGGCGCTCGAAAAGGCCAATCAGAACGACGTCTTCATTCAGCTCCTGCTCGGCATGGCGCACGAGAAGCTCGGCAACACCGACAAGGCGGAGGGCTACTTCGCCAAAGCCGGCGCCACCACCGGGCACAATCCACCCGCGGCGTTCGCGCGCTACTACACGCGAACGCGAAAGTAGGACGCCCTACGGCGTAAACAGCCCGAAGGTGAAGATATCCGTCGCCGTCGCGATCGTGACATACTGCTGCCCGTTCACCGAGTAAGTCACGGGCGAGGCGTACAGCGCATTCCCCGTGGGGAAATGCCATAGGTCTTTGCCCGTGCGCGCGTCGAGCGCCACCAGGTTACCGTCATCGTCGCCGGAGAAAACAATACCGCCGGCGGTCGACACGGCGCCGGCCCACATGATGCCGGGGCCCGGCATCGGATACTCCCATTTCTTGTTGCCCGTCGCCACGTCGAGTGCGCGTAGATAGAACTTGCCGGGCTCCGTCGGAATCCCCTCGTTGCCGGTGCCGCGGAAGCCCGAGTTGGGGATCGCCTCCTTGGCCGACGCCACAATCAGGTCGCACTGTTCGAGCGTCACGACATAGAACAGCCCCGTGGCGGGATTGTACGCCGGCGACATCCAGTTCGACGCGCCGCGCACCGACGGGCACACCTTCGTGCCGGCGGGCGTCGGAATCTTGCTCGCAATGACGTTGGGACGACCCTTGTCATCGAGCCCCGTGGTCCAATCCAGCTTGTCGACGAACGGCCGGGCGTGCAGGAACTCGCCCGTCACGCGGTCGAGCAGGTAATAAAAGCCGTTGCGATTGGCCTGCACCAGCAGCTTGCGCCGGCGGCCGCGGAAATCGGCGTCCAGCAGCACGGGTGGCTCATTGGCGTCCCAATCCCACACGTCGTGCGGCGTGAACTGGAAGTGCCACTTCAGCTTGCCGGTGCGCGCGTCCAGCGCCACGATGCAATCGGAATAGAGATTGTCGCCGGGGCGCTTGCCGCCGTAGAAATCGGGCCACGGGTTGCCGGTGGGCCAATAGAGCAGCCCGAGCGCGGGATCGTACGAACCCGTGGTCCAGGTGGGCGCGCCGCCCATCTCCGCCGGGAAACCGCCCCACGTCTCCGACCCCGGCTCGCCTGCGGCGGGCACGGTCCAAAAGCGCCAGTTCTCTTTGCCCGTGTCGGGATGCAACGAAGCCACGAAGCCGCGCTGGCCGGAACCGCCGCCCGCCACCCCGACGATGATCCCACCCTCGATGGCCAAGGGCGCCACCGACGTCGTGTAGCCGTCGCGGAACTTTGCATACTCCACATCGAAGAGCACGCTGCCGGTCAACCGGTGGAGCGCGACGAGATGGCAATCGGCGGTGACGAAATAGACCTTGTCGCCCAGCAGCGCGGCGCCGCGATTGACGCGCGTTCCCTTCGCCTGGCGCGCCTGGTAGCGCCACACCTCGCGGCCGAAGCGCGCGTCGAGCGCGTAGATCTCGTTGGTGTTGGTGATGTACATCAGCCCGTCGTAGACGAGCGGCGACGCCTCGAGCTTCTTCGCGCCGTCCACGTGGTACACCCACTTGGCCACCAGCCGCTTCACGTTCGCCGGCGTGATCTGCGCGAGCGCCGAATGCCGCGTGGCGGCGTAATCGCCGTTGTACGTGAGCCAAGTGGCGCCGGGCGATTTCTGAATGCCCGCGGGCGTCACTTGCGCCAGCAGCACGAGAGCGGCGGTCAAAGTCATCATGGCTCAATTCCTTCCGGTGAAGCGGCCCGCAGGCTTTGGCGGGCGAGAAAAGCGAGGAGATCGTCGAGCGGCCGGCCCGCGGCCACCGCGGGCATCAGCGAACCGGGCGTGGTGCGGAAGCTCTTCAGCTCCGCGCGCGGCAGCAGGTGCAGGCGGCCGTCGCGCGTCAGCAGTTGAACGGAATAGTTGTCGTAGTTGCGGGCGACGCCTTCGAGCTTCTCGCCCGTGGTCCGCACCGCCACCGCGGAATCGTAGCCGCGCGCGATACGCGCCGCCGGCTGCGTCAGCGCTTCGCGCAGTTGATGCAGCGTGCGCTCGGCGCCGGCGTTCGACAGGTCCGGTCCGAGCGCGCCGCCCTCGCCGAGAATGCGATGGCAGGTGGAGCACCGGCCCGCGCCGAAGAAGTACGTGCGGCCGGCGGCCGCGTCTCCCGCGCTGGGCGGGTTCGCGAGCGCCGGCGCGGTGAGCGAGCGGACGAACGCGGTCACCTGCGCCAGCCGCGCGGGCGGCAGGTCGAAGTTCGGCATGCTCGTGCCCGGCAGGCCGTTGCGGATCAGCGCAACGAGCGCCTTTTCCGGCATGCGGCTCACGCGGCCACTCAGCAGGCTCGGGCCCTGGCTGCCTTCTCCCGTGGCGCCATGGCAGCCGGAACACGAGCCTTGATAGAGTTGCCGGCCGGCGTCGAGTGTGGCAGGGTCGGCCGCGAGCCAGAGGACGAAAAGCAGCGACGGCATCCCGGGCATTGTACGTCAGCGCCAGCGCGGGCGCTCATGACACTCGCCGCACCGTGACCACCGTGATGTCGTCGTTCTGCCCCCACGATCGCGCCGCCTCCGCGATCTCCGCCGCCGTGTTCGTCGCCATCTCTCGCGTCCGCTCGAAGCCGAAGAGTTCGCCCGACGCGTTCGCCGCCTCGATCACGCCGTCCGACACCAGCGTCAGCGGCCCGTCGAACGCCACCGTCACTTCCTCGTACTCCGCCTCCGCCACCACCCCAAGCGGCAAGCCCGGCGGCAGTTCGAGCTCCCGGCCCTTCAGATACGGCGCCGGGTGACCGGCGTTCGCCGCCATCAACTGCCCGTCCTCGGAGAGCCGCACCACGCAGCAGGTGACGAAGCCGCCGTCGAGCCGCTTCGCCAGAGTCCGGTTCAATTCGGCCAGGAGCGCGGCCGGGGAATCCGCATGCCGCCGGTCGAGCATTCCCGTGATCAGCGAAACCACCATCGCGGCTTTCAAGCCCTTTCCGCTGACGTCGCCCACCACCAGCAGACGGCCGTCGTAGAAGTGCCAGAAATCGCCGCCCACCTCCGTGGCCGGCAGGTAGACGGCGTCGGTGCCGGCAAGATTGGTGGTGGGAATCAGAAGCTGCTGCACTCCGCGGGCAGCCTCGAGTTCGGAGGCGATGCGGTTCTTCTCCTGCCGGTCGGAGATGAGGCGTCGCACCAGCAGGATGATCATCGCCACCGCCAGCAACGCCTCGGCGATGTCGTTTCCCCGCACGAAGAAGCCGCCCAACTCCCGGGCGGCGGTGAACGGCCGGAAAACACTGGGCGTCCGCAGAATCTGAATCGCGGGCAGCACCAGAGCCGTGAAGGCCAGCGCACGGCCGCCCCGCAGTGGACGCCAGCGCAGAGCCACCACGGCGAGCACACCGGCGATGACGAGCCAGTAGAGCACAACCCAGAAGTCAGAGTCGGTCACGAGCATGGGTACCGTGAGGAGGAACGCGCCTCCCCAGATCCACCACGCCCAGGGCAGGCGGAAGCCGAGCACCGGGATGGCATAGGCGAGAACGAGAGCGAAGCGCAGGGGTTGCCAGATTCCTAGTAGATCGAAGGACGGGTAAAGAAGCCTGAAGTACTCCTGGAGCCGCACAAGAGCATCCAGTGCGAGCATCAGAGCGAGGGCCAGGAATTCCACCCGGGCCGGCTCGCCCAGCCACAACACAATCAGCAGGAGCGCGAGCACCGCGAACACCAGCCACGCGCCGAAAACGGGCGTGGAACGCCGCAAGCGGCGTTCGAAGTCGCGCTCGGGCGCCAGCACCGGCGCGTTGGCTCGGCCCGTAACGAGAAATGGGCCGGCATTCGGCATCGGGAGGAACGCTCCCTGCGACGACTGCGCGGGCTTCACCCGAATGGCAATCAGGTTGCGGGAGCCGGCGTTCATGACTTCCGCCGAAACCTCGAACAGCCGCGCTTGCGGGAAGGAATCCGTAACGGCGGCGATCCGGACTCCGTTCAAGTACAACTCGTAGTCGGCCGCGAGGCCGCCGATCGTGATGACCAACGGCTGCGTTCCCACTCCGGCGGGCAGGTGGAACCAGCGCCGCAGCCAGGCTTGCCGCAGGAAGCGCGTAGTGGTCGGCAGCGTCTCCGTGCCCCAACCCGTGTCATCGAAGGTGGACGACGCCCACGCCGCGTCGTCGCCCGAGTGCACCTTCCAGGCCCCAGCCAGATCGATCGAAATCTCCTGAGCCGCCAGCACCGGCACGATCAACAACAGCACGCAAGCCGCTCTCACGCGTTCGTCCTCCGCACGGTCACCACCGTGATGTCGTCATTCTGCCCCCACGCCCGCGCCGCCTCCGCAATCTCCCGCGCGGGCCGCGTCGCGATCTCCCGCGTGCGGTCGAAGCCAAAGAGCTCGCCCGACGCACTGGCCGCCTCGACGACGCCGTCCGAGACGAACGTGAACTGCTCTCCGCGCACGATGGTCTCCCCGTACTCGGCTTCCGCCACGATACCGAGTGGCAACCCGGCCTCGAGCTCCACTTCCCGCCCCTCGCAATATGGCGCCAGGTGACCGGCGCTGGCCAGCGTCACCGTGCCGTCGCGCTCGAACCGCGCGCAGCAGGCCGTTGCGAAGCCGCCGCCGGCCCGGCCCAGCAGAGCTCGATTCACACGCGCCAACACCGCCGCAGGGGATGAGGACTTCGTGCTCGCCACCGCCCCCACCACCACGGCCACCAGCATGGCGGCCTTCAACCCCTTGCCGCTTACGTCGCCCACCAGCACCAGCGTCCCCTCCGGCGTGTCGAAGGCTTGGTAGAAGTCTCCGCCTACTTCGCTCGCCGGAAGGTAGACGGCCTCCACTCCCGCCGGCATCGCTTGGCTCAACAGCAGCGCCTGCACCGTCTGCGCCGATTCCATCTCGCTCCGCAGGCGCTGCTCCTCGGCGCGGCGTTCGCGCGCGTTGCGCACCACATAGGCGGTGGCCAGGCTGGTAAACGCGAGCGTCGCCAGCGAGTCGCCGTTGAGCGAAAAGCCGGCCCCGGGAACGGGGAGCGAAAAAGCCGGTGCCCACCCTTGCGCGGCCAGCCGGGTGACGAAGTTGAACACCAGCGTCGCTGGACCGGCTACCAACAGCAGCCGCAAGGACCCGCCGCTGCGGTTCCATGCCTTCGCTGCCGCGTACCCCACTATGCCCAGCGCCAACAGGCTCGGCACCAGAAACACGGTGCACGCCAGCGGCGTCCACGAGGCAGGCCTCTCGAAAAAGAGCCCCACCGTCCACGGGGCGCGGAACAGCAGATACACCGCCAGGGCGGCAGCGGCCAGGTTCTTCCGCACGGGCAGCCCGGCCAGTTGCCATTCGACGAACACCACCGAAGGAATCACGCCCATCCCCACCAGCCAGATCCAGGAGAAATTGTCCGCGTACGGGAACGGCGCGAAGATCATGAGCGTGGTCATGCCTCCTTGCGCCAGCACATAGGCCAGCATGCCCAGGATCAAAGCGTCGCGTTGTTGGCTCCCCGCGGCGGCCAGCAACGCGCCGAGCGCCAGCAGGAGAAAAAACCAGCGCACCACCTGCGGATACTCGAGCAACCTTCGGAGGCGGGCCGTCGTCCGTCCGATGTCGCCCACCGCCTGCACGTGGATCCGCTGATACCCGGGCAAGCCCATGGTGGCTTCGATGCCGGGCGGATGATACTGGCGGATCGCCAGCACCGTAGGCCGCCCCGTCAGCGCCGCTGGAATCGGGAACACGCGCAACTCACCCGTGGCGTCCGGCCGCGGCAGATCCAGGTTCCCGGTGGCGCCCAGCCGGACGCCGTCCAGAAACACCTCGCACGCGCAGCGATACACCACCACCGCCGAGGGCTCCGTCGCGGGCACGGTCAACCGCAACCGCAGCCACAGGCGATTCTCCTTGGCATCCTCCATCAGCCGCACTGGCCGCCCGCCCACCGTCTCCCAGCCGGAATCGTCGAAGGCCGGGTCCGCCCAGCGCGGATCGTCGCCGCGCGCCAGGCGCGCTTGGTCCATGTCTTGAGAAAACAGCAGCGTCGTCGCCGCCAGCAGAAGCGGAACCAGAATCCTCAAGCGCTCGACCTCCGCACCGTCACCACCGTGATGTCATCGTTCTGCCCCCACTCCCGCGCCACCTCCGCGATCTCCCGCGCCGGCTTCATCGACATCTCCCGCGTCCGGTCGAAGCCGAAGAGCTCCCGTTGCGCATTCTCCGCCTCGACGACGCCATCGGAGACGAACGTGAACCACTCCGCGCGAGCGATGGTCTCGGCGTACGTCAGGTCCGGCACCAGGCCGAGCGGTAGCCCGGGTTCCACAGCAGCTTCCTGGCCATCGAGACACGGCGCCAAGTGCCCCGCGTTGGCGATCACCGCCGCCCCGTCGCGCCGGATCAGTGCGGCGCAGCAGGTGACGAAGCCCGAGGCAAGCTCCGCCTGGATCGCCCGGTTGAGCTTGGCCAGAAACAACCCCGGCTCCCGCGTCTCGAGCGATTCCATCGCGCCCACCAGCACGGACACCGTCATCGCCGCCTTCAGCCCCTTGCCCGACACGTCGCCCACCACCACCAGAATCGAGCCATCTTCGGCGGGGAAGATGCGATAGAAGTCGCCGCCCACCTGGCTGGCGGGCTGGTAAGCCGCCTCCACCACGAAGCCCGGCGTCTCTGGCAGGCGTTGCACCAGGGCTTGCTGCATCTCCCGGGCGGCTTCGAACTCGGCGTTGAGGTCCTCCCGCTTGCGCCAGTCCGACCACAGTCGGCTCAGCAGCAAATAACAAATCGCCGCGATCAACAAAGTGGTCGCCAGGTTCTCGAGCGACACCTCGAAGGCCTGGATCACGATGCCCGCATTCACCACGATCAGGTAGGTGAGCCCGGCGAGGAATAGGGTGATGGCCAGTCCGCGGGTCTGCGGCTGCCCTCGCCAGATGAACCAGCCCGACACCGCCATCACTCCTCCACACAGCGCCGCGCCCACGGCGATGGCGAGGTAGAGAGCAACCTTCAGGTCATAGGGTGGCGGTTCAGCGCCCAGAGCAGGGGCGAACGAAAGCAGGGTCCAGACCACGCTCAACGCGCCCAGCGTCCGCGTCACCCAGCGCGGCGGAGCCAAGGCTTGCTTCATGAACTCCACGAGAGCGATTAGAAAAATCAGCCACGAGCCCCAAAGTGACGACCAGAAGGCGAAATGCGAGTAGCCCGGGACGACGGTGAACCACCAGTAGGAAAGAAACCCCGAGGCGCTCCAGGCCAGCGTGAACAACGCGAACCACAGAAGGACCGGCGTTTGCGTCCGAAACCACAGCGCCAGTAGACCTGACGCCAACATCAACTGCAGGACATTCAGGAACAGATCCCACTGGAACTTCAGGCGTTCGAGCGCACGGCTTTCGTTCTCGCGCCATTGCAGAAACTCGCGCGGCGCAATGCGCGGCTCGAAGGGCACCGGGGGCGTGTAGTCGAAGCCCGAGGTGAAGACGGGCGCCAACCAACTCCGCCAGGCGACAACGGCGGTCATTCCCGGCTGCACGGTGCCCGCGGGCAGCGGGAAGACGTTGGTGACGCAGCGCTTCAACGTCAGGGGTTGGGGCGGGAAGCGGCCCTGAATTCCGACGCGCACGCCGTTCACCCAGAGCTCGCCCGGCGCGCAGGCGCCGTTGTCGCGCGCCAGATAAACAGCCAGCGGACCGTCGCCCGCCGGCACGGGCACGCGGAAGCGCAGCCACACCATTCCGTCGCTTTCCACCGCAGGCATCGGGAACTTCTCCGGCGAGGCGGTGGGCCAGGGGGAGTCATCGAACTGCGGCTCCGCCCAGCGGGGATCGTCGCCGAAGTGGTATCGCGCTTCGGCGTGGACGGCGAGCGGCAGCAACAGGGACAGGAGGATTTGCTTCATGCGTTCGACCTCCGCACCGTCACCACCGTGATGTCATCGTTCTGCCCCCACGCCCGCGCCGCCTCCGCGATTGCTGCCGCAGCCTCACCCGACAGCGCCCGTGTCCGCTCGAACCCAAAGAGCTCACGGGCAGCGCTCTCGGCTTCGATCACTCCGTCCGAGACCAGCGTCAGTTGACGCTCGAACACGACAGCACGCTCCGCATACTCCGCTTCGGCGACCACGCCCAACGGCAACCCCGCCGCCAGGTCCACCTCCGCGCCATCGGCATAAGGCGCCGGGTGCCCCGCACTCGCGACCGTCACCCGGCCAGGGCCGTCGAGCCGCACCACACAGCAGGTAACGAAGCCGCCATTGAGCCGCGCATGCAGCGCGCCGTTCAGCTCCGCTAGCACAGCAGCCGGAGAGTCGCCATGACGCCGGTCGAGCATGCCGGTGATCAGCGAGACGACCATCGCCGCCTTCAAGCCTTTGCCGCTGACGTCGCCGGCCACCAACAAGCGGCCATCCAGCAGATGCCAGAAGTCGCCCCCGACCTCGGCGGCGGGGAGATACACGGCGCCGATGGCGGGAACGCCCGTGGCGGCGGGGATGAGGAACTGCTGCACGCTGCGCGCCGCTTCCATTTCGGTGGCGAGGCGCGCCTTCTCGCGGCGCTCGCCGGCGGCGTTCTGGATCATGAGTAGCCCCACGGCGAGACCGAAAGCGGCACTGGTCCAGGTGGTGAGGTAGATCTGAAAGGGCCCCGCCATCGCCGTGGTGGGAATCGGCCAGTCGGGATACACCGCTTGGGCCAGGGTGTTCAGGACGAACCCGACATAGAGCAGCACGGGCACCGCCACTCGACGGAGCTCGGTCTCCCGCCAGACCGCCTGGGCGGCCCACACGGCGACGGGGTAGAGCGGAAGATACAGCACGAAGCCGAAGACTGGCGATCCAACCAGGAGATCGAAGCCGATCAGGATCATCGCGACTCCCGCCAAGCCCCATGCCAGCCAGCCATTCCGCCGGAAAACAGACGCCAAAGCGCTTCCCAGGCAGCCATAGTTCGCCATGAGAAGGAGTAGGCTCCAGCGGCGATCCACGTCCTGGTAAAGAGTCGACACCTGGAGCAGATTGAACAATCCGGAACCGAGCAGGAAGGCGGACAACCAGAGAAACTCGCGCTGCCGCACGCCGGTGAACCAGAACAGGAAAGTCAGGGCCCCAAACACGAGTTGGAGCCCGGCGGCTTGCATGGTCGGGATCACTGCTTGACGGTGTTCCAGCCAGGCCTTTTCTGTCGTTGGCTGAACCTCGCGGCGGGGACCGAGAAGGTATGGACCCTGGTCGGGAAGTGCCCGCAGGAAGCCCAACGGACCCACGGGATCATTCACCCGAATGGCCAACACGACCGGCGAACCGGCGGCCAGAACACCGCCGGGCAGTGCAAACCAGCGCGGACGGAAGTAGGAACTCTTCGCCTCGGGCACCGCCACCGCGCTCTTGACGCCGTTGACGTACACGTCGTAGCGCAAGGCGAACTTCCCCAAGGCGATGGCCGGCAACGGCTCTGCCGTAGCCGTCAAAGCGGCCGTCAGCCAAAGCTGGCGCCCAGCAGCAGCCACGACAATCACCAGCAGCTTCATGCGACAGGAATCCAAGCAGGATACAGCACTTCCCCCGCCAAAGCCAAACTACTGAAAAATCGAGGACTCTGCCGTCCGCCATTCACCTTTGAGTGAGGGGCGCTATCCAAAAAGATAATGCGAGCCATTCACTCGCTGCCCCCGTCCAGCAGGCGAACCCGTTCTCTGCAATGCGCGCGCAGAGCTTTGTCGAACGGCTGCTGCGCCCCGGCACCTCGACCAGTGGAGGCCGCCGCCCCGCCGATTCCTTCGCGGTCACTGCCACCAAGAAGCCTTCGATGAGGTGCCTCGCCGTTGTCGCTGTGGCTGCTTTTTCAACTTTTTTTGAACTAAATTAAAAGTAAAATCAATAACTTGACTCCGGGTATGGTTCGTTTTATCCGAGCCGTCTGCTATGCTGTGGTTACGTGGTTTGGTGTGCGCAAAATCGGGGCCCGGCTGCTCTCGGGAATGGGGCGGCCGGTGCCCCGATGGTCCAATCCGCGCCGCCCGAAAAAACAAAAAAGTGGAAAACGAACCCGAGCCAGCCTGGCAGAAAATAAAAAAATGGAAAACGAACCGGAGAACGCCGCCTACGGCACCAACATCACCGGCGCCTGCCAGAACGCCGCCTTGCGACCGTCGGCATCCACCACCGTCACCTGCGCCAAGTGCTCGCCATCGCCGAGCGCCGCGAGCGGCACGCTCATCCGGAAGCCCATCGTCCGCAACCGGTTCTGCGCCGCGTCGGCCACCTCAACCGGCGCCGTCTCCAGCACCTTCTCACCATCCTTGTACAAAGTGACGAACGCGAGCAGCGGATGCGCCGGATCGGTCTCCTGCTGATATGCCTCCGCGTAAACGAACAGCTCCTTCGACCGCCGGAACACCCGCGTTACCGACGGAATCAGCTTCTGCCCGTCCTGCACCAGCGGACTGAACGTCTGCGCCTTCGCGCCCTTGTCCTTGCCGGCCGAATACAACGCCTCCGCCATCGGCGCCCGCCGCGCGCTCAACACGACGGAGCTCAGCGCGATCCGCGGCGCGACGACGCGATTCAGGTTCGGGATTGTGAACGGCATCGCGTAGGTGCCGATGTGCCCCGTCTCGCCGTCGCGCGCCAGGAACTTGATCTTGTACTTGCCCGGCAGCAGCGTGAAGCCCGTGTCGTATTCGATATGCCGGGAAGCGAGTTCCGCCGCCGTCGAGCCCGTCAGCTTGATATCCACCTTATCGCGCAGGTTCGTAATCGTCGACCCGAATTCGTCCTTGATCTCCGCCAGAAAATCGATCACCGCATGCTCGGCGCCGCGCTTGCGCGCCAGCACCAGTTCGCTGCCCGGGATCTTCACCGTCATCGGCACGAAGTACTCCGCCCGATTCAACTGGAACCAGCCGAGCTCCAGCGCGATCGTCAGCTCCGTCACCGGGTCGCCCAGCATCAGCGCGTCTTCGAGCTGCCGCTCCTTGTCCGCGCTGGTGAACTTCTGGAACACCTTCTGCGCATAGTAGCCCTGGCGATAATCGAGCACCGCCTCGCGCCCATCGGCCAGCGTGATCTTGATCTTGCGCAGCTTGCCATCGGGATTCGTGTTGGTGGTGTAGTAGCCCAGAATGTAATAGCTCGAGGTCGCCCGTTGCGCGTTCACGATCCCGGCGGCCAGATCGTTGGCATCCAGCAGCGCCTTGCCCCCGGTGTCCGCCGCCAAGGTCCACAACGTATCCTGCGACCGTTGCAAGCCCCGCGCGGCATTGTTTGCCGCCGCGCCCGTGTAGACGCCCGCGCCGCCCGGTGAGCCCTGCGTCGCGTCGCCCAACGGCGCGCTCGCCACCAAGCCGCGCGCGTCCACCGGCCAGAGCGCCACGCCCGCGCGATTCGCGGCGTTGATCGTCGCGGTGAGCTGCGCCTGATTGTTCTGCCCATTCAACCGCAGCCCGCTCGCGAAGTAGACCAGCGACTTCTTCTCATTCAAGCGGCCGAGCATCGTGGTGGCCGTCTGCAGTGCGGCCAATTGCCGATCGGTGAAGAAGATGTTGAACTCGGCATCGTTCTGCCCGAACGCCGCGCCCGCATCGGCGCGCGCCGAATCGTCCACCGGCGCGTTCTCATCCTCGCCCACGATCAGCGTCTCGATCAGCTCGAGCAGCCGTTGCCGGTCGGAGGTGAAGTCCTGGAACACCTCGACGCTACTGCCGCGAAACGCCATCAGCGCCACGAGATCGGCCGCCGTCATCTGCGTCCGCAGGAACTTCTTGGCGGCGTTCAACGCCCGCAGTTGATCGGCGAACGGCATCGCGGAGAAATCGAAGTACAGCGCCAGCAGGCGACGGTTCCGATAGCGCACGTCGCCCGGCGGCTCCGGCGCAATCTGCCCATGCGAAAGCCGCGGCAGCGGCGCCACGCGCTGCGTCATCTCGGTCATCGGCGTCGGCTGCTCGTCGAGCTTCTGATACTCGAAGAACTTGATCTGCTGCGGCGTGCCGTCTTCGGTGAGCACGAAATCTTTGGCGGTCAGCCCCGTAATCGGGTTCCCCGCCTTGTCCTTCACGCTGACGGTCTCGATCACGAGCTGCGTGGCGACGGTGAACGTCGGCGTCGCGTCTTTCTGCGGGTCCTTGTTGCGGCCAATCTGCGCAGCCAGCAGGCTCATCAAGAGAAGCGTCTTCATCGTGTCAAAAGCCCGCCCGGATCGTGATCTGCGCCGAGCGCATCGGGTTCGCCACCAGCGGCAGCCCGAACTGCGCATTGCCGAAAGTGGTGTTGAAGGACGGGAACGTCGGCGTGTTCGTCGTGTTCGCCGTATCGATCCGCATGTCGAGATTCACGCGATCCCACGAGCGTAGCGTACGGCCGAGTGAGCTGTTGACGCCGAACTGATTCGGCCCGTTGATCGTATTGCGCCCGGCATTGCCGAAGCGCCCGGCGGGCGGCAGGGCATAGACGCCCGGCGCGACCACGTCCGGCCGCAGCAGGCCGTTGTAGCCCGCCAGCGCCGTCGCGATCACCGGCGTCAGCGGCAAGCCGGTACCCGCGGTGAGTTGCGAAGTCAGGGTCCAGTCCTTCAGCCAGCGGGCCTTCAAGCCCTTGCCGGTGGTGTATTGAAAACTCGCCGACAGCAGGTGCCGTTGGTCGAAGTTCGAGCGTCCACGCTCGGCCTGCAGGTCCTGCCAGTTCTGCGCAATCAGCATACGCCCGCGGCCACCAGCCAGCGCATTGTCGAGCGACTTCGCCCACGTATACCTTGCCTCGGCCGTGAGTCCCGAGCGCAGCCGCCGCCGGATTTGCACTTCGCCCGCGTGCCGCGTCGCATTGCCGTTCGACATCAAATAGCTCACCGCCGGCGTCACGCTGCCCGGAAACGTATTCGGCAGAATTTGTTGTTGCGCCCGCGTGCCTTGGCTGCCCGTATAGCTGGCGACGAGTTGCAGCGCGCGAGGCAGATCCGTCTGCACCGACATGCGCCAGGTATGCGCGTAGCCGACGCGGAAATCAGGGTCCACCGAGTAGGTAGCCGCGCTGGCCTGATCCGGAAAGCCGCGGGCCAGCGTGAGCGGCGTCGCGGGCGTGTTGGCGATCCGCAGGCTCCGCGAGAACGGCGCTTGCTGCGACATCTGGCTCGCGATCGGCTGGTAGATCGACGTGTCGTAATAGACGCCGTACCCGGCCCGCACGATCATGGAACCCGCCGCGAACGGCCGCCACGAGAGCGCCACGCGCGGCGCGAGATTGTTGCGATCCGGCCGTGGCAAAGGGCGTCCCGCGTTCGCCAACCGGCCGTACTTCTCGGTCACCGGCGTCCAGTATTCCCAGCGCACGCCAGCGTTCACGGTCAGGCCCGGCGAAAGGCGCCAATCGTCATTGATGAACGCCTCGCTGATGCGCCCGCGCAGATACTTGTCGGCGTTGCCGAACGCGATCGAACTCGTGTCCGGCGTGCCCGCCAGGAAGTGGGCAAAGTCGTTCGGCCCCGTGAAGCCGAAGCTGCCGCGAGCATCCTGCTGGGCGACGATGTTCCACTGTTGCCAGCGCTGTGTAAAGCCGCTCGACACATTGTGCCCGTTGCGCGCGATGAAATGGTCGGCACTCGCGCTCGACGTCTGGTTGCGCACCAGCGACGCCTGGTCGACGGTCAGCGGCGTAATGCCGCTGGTGAAGAAGAGATTCGGCGGGCCCCAGTTCATCGGGTCCTGCGCGTTGCCCGTGATGCCCGCCTCGGCGCTCACGTTGCGCTGATTGGAGAAATACGGCGTGGTCCGCGAGGTCAGCCGGTTGAAGCCAACCGTCGCATTCAGGAACGAGCGCGTGTTCAGATTGCGCCGGTAGCCGAGCCCGCTGTTGTAGCCGCTGATGCGGCCGGTATCGAGAAAGCCGAAGACGTTCGGCGAATCGGTGCGCGTCGATTGGCTCGCGAAGTTGCCGCTGTAGTTGTTGCGCTTCACCTGCTTCTGTGCGCGCGCTTGGAAGTCGTCCTGGTGCAGGCCGCGCACGATGGGCACCTGGTAGTTGAAGCGAGTGCCGCCCACGAAGTTCGGCAAGGGAAACAGCTTCAGCAACTCCGCCGCCTGCGGGCTCGTGCCCGGCGCGCTGCGCTGTTCGAGCGTCGGCATCAAGGCCGTCTCGGTCGACGCATTGCGATTCCGCGTCCACTGGTAGTTCACCGTAAAGTTCGGCCCGCGGCGCTCGAGCAGGCGCGGAATCCGCAGCGGACCGCCAAACGCCAACAAGCCCTGCACGCGGCTGTAATCCGGCTTCAGCGTGTTTTGCCCGGTCAATGAATACGACCGCGCATCGAACAGCGCATGGTTCAGGATCAGGCCGATGCTGCCGTTATACAGCGACCGCTGGTTCCGCCGGTTGTTTCCGAACGCGGGCAACTGCGCGAACGGCGAACTGTTGGCATTGTTCACGCTGCCGTTGACCAGGAAGCCATCGGCCGCCTGCCGGGCGACTTCGGGATCCACCGCGGCCGCCTGTTGTTGGGGACGAGCCTGCGGTTTCACTGCGGCGGTCACCTCGCTGCGCTGAAAGCTCGGCGTCTGTCGCGTAGCTTTGATCTGCTCGCGCGGCACCAGTTCCAACGCCCACTCGGCCTTCGCCGAAGCATCAGTGAACTCGCGCTGCTGCGGCGCGAACAGCTGCATGGCGACTCCCACGCGGAACGGCCCGTCGCCGACGGCGATCACGTAATCGCCCTGGGCGCCGGTCAAAGCCTGGCGCGTGTCCGCGCCCTGCGTCAGGGTGACGGTGACGCCAGGCACTGGCAGGCCGTTGAATGTGACGACGCCCCGGTGCTCCGCCGCCATCACGGCGGCGGCCAGCACCAGGGCCAGGAGGGGTCGTAGGGGCATCAGTTCGCGTCGGGCTTCGTGAGCTTCTCCACAACATAGACGGGCACCGGGCCTTTTCGTGCCTCCAATCGCAGCCCGATTTGTTCCGGCAGTTGCGCCAGTACCGCTGCCCGGTCGGCCTCGTTCGGGGCGCGTTCACCGGATGACTGGTATTCGAGCACATAACTGAACGGTCCATCGAGTGTGGATTCGTTCAGCACAGGGCGCTCGAAGAAGGCCGCCAGCGCGTTGGTCAGTTGAGTCATGTAGACGTTGTTGCCCTCCGAGCGGCCCGGGCCATTGCGCATCATCGGTGGCTGGCTCTTGTCACCGGCCTTCATCTTGTGGCCGCCTTTGGCTTCCACCAGCGCCAGGTAGGGCATCTCTTTCTTCTCGATGCGCAGTACCAGGCCGACGCGGTCGCGCAGGACGGCTTGCATGCGCTGGCGCTGGCGCTCGAACATGCCTTCCATGGCGGCCCGCTCGATCTTGTCACCCGGCTGCGGAATCTTCTCGGCCTTGTCGGGCGTAAAGCTCACGTCCCATCGGTCGGAGTTCGCCCAGCCCGGCGCGCCGCTCACTTGGAACGGCCGCAAATCGTACGCAAAGCCCACCAACTGCATGATGGTGACGTTGGTCGCGCGCATGCCGCCTTGCGGTCCCGGACCGATGCGCGAGTTGTTGTCAGCCGCCTTCGATGGCCGGATGGTGGCCACTTCGTAGCCATGCTGTGGTGCCGGCGGCAGGGTCTGCGCCCGCAAGACGCCCACCACCAGCGGCGCGCTGACGGCCGCCAACACCGCCGCCGCCAGAGCCGCCTGACCCGCGCGCGACAACGGCTGCGACAAGCGCGCCGTCATGATGTCGCGAATGCGCTGCTTCAGATCCGCGCCGGTGACGCCGGCCGCGCAAGGCAGCGGCGCGGGTACATAAAGACGGCAGACATTCAGGATGCCGCGCGCATAAGTCTCGGCCTCGCCGCCTGCGGCCAGCACGCTTTCGTCGCAATGGCGCTCCCGCTCGGCGATGAGCCGCGCGCCGATCCACCACACCAGCGGGTGGAACCAGAAGGCCGCCTCAGTGATCATGTGGAGCGCGGCGCTGAGGTTGTCGCGATGGCGCACGTGGCAGCGCTCATGCGCCAGGATCGCCTCGAGCTCGCCCGCGCCGATGCTTTCAAAGAGCCCGCGCGGCACCAGCAGCACCGGCCGCAGCAGGCCGAAGATGCCCGGCTCGATCGGCGCCTCAGTGGCGAGCGCCGGGACCGGGAAGTCCGCCAAGGCGACCGGCGTCGCCGCGCGGCGCGCGCGAGAGAGCGTGAGCCATTGGCGTCCACGCCAAGCGACTACCGCCAGCCCGCCCGCGCCCCACAACCAACCCAATGAAGGCGTGGCGGGCGCCGGCGGCAGCGGCGCGAACGCGACGGAGAGCTGTTCCACCTGCGCGGCGGAGAACACCGGCGCATGCGGCGCGGTGGGCGTTGGCTCGAACGTGGCGCCCGCCTGCATCAAGAGCGAGAAGGGCACCAGGAACTTGAGCGAAGCGGCCAGCCACAGCCAGTAGCGCAGCCGCGGCGAGTGGCGGCGCAACAGGAAGCAGGCCAGCGCAATCCACGCGGCGAAGACGGTGGATTGCCAAAGGTGATTGATCATGACTTCGGATCTTCCTTCTTGGAGAGTTGGCCGATCAAGCGCTCTGCCTCGCGCACGTCCTCGAGCGTCAGCTTGCCCGTCTCCACCAGATGCGCCATCAACGGCTGCGGCTTGCCGCCGAAGAGCTTCAGAAACTCATCGATCAGCTTGCCGCGGCCCTGCTGCCGCGTCACCAGCGCTTCGAAGACATGCGCGTTGCCGATCTTGCGGACCCGGCGGAGCGCGCCTTTCTCCTCGAGGCGATAGATGGTGGTCTGGATGGTGGTGTAGGCGGGGCGGCCCTTTGCGGGAAAGGCCTCCTGCACCTCCCGAACGGAGAGACGTCCTTGCGCCCAAAAGGTCTCCATGATCTGGAGCTCGAGCGCGGAAAGCTTGGGTCTGGCCATCAGTATCTACTATACGTGTTTGTTTTCTGACGACGCAAGTTGGTACGGGTACCTTTGCCCCATGGTCCGGGGTTGTAGCCCGGGCGTAGAGCGGTGATACTGGCGAAACCATGAGCACGCGCATTGTCGTTCTTCTTGCTGCACTTTCCGGCCTGGCGCTTGGCCAGTCCATCTCGGTGGTGGCCGGCGGTGGTCAATCCACCGGCGTCGGGACCGCCTTCCCGACCAATCTGCAAGCCAAGGTCACCGATGGGAGCGGCAACGCGGTTGCGGGGGTCACGGTGGAGTTCACCGCGCCCGGCTCGGGCGCGTCGGGCAGCTTCCCGTCCGGGCTAACGGGCATCGGCACAACCAACGCCGCCGGCATCGCCGTGGCGCCCGTTCTCACGGCTAATGGCATTCCGGGCGCGTTCAACGTTGTGGCCCGCTTCACGCTCAACAACGACAGTTTCTTCACCACCCCGTTCACCCTCACCAACCTGCCGGTGGTGCAGGTGACAGTGAGCACCAACATTCTCGGGCCGGTGGTGAGTGTGGACGGCGGGCCGTCGTTCACAGGCTCCCAGACGTTTACCTTCGTGGCGTTTTCTGTTCATACCGTGTCGTCAACGACGCCCCAGTCGTTCAACGGCGGGTTGAGCCGCTACGTGTTCCAAAACTGGTCCGACGGGCAACCCATTGCCCACAACTTCACCGTGCCTGCGGGGCCAGCAGCGCTAATCGCGAACTTCGGCATCCAGCACCAGTTGACCACCTTGGTGTCACCGATCGGGAGCGGTAACATCACCCCGGCCACAGGCTTCTTCCCGAGCGGCTCGAACGTCAGCGTGTCGGCCACGGCGGTTCCGAGCTTCAACTTCTCCGGCTTCACCGGAGCGCTGAGCGGAACGACAAATCCCCAGTCGGTGCTGCTCAACGCGCCGGCGACCGTCACCGCGAACTTCGTGCCCCGCACCGTGCAGGTGACGGTCCAAACGAATCCCAACGGGCCGGTGGTCAGCGTCGACGGCGGCCCGCCCTTCACGGGCTCCCAGACCTTCACCTTCAACGTCGGCTCCAGCCACTCGCTCGCGGCGGGAACGCCGCAGCTCTTCAATGGCGGACAGAGCCGTTATGTGTTCCTGAATTGGTCCGACGCAGGCGCCGCCACGCACAACATCACCGTGCCGCCAAACAACGCGACCTTCACGGCCACCTTCGGCATCCAGCACCTGTTGACCACGAGCGTGTCGCCCGTGGGCGCCGGCACGATTCTGCCGGGCACCGGCTTCTACGATCAGAACTCTGTGCAATCGGTGGCGGCCACCGCCAACCAGGGCTACTTCTTCGCGGGCTTCAGCGGCGCGCTCACCGGCACCACGACGCCGCAGCCGTTGACGATTACCGGTCCGCTGGCCGTTGTCGCGAACTTCGTCGCCAACAACGCCTATCAGATCCGCTATGTGTCGAACCTGAACCTGGGCGACGGCGTGATCAACATCACCAATACCGGCGAGCGCGGTGCCGGCCTGGCCGCGGGCACCGCTGCCAGCGTGACGGGCTCCCTCTGCGCCAACGTCTACGCCTTCTCGCCCGATGAGCAGATGATCTCGTGCTGCTCCTGCCCGGTGACTCCGAATGGCTTGGTGTCGCTCTCGGCGCGCCAGGATCTCATCAGCAACACGCTGACGCCGGCCGTGCCGACGTCGATCGTAGTGAAGCTGGTGGCCTCGATTCCGCAGGAGGGCTCCTGCGCCAACTCGGCCGCCAATGTGACGGCAGCGATCCTGGCGCCGGGCATGCAGGCCTGGGGCACGAGCGTCCGGCCCGCCGTGGCGGGCGGCGGCGTGGACACCGTGGAGACGCGCTTCCAGCCGGCGACGTTGAGCATCGGCGGCCCGGTGGGCATTGGTGAGCTGGCTCGCCTGCAGCAGCTCTGCACCTTCATCAACGCCAACGGCTCCGGCTTCGGCATCTGCCGGTCGTGCCGGTTGGGCGGGCTGGGCGCTGGCCGGCAATAGGCCTGATAATCGGCAGATGAGGTCTGCCCGTCCGTTGTCCGCCCAAGAAGCCGCCGCGCTGGTTTGTCCCGGCCACTGGCTCGATTACGGTACGGGCCTGGGCCAGCCCGACGTGTTCGATCGAGCCTTGGCCGCGCGCGCGGCCGGGCTCTCCGGCGTGCGGATCCGCTCGTGCCTCAGCATGCGGCCCCGCGCCGTGCTGGAAGCCGATCCCGCGGGCCACGCGTTCGAATGGTTCAGTTGGCACTTCTCCGGCTACGACCGCCGCCAGCACGACGCCGGGCGCTGCGCGTACCTGCCGCTGAATCTGGGTGAGGTGCCGGATTACTACCGGCGCTTTCTCGAGCCCGTCGACGTGGCGATCTTCAAGACGTGCCCCGCCGACGGCGAAGGCTTCTTCAACTTCAGCGCGGCGAACCTGTGGCATCGCGCCGTGGCCGGGCGGGCGCGCGTGGTGATCGTCGAGACGTCGCGCACGCTGCCCTACGCCATCGGCGAGCGCAACGGGCTCCACCAGAGCGAAGTCGACTATGTCATCGAAGGCGACCAAGAGCCCGCGCCGCAGTTGCCGAATCCCTCGCCCACTGAGATCGACCGCGCCGTGGCCGCGCGCATCGCCGCCGAGGTCGAAAACGGCTCCACCTTGCAGATCGGCATCGGCGGCATGCCCAATGCCGTGTGCTCGCTGCTGGTGGAGAGCGGCGCGCGCGACCTGCGCATCCACACCGAGATGCTCACCGATGGCATTCTCGAGCTCTACCGCGCCGGGCGGCTGCGGACGCCGATCGTCTACACCTTCGCGTTGGGGTCGCAGGCGCTCTACGACACCATCGATCGCAACGCCGATTTCCTGTGTCTCGATGTGGAGCGCACGAATCTGCCGGAGAACATCATGCGCAACGAGAAGATGGTGTCGATCAACAACACCACGCAGATCGACTTGCAGGGCCAGGCGGCGTCGGAATCCGATGGGCACCGCCACATCAGCGGAACGGGCGGGCAATTGCAGTTCGTGCGCGGCTCCTATGCGTCGCCGGGCGGGAAATCGTTCATCTGCCTGGCGTCCACTTATGAGAAGCGCGGCGAGCGGCGCAGCCGCATCGTGGTTGACCTGACGCCGGGGAACATCGTGACCACGCCGCGCTCGGACGTGATGTACGTGGTGACGGAATACGGCATGGTGAATCTGAAGGGCAAGAGCGTGCCGGAGCGCGCTCGCGCCTTGATCTCGATTGCCCATCCCGATTTCCGCGACGGGCTCGAGCGCCAGCGACAATGAGCAGCAGCGTCCGGAAGTACTGGTACCTGCAAGTTTCGCGGTTTGAGTACTTTTGTTCAGGGTAAGCCTTGTGTTGGTGAAGCCTGTTTCCCAATACTGAGAGATACAATGCTCCGGAAGTTGCTGTTCCCCGTTCTGTTGCTGGCACCAGCTCTGCTGGCGCAGGTTTCCTTTACGACGGTGGCGGGGACACCGCAGAGCACCCCCATCAACACGCCTTTCGGCACCAGCCTGCGAGTTCTGTTCACGCTGAACGGGATCCCGCGCGCCGACGTTCCGGTCACGTTCACTGCGCCAAACGCGGGCCCCTCGGGCAGCTTCCCGGGCGGCACCTTGACGGCGACGGTCGATACCGACCTCAATGGGTTCGCCACGGCTCCCGTCTTTACGGCGAATGGCATCGCGGGCGGACCTTACAGCGTCACGGCCGTCGTCGACCTGGATGGTGGCACGCTCACGAGGGAGTTTTTGCTGACGAATCTGGCGCCGGTGGTGCCGCCCACGCCCAGCTATCTGGTGCGTTACGTGTCGAACCTCAACCTGGGAGACGGCGTGATCAACATCACCAATTCCGGCGAGCGCGGCGCCGGATTGGCGGCGGGCACGTCGGCGGCCACGACGGGCGCCTTCTGCGCCAACGTCTACGCCTTCTCACCGGACGAGCAGATGATCTCCTGTTGCAGCTGTCCGGTGACGCCGAACGGGCTGGTGTCGTTGAGCGCGCGGGCGGACCTGATCAGCAACACGCTGACTCCGGCGGTGCCCACGTCGATCGTGGTGAAGCTGTTGGCGACGGTGCCGCAGGGAGGGTCGTGCGCGAACTCGGCGGCGGGCGTGAACGCCGGGATCCTGGCGCCGGGCATTCAGGCGTGGGGCACAACGGCCAAAGCGACCACCGGCGGCACTGGCGTGGCGCTGGTGGAGACGCGGTTTGCGCCGGCCACGCTCAGCGTGGGCGAGCTGAATCGCCTGCAGCAGTTGTGCACTTTCATCGCGGCCAATGGCTCCGGCTTTGGCCTCTGCCAGGCGTGCCGGCTGGGCGGTTTGGGCGCTGGACGGCAGTAACTCTGCTATCCTCGCGGCATCGCCCTCCCCGTTTCCATCGTGATTCCCACCTGGCGCCGCCGGGATCTGCTGGCGCGCGTGCTGGACACGCTCGAGCGGCAGATCGAGCGTGCGGCGCGGGTGATCGTGGTGGACAACGGCTCCGCCGATGGCAGCGCGGCGCTGGCGCGGCAGCGTGGCTGCGACGTGATCGAGCTTGCGGAGAATCGCGGCTTCGCGGCGGCGGTGAACCTGGGCCTGCGCGCGGCGGAGACTGAGTTTGTCGCGATCCTGAACAACGACGTGGAGTGCGCGCCGGATTGGCTGGCGCGGCTGTGTGACGCGCTGCAGGCGGATGAGTCCGCGTGGTTTGCCTGTGGCAAGCTGTTGGCGCGCGATGGGCGCTTGGATGGCGCGTTCGATTTGCTGACGCGGTCCGGCTTGGCGTGGCGGGCGGGGTCGGGCCGCGCGGATGGCGGCGTGTGGGATGAGCCGCGGCGGATTGCGTCGGCGCCGATGACGGCGGCGGTGTTTCGCCGGCCGCTGTTCGAGCGGGTGGGCTTTCTCGACGAGGATTACGGCAGTTACTACGAAGACGTCGATTTCGGGTTGCGCTGTGCGCTGGCGGGTTGCGGCGGGTTGTATGTTCCGGCGGCGCGGGCGGTGCACGAAGGCAATGCGACGCTGGGCGGGGCATGGCGGGCGGAGACGGTGCGGCTGTTGGCGCGGAACCAGGCGCTGCTCGTGCGAAAGCACTTTTGCCGCCCCACGCGGGCGATCACTTGGGGGCAAAGGCTGTGGGGTTTGCTGGCGTTGAAGCACGGGCAATGGTCCGCGTGGCGGGCGGGCCGGCGCGAGGCCGAGTCGTTCGCGTGGCGGCGGGAGGCCGAGGATTCCCGTTTGTTTTCAGTGCTCGAGGCCAATGAGCGGGAATTGGCGGCGTTGCAGCAGGCCACCGGCCAGGACACGCTTTGGCGCGTGTTGCAGTGCCTTAACGTGTCTTGACGGAACCTAACATTCACTTGACGGTTTCTAACAGTCATGTCGATTGCGTTTCGAGCGGTGTTCCTTCTGACGGCCAGCACTTTGCTGGCGCAAAGGGGCGGCGGTGGTGGGCCGATTGGCTCGCTGAAAAACTTGGCCCGGCCGGTGGTGCCGGGGCTCGACCGGTATGTGAAGGATCAAACGGCGCTGGTGGCGCTGGGAAAGGCGCTGTTCTGGGACATGCAGGCGGGCAGCGACGGAGTGACGGCGTGCGCCTCCTGCCACTTCCACGCGGGCGCCGATCATCGCTTGCAGAATCAGCTGATGGGGGCTTCGCCGAACCGCGTGATGACGGCGGCGGACTTCCCGTTCCACAAGCTGTCGAACCCGGGCAATAACCGGTCGGCGGTGGTGAGCGACGCCGCTTGGGTGGGCGGCTCGATGGGCGTGGTGGAGCGCGCCTTCGTCGATGTGCAGCCGGGCGTGGCGGCGGACTTGTCGTCGCCGGTGGCGAAGGGGTCGGCGTTTCAGGTGAACGGCGTGCATGCGCGGCAGGTGACGGGGCGGAACACGCCTTCGGTGATCAATGCCGTTTTCAACGTGCGCAACTTCTGGGATGGCCGCGCGAGCAATATCTTTACGGGCGCGACGCCGTTCGGCGCGTCGGACCCGGCGACGAACGTGGTGGCGTGGCGTGATGGGGCGGCGGTGCGCGAAACGGTGCGGCTCGAGAATTCGAGCCTGGCGTCGCAGGCCGTTGGGCCGGCGTTGAACGAGGTAGAGATGTCGTGGGCCGGCCGGGCTTGGCCGCAACTGGCGCGAAAGCTGATGGCGTTGGTGCCGTTGGGGCGGCAGCAGGTGGCGGCCGACGACAGCGTGCTGGGCGCGCTGGCGAACCCGGAGGGCAATGGCCTGACGACGACGTATCCGCTGATGATTCAGGCGGCGTTCCAGGAGGCCTATGCGAGCCCGGCCGTGATGGAACAGAACTTCGCGTTGTTCTGGGGCCTCGCGATCCAGGCGTATGAAGCAACGCTGGTCTCCGATGACACGCCGGTGGATCGCTTTCTGGCGGGGCAGACCAACGCGCTGACGGCGCTCGAGCAGGCGGGCTTGCGCGAGTTCCAGGGCGGCGGGTCGAACTGCACGAATTGCCACAACGGGCCGGAACTGACGGCGGCGGGCTTCAGCAATCTGCTGCGGCGCAATGGCAACGTGGCGACGGCGACGAACGCGGGCTTCTTCCGGATCGGCGTGCGGCCGATTGGCGATGATTTGGGCCTCGGTGGCGTGGACGGCTTCGGCCTGCCTTTGTTGGCGACCGCGCCGGGCACCACCGCCAACGGCACCTTCAAGACGCCGGGCCTGCGCAACGTGGAGTTCACCGGGCCGTACTTCCATAACGGCGGGCAGGCGACGCTCGAACAGGTGCTCGACTTCTACGGCCGGCAGGGCGACTTCCCCGACGGCGGCAACCTGGGGCCGGGGATCGGCGGGATCCGTTTGAGCGCCGCCGAGAAGACGCAGGTGGCGGCCTTCCTCAGGGCGCTGAGCGATGAGCGCGTGAAGTTCCAGAAGGCGCCGTTCGACCATCCGTCGCTGTGCGTGCCGAATGGGCACGTGGAGCCGTCGCCGGGCGTGCTGCTGGCCGACGAGTCGCAGACCGGCGTGGTGGCGGTGGACAAGTGGGCGCTGGTGGACGTGGTGGGCCGGGGCGGCTTGTCCGTCCCGCTGCAGACCTTCGACGAGCTGTTGGCCGGGATCGGTAATGACGGATCCCGGGCCAACACGATGACGAAGCCCTGCGTGCCGTAGGCTTTGGCCTACTCGGCGTCGACGCGCCCGGCCAGGCTGCCATGTTTCACGGCGAGCTCGCGCGCTTCGCGGGCCGCCTTGCGGGCATCCATGGCGCGGGCGCGTTCACGGTCGATGGGCGCCTGCACCATGGCGGGCCATTTGTGGGCCATGGGGTTGTAGCCGGTGCGGCGGGCGAGCTTGTCGGCCTCGGCTTCGTGGGCCTGGGCTTTGGCTTCGAGCTCGGCGGCGCGGGACTCGTAGCGGCTGGCAACGTCGCGATGGTCGGCGGCGGAGCGGGCGTTGGTGGCGAGCTTGGTGAGGTCGCTGTTCATGGCGAGGATCGTGAGGAGGATCAGGCTCTTCATGATTCTATTGGGCATCGGATGGCCCTTGGTTCGGCATCCGAAAATTTACGGAGGGGGCGGGGTGTTTAGCGATAGGCTTCGCGCCGGTTGCGGACTCGTGTGACTTCGATCTCATCAGCGGAGAGGACCCGGAAGATCACGCGATGATTCTGCGTGCGGAGCCTGTAAAGCGGCGGATCGATGCCTTCGAGCCGCTTGACGTTGCCTTCGTCCGATTCCAGGAACCGGGCGAGCGTCCGGAGGATCTGGATGGCGACGGGTTGAGGAATGGCGCGAATGTCGGCCCTCGCGCGATCGGTAAAGGAGACGCGCTTAGCCACGCTTGCCGGAGCCTGGGTCCAACGCAAGGGGTTGGTCGAGCGGGGTGGCGGCCATGGTGTCCCAATCGGTCAACGAGAGCCCGACATCGGCCAGCACTTCTTCGAGCGGAACAGACCGGCGCCCGCGGCCAGCCTCAGCGATTGCTTGGCGATCATCCTCAGTGAACGGCTCATCATCCATCTCGGCGGCAGCCAGTTTGCGCGCGAGCGGGTCGAGCATGGACTGCAACAGCGTCTCGACTGCCGCCAACTGCAGTGGTGGCAATTGGTCGACCAGGGCGTGGACGTGAGAGCGAGTTTCTGAGTTCATCGGCTGCACGAGCCAGCGCATCGACGCGCCGCTGTTGCCAGCATACACTAGCTGGCTATCGGCTCAAGCGCAGAGTCCAGGCGGGCTGGCCGAGCAGCGCTTCGGATAGCTCCGGGAGCTCCACGGTGACGCCGCCGCCAGTGTTCGTGAACTTCAGGGGCGCGTTCGCGCCGAGCAGCCTCACGCCCTTGATGCCGGGCACGTCCTTCACCGTGAAACGCCGGCCGGGCCAGCGGGGCAGGATCGCGTACACGTCGGAGCCTTTGGCGGTGAAGAACGCTTCGATGCCCGCCTGGCCGGGCGCAGGCTTGGTGGCGAGCTGCGTGACGTCGTACTTGGTGGAATACTCCTTGTCGTATTCGACCTTGGGCACCTGGCCGGCGCTCCACTGGCGCGTCGCCTTCCAGGGCTGGGTGCCATAAATGGCGTCGCCGTTGACGGCGAGCCAGTTGCCGATTTGAATGAGGCGCTCCTCCATCACGACGGGGATGGTGCCGTCGGCGTCGGGCCCGATGTCGAGCAGCAGGTTGCCGCCGCGGCTCACGATATCGATGAGCATGAGCAGGAGCTCGCGGCTCGAGTGGTAGTGCTCGAGACGCTCGGCGCGGTTGTAGCCGTAGCTGAAGCCCATGCCGCGGCTCTCTTCCCAGGCATGCTGATTGCCGCTCATGCCGGGCGTGTATTCGGTGGTCCAATAGCCGCCGTGCTTGTGGCGGGAATCCTTGCCCCAACGGTCGTTGATGACGACCTTGTCCTTGACGGCGGATTCATTGAAGAGCCAGGCGAGGAGCTCGGGGCTTTTCCATTCGGCCGAGGGCAGGTCCCACTCGCCGTCGCTGAAGATGATGGAGGGCTGGTAGCGATTGACGAGGTCCTTGAACTGCGGCGTCATGTGTTCGCGGATGTAGCGGGGCTTGTCGGCGAGCCAGAGCGGGTTGTACCACTCGTAGAGCGAATAATAGAAGCCCATCTCGAGACCCTTGCGGCGGACGGCGGTGGTGAGGTCGCCGAGGATATCGCGCTTCGGGCCGGTTTCGACGGCATTCCACGGGCGGCCCCAGGTGCGGGACGCTTCGGCGCTGGGCCACAGGGCGAAGCCTTCGTGATGCTTCGAGGTGAGCGCCACGTAGCGCGCGCCGGAGCGGGCGAAGACGTCGGCCCAGTGATCGGGGTCGAAGAGCTCGGCGCGGAATTGGGGCGCGAAGTCCTGGTAGTCGAAGCCCGCGCCGTACATTTTCTGGTGATAGGCCCAGGTGCCGGTCTGGATGCCGTTGGCCTTGGGGTTGTTCTTCCCGTTGGTCATGGCGTTCCAATACCACTCGGCGTAGGCGAGCTTGCCGGGGAGCACGGGCGCGTAGGCGGGGACGGAGTAGACGCCCCAGTGGATGAAGATGCCGAACTTGGCGTCGGTGAACCAGCGCGGCGTGGGGCGTTGATCGATGGAGTCCCAGGTGGGGCGGTAGGGTTGGGCGGTGAGCGCGGCGGCGGCGGTGAGGAGGAGGACGAGTTTCATGGTCTCTCTTCGGTGATGGTAGCTGACTGTTCAGCCGGTGGCCAGGGGGCCGGCGCGCCAGGCGCGGAGGGCGAGTTGGACGGCGCGGTAGCCGTCGGGGTGTTTGAGGAGCGCGTCGAGCATGACGTTCATGCACTGGGAGAACTTCTCGCGGGGCGTGAGATGGACAAGGCGCGAGAGGCCGGGGTGGACGGGGTGCTCTTCGTCAGGGCTCGGGGTGGCGAGGGTTTCCTTGGTTGGTTGGCTCTCTGGTTGGGCCTTCGGCCTGCTGGGGATGAAGGCGACTTTGTCACGGTCGCAGCAGAAGTTGTAGGCCTTGTCGGCGTCGGGCCAGATCATGATGAACATGGTGGTTACTGGACCTCCTGCGTTTGGGGGGTGGTGATTTCGGCCTCAGGGTCGTTTCGTAGAACTCCGCTGTTGGCGGTAGGTGGTTGGTTTTGTTGAGCTTGCTCTTGCGTTTGGGCTTCGTGGGGATACCCGCAGTGGTGTTGCTCCCGCGTTTGGGGGGTGGCGGTTTTGGCCTCGGGGTCGTTTCGTAGAACTTCGCCTTTGGTCGTATCTGTTTGATCCTGTTGGGTTTCTTTCGTCTCGTGGGCTGCGTTTTGATACCCGCGGAGGTGCTGGAAGGCGAGGAGGTCGTGGAAGGAGTGGCGGAAGTGGCGCTGCTCGGCGGTTTGGTGGCGGGCGGTGTGGCGGAGCCGGGTGGAATCGGCCCAGGTGAGGGCGGCGTGCGTGTGGAAGTCGGCGCCCGGGGCGGGCTCGGTGTGGGCGATTTCGTAAGCGTGGATGGCGGACTCGTAGGCGGCGTAGCGGCGGAGACGCCAGGCGGAGGTGGCGAAGTTTTCGAGGAGGGTGAGCTCGGTGAGGGTGCCGGGAGCGTGCTCGGCGATGAACTGGTGGAGGAGGGCGCGGAAGCGGGATTCGCTTTCGTGCGGGAGGACGGCGGAGCGGGCGGTGAGGCCGTGCGGGAGGGGGTTGAAGCGGGTTTCGGCTTTGGCGGCTCCGTTTTTGCGGGCGGCCTGGATTTGGGAGAGAGAGGGAATTCTGGGCATAGGGGTTTACCTGGTCCGAGGGTAGCAGGCGGGTTGGCGATTTCGGACCAGGGTTTGGGGATGTCGTTGGATTTATTCGGAATTAAGTTGATAAATTTCCGAACTCGGGATTGGGGTTTGGGTCAGGCTGGCGAGGACGCGGGAGCCGAAGACGGGAGGAGGCAAAGCACCTCTCGGCATCTACTTCCTTTCCTCCTCTTTGGTCAATTCGGCCTCGATCTCTTCAATGCTCGGGAGGCTTCCCTTCAGGTCTGGTGGTAGCTTCTCCAGGTGGCGGAACTCCGCGATTCCCATCGGCGCCGCCGTGTTGCGTAGCGCGTATTCGACAACCAGTTCCTTCTTGCTCTTGCACAGGATTAGTCCAATCGCCGGGTTGTCGCTTGGGTGCTTGAGCAGGTCATCAACGGCAGCCAGGTAGAAGTTCATCTTGCCAGCGTATTCGGGCTTGAACGGCCCGGTCTTCAGTTCAATGACAAGGAAGCACCTGAGTTTGAGGTGATAAAAGAGCAGATCCAGCCGATAGTCCTCGTCTGCAATTTCAAGCGGGTACTGCCGGCCGACGAAGGCGAAGCCCGTGCCCAGTTCCAGAAGGAACTTCTGGACGTGCTCGAGGAGGCCGGCTTCGATGTCCCGCTCACCGGCGTCCTTGGCCAGCGTGAGGAAGTCGAAATTGTAGGGATCTTTGAGGATCTGCTGGGCGAGGGCAGACTGGGGAGCCGGTAGCGTCTTGGTGAATTCGTCAAGGCCTTGCCCTGGCGTCGATAAAGCCCGGCCTCGATTTGGATCACCAGAGCGTTTCGGCTCCAGCCGTGTTCGATGGCAGCGCGGGCGTACCAGAGACGTTCGTCGCGGTCCTCGAGCTTCTCGAGGAGCGTCAAATTGTGGAACCAGGTCAATTGGGCAAGAGGCGCTTGCACAATTTCCTCGTCCGGCCAGGCTTGCGCCAAAGCCCTCATATACTTGAGGTTCCGAGGGGAGAGGCCCTTCATTTCAGGGAAGCTGCGCCCAAGATCCGCCGCCAGTTGGTCGATGACCTTGGCTCCCCATCCTTCTGCCTTCTGGCGGGCGAGAATCTCCTTGCCGATGCCCCAGTACAGGAGAACCAGTTCCTGGTTGACGGCGACAACGGCACGAACCTGCGAAGACCGAATCCGCTCCTTGATGGCGGCCAGAAGCTGCGCATAGGTTTGCCGGTTCGGTGGCTGCTCTTCCATGAAACTTCTTTTCGTACCAATTTTAGCCGTTCACATCAGAACATCCCAACAGCTTCTCGAGCTGGCCGTCGAACCACGTTCGTCGTTTTGACGGCATGACGATCACGCTTGATGTAAATGGAAATGTCGCGCAACGGCTTGCAAATGAGGCGAGTCGCCTGGGCCTCTCTGTCGATCAATTCGTCTTGCGCGCCGCCCTCGGCCAGTTGGATGGGACCGGTCAGAATGGGTCCGCCTACGGCGTGCCCAGCCATGATCCCTACCTTGCCGCTGCCGGTGCCTGTTTGATTGGATTGCGCCGCCGGCGCCTTTCTGGATCGGAGCGGCGATTGTGACGTTGGCGCTGGTGTCATTGCGCCCGGCGATCGTGCGCACGGTGGTGGCGCGGTAGAGCTTACTTCGTCAGGATGACGGCGAACTCATAGAAGCCTTCGTTGTCGGCAGGGTCGCGATCGGCGATGGTGAACTCGATGCGTCCATTCTGGCTTCTGGACTGCAGGGCTCCGGGGGAACCGGCGGGCCGGCTGGCCGGTGAGCCACAGGCTTCGCCCTGGCGGTGGAGGCAGGCCATGCCGCGCGGCTCGCGGATTTGCCACCGCAGACCCTGGGGGTTGGGGATGGCGGCGGCCCAGGGCAAGTGCGCGGGCAGCACCACGCGATATTCGCCCGGCGCGGTCTGGTCGATAGTGGCGGCGGCCGGTGTGCAGAGGCTCTTGCCGGGCAGGCAATCAAACTGCGCGAAGGAGATGCTGGTGGTGACCAGGGCCTGGCTGGCGGAGCGGAACTGCCAATCGAGAATCTCATGCGTTTCAAAGCCTTCGCCCGTGGAGGCGGTGAAGCCGACATAGGCCGTTCCGTCGGCGTCCACCATGCGGCCCAGGTCGACGGCGGCGCGCACTTCCAGGTGATCGTCCACATAGACGGAGAGTACCGGCGGCGCAAAGGCGATGCGCACCTGATGCGCGCTGCCGTCTTTGAGTTCGACGCGCGGCTCCGTATTGATGCCGAGTTGGGGCGGCGGCCAGCGCATCTGGCCGCGGCCGCCATTGGTGCAGATGGAGATGGACGTCTCTGAGAGATCTTCTTGATTGCGGAAGGTATCGAAGAAGACGGCCAGACTATTGGCGATGCCGGGCTTGTTCTTCTCGCCCGGGCTATAGCCGAGGCCGAAGCCGCCGGAGGCGCCACGGCCGGCCAGGGCGGTGGGGCCATTGTTCTGGATGACGAAGGCGAAGCCGTCGGCGCCGGGGCCGAGCCCGCCGAGGTCGGTGATGCGGAAGCGGAACTTTGTTTCAAAGCCCGCGCGGACGGCCACTTTGTCGAGTCGCCAGGTGGCGCCGCGCTGATTCATCTTGGCCGGGGTGAGGCGCAGAACGCCGCCCCGGGTGGCGGCCGAACCCACCAGGCGAAGGCCGTCCGAGGCTCGGAAGGCCGCATAGGAGATCTCGCCGGCCTCCGCCTCCGATTGCCGGATTTCCTCCGCCGGCAGGCCAGAGAATGACGCCAGGGCGAGCACGGGGAGGGAGAGCAAGCGGTTCATGACCTCATTGTGGCCCGGGTGCGGCTGCCGATACGTCCGCCAAAAGGAGGATTTTGCGCGTGCTACTTCTGGCGGAGGGGGCCGAAAGCCGCGCTCGCCGAATGTTGCCGCACACGAGGGATCTCCATGAGGCTCACGGGACCGAGATCATCCGGGCGTTCGCTCTTGACCGCCGATCGCCAGACAGACGAGACTCGGGATCAACCAGAGCCGGTTTGCCCATTCGGCGGGAGTAGTGGCAGCCCACACCAGAACGAGCGTGTCGACCGCGAGCCCGACGGGCAGGTCCTGAGGAATCAGGAAGACTCCCGGGCTTTCTTGCCACGTGTGAACTCGCGAAAGTGCCGCGGCATCGTCTGGAAATCGTGAGAAGCCAGAATGCGTCCGGCCTGCGCGGAATCCAGGAGGACTTCGAGATCGGGAACGTGATCCAGACGGACTGCCTGGGCGCTGCGAAAGTCGATGGAGGGCTCACGCCGGATCACCGCCCGAACGATGGCTTTGTTCAGATCGTTGTCCGCCTGGAAGCGGAGGCTCATCGCGAAGTGAGACGGCGCGCGTCTTCGAGACGCGTCAGAAGATCCGCGCTGGGGGGAATTCCCTGGCGCTCGAGTTCGAGCCATTGCTCTTTGCGGGCGACGAGGTAGGCATCCACGCAGGCCCGATTGTCCAGGTAGAAAGCAATCGCGCCGTAGACGTGAGCCAAGGAGAGACCCTCAAAGTCTTCGCGGATGCTTTCGGGCGAAGCGCCCTGGCGGAAAGCATAGACGATGGAATCGAGCGTGATGCGGGTGCCGGGGATGTAGTAAACGCCGTCGCGAGTCTCCACGTGCTCTTCATCGCTGCCTCCTGAAACTGATTATGCGGGATGCCCGTTCGCCGCTCAGACCCGCTCGACATCACCCAATACGCGCCCGGCAAGATTCCGCTGCCCCTTGGCGCGTGCTCATTTTGCTCCTGTGCGCTCGAAAGCCACATCCTACGACTGTCGGTTGGCGGTTCAAGAGGTATCCGATGAAGGCTTTGCTCATTGCCACGCAGATCGTGGTGGCGGTTTCCGTGCTGAATGTCTGGTTGCTGCGGCCGCAGCTTGCCTCGCCCTGGCGGGGCGGCGGCGCGCGTAATCTGCGCGAAGAGTTCAATACCTACGGACTGCCGGAATGGGCAATGACCCTCGTGGGCGCCGTCAAGATCGCCTTCGCGCTCGCGCTGCTGGCCGGAGTGTTGATGCCGAGCCTGGTGCAGCCCGCCGCCTTCGGACTCGCGGCGCTGATGGCCGGCGCGATCTGGATGCATGTCAAGGTCTCCGACCCGCTCCACAAGTCGTTTCCCGCCGCTATGCTATTGACGCTGGCGCTGGTGACCGCTTTGGCGCCTGTCCGCTGATCTACGCCCACTCCACATCACTCCGCAGGCGACCGGCGAGATTGAAGCCCGCCCGGTGCCGCTCCCAGGCCCAGCCGACTCCCAGCGCGACCGCCATCACCAAATCGTGCGACCCGTGCGTCTTGCCCGAATACCAATAGCGACCGCCGGGCAAATGCAGCCGCTCGAACTGGCGCAGTTCGCGGCGGAACTGCGGCGAGCGCTAGAATGATGATTGGAGCGGACATGAACCAAGGCTCGAAGAACATCCAGGTGAGCGAAGGCCGGATGGCCGAGCTGACGCGGGCCGCGCTCGCCCAGGGAAAAACTCCGGATCAACTGGCCGACGAGGCCATTGGACTGCTGTTGCGGCGGGAGCGCCTGGAGGATGTATTGGAGTTCGGCCTGCGCCATACCCGGGAACTGGGAATTCCGGAAGACGACGTGAACAAGCTGGTGGCCGAAGTCCGGGCCGAGCGGCAAAGCGGCCGGTAGGCAACGCTGGCGCGTCACCGCCGACACGAACTTTTACATCAGCGCCCACAACTACGATGGACCTCCCAGGGCGTTCCTGCGGCTTGCCGCCAGCGGCGTATTTCGCCTGTCGATTTCCGAAGAGATTCTGCGGGAAGTGGATGAGACACTCCGCCGGAAGTTTCATTGGCCGGAGGATCGGCTGGCGCAGGCCCGATCAACGCTGCTGGCCATTGCCGAGTTGGTGACACCGACCGTTCAGCTCGATCTGGTGAAAGAAGATCCGGACGATAACCGAATCCTCGAATGTGCCCAATCGGCCGGTGCCGCGTGCATGGTGACGGGAGACAACGACCTACTGCGACGCCGGAACTACGATTCCGCGCGTATTCTGACGGTCTCCGATTTTCTGCAGGATCTGCGGGAGAGAGGTATCTTCACCACTCCACATCACTCCGCAGGCGACCGGCGAGATTGAAGCCCGCCCGGTGCCGCTCCCAGGCCCAGCCGACTCCCAGCGCGACCGCCATCACCAAGTCGTCCGACCCGTGCGTCTTGCCCGAATACCAATAGCGCCCGCCGGGCAGGTGCAGTCGCTCGAATTGGCGTAGCTCGCGGCGGAGGTGGGGCAGCAAGGGCAGGTCGGCGGCGATGTGGAAGTCGAGCGCCCGTTCGCTAACTTTCGCCGCTCACGCCCACTCCACATCGCTCCGCAGGAAGCAAGTCTGGCACCTCAGGTCGACTCGTACATGAGCTTGCTCAACGCACCTGGGCAACGCAGGCAGATTTGTACCTGTGCCATCCAGGGAGCAGTTGGAAAGAACTGCTCCTCTTGGTCGATACCAGAGTCGGTCAACAAACCAGATACGGTCAGCAACGGCGTTAGCCGCGAGCGGCAACCAGAGCAGCGAAGAAGTTCGGGCGGTGGATCGATCATGCTTGCAACACCACCAAGCAGCCGTGCTCCGGGATCATCGAACTGGCCGGCTGGTTCCCGATTCCCCCTTCACGTTGCACGACGCCGGGACCAAACCCGCGTCAGGCATCCGTGCCGTGGGAAACTCGCGAAGCGGATTCTGAACCTCTGCACTCGCACGCCAGACACAACGGACCAGTGGACCGGCTGGCACGCCCCGGTGCCAGTGCAGGCGCGGACACCAGAGCAGTTGAAGCAGGGTCGGTGCCGTCCGGGAAGGGGATGTCTGGAAAGTCTCGCGCGAAGATTTGCAGCAGGGGAATGAAGTAGTCGTTGGGTGGGTCGCCCTCATAAAACGGCAGTTCTTTCCCCCGGGCAGAGCGGCCACGGTTCGCCGGCGGGCCAGAGGAGCGGACCTCCGAAATGGCTCGTCTGCGTTGTGGGCGTTCCACCTTGTCTGACTAATCGAATCTGATCGCTACGATCGGTTGTCACTGTATCCAAAATAGTATTGAAAGTCTCCGACCGGCGAACCCAGGGAGGGCAAATTGGGCTTTACGTGAACCGGCCCAGCGAGCGGGAGTCCGTGCGGTGAGCAGGTCTCCGACCCGCTCCACAAGTCGTTTCCCGCCGCTATGCTGTTGACGCTGGGCGCTGGTGACCGCGCTGACGCCTGTCCGCTGATTCACGCCCACTCCACATCACTCCGCAGGCGACCGGCGAGATTGAAGCCCGCCCGGTGCCGCTCCCAGGCCCAGCCGACGCCCAGCGCGACCGCCATCACCAGATCATCCGACCCGTGCGTCTTGCCCGAATACCAATAGCGCCCCGCCGGGCAGGTGCAGTCGCTCGAATTGGCGGAGTTCGCGGCGGAGTTGCGGGAGCAGGGGTAAATTCCGCGGCGATGTGGAAGTCGCCCAGGCGCATGAGGGCTTCCATGTTCATCATCACCTCGCCTTTTGGGAGATTGGCGATGCCGTCGGGTGAGGTGGAGGACATTTGGCCGCCGGTGAGCTGGACGCCTTGCACGGGCACCTTCATGTCCTTCAGCAAGTCGAGGAACGAACGGTTGCCGGTGCAATCGATGATGCCCGTCGCGCGGCCTTCGAGTTCGGGGTGCTTCATGACCTTCGCCACCGCGACCGCGACGTCGGTGTACGGAGTGTGCAGCGGCAGGCGGGAGAGCCAGCGCAAAACGGGAGCTTCAACGCGCAGTACTGGTGGCGCGTCATGGGGTCGATGCGCTTCGTCGGCTGCCAGACGTGCTCGATGACCGCGATCGTCGAGTAGTCGCGCGCCTGGCCGAGATCGACCGCCACATAAAAGCCCTGGCGCGGCACCCAGCGGCCGTTCGCGAGGAGCACCTGGTCGCCGAGATAACGGTAGTAGCCGTATTTCTCGAAGTCGAGCGACAAGCATTCGGCGTGAGGCAGGGGTCGACGATGGCGTCGGGATAGAGCATGGCCGCCGACTGGGTCCAGCGGGCCATGACGTCGCGCTCGAAGACGTCCTCGGGAAGGCGCCGGCGCATTTCCTCGATGTGCTCCGGCGTGATGCGCGCGCATTCGGTGGCGGGGACCCAGAGACGGCGCCAATCGGGGCTGTCGTCGTGCCAGTAGTCGTGAAAGAAGCCGCTGCGCGGGCCGGGCGTGCCCATGATCCAGATGGAACATTCCTCCGAACGCGAGGCGACGCTGCTGAGCAGAGAGTGGAAGACGCTGTCCTGGACGTGGGCGGATTCGTCGCTGAGGATTTTGGAGGCGCGGAAGCCGCGGACGCCGCCGTCGCGCTGGGGGACGGGCAGGATGCGGGAGCCGTTGGGCAAGCGCCAGCCGCCGCGGCGAACGCTGTCCGGCCGGACTTCGATTTCGAGAGAACGCAGATATTGGACGCTGCGCTCGATGAGTTCGCCGCTTTTTCGGCGGTTTCGGAGATGACGAGGGTGCAGGCGCGCTCGCGGGTGACGGAGTGGTGGACGGTGGAGAGCGCGGTGATTTCGGTTTTGCCCCAGCCGCGGCAGCAGCAGAGGAGGCCGCGGCGGGCGAGGGGGTCGAGGACTTGGGCCTGGATGGGGTCGGGGTGGAAGTGGAGTTGTTCGCGGACGAAGCCGATGGGGTCGCCCGAGTAATGGTAGAGATCGGAGAGAGGCACTTATCCGGAATAATACCGGAAAAATGATGACTAAGGCGGCGTGACGAGGCCCAGCTTGATGGCGTGCTGGACGAGCTGCGCGGTGGTCTTGACGCCGAGGTCGTCCATCAACTTGTACTTGTGCGTTTCGACCGTGCGCGGCGAAATGCCGAGCAGCGCGCCGATCTCCTTGGCGGACTTGCCTTCGGCCAGCAACTGCAGCACTTCACGCTGACGGCCGGTGGGCTCGATGGTGGTGCGGCCACCGGCGCGGCGGGTTTCGTCGAGCAGCTCCGCAACGGACGCCGTTTGGAGTTGGGGTGAAAGAAAGACGCCGCCGCGGAGGGCGGTGTGGATGGCTTCGATCAGCTCGTCGGAGGCGGCGTGTTTCAGCACGTAGCCGGACGCGCCGGCGTCGAGCGCGCGCGTGAGATACGTGACGTCGGGGTGCATGGTGAGGAAGACGACCTTCGCCGTGAGGCCGTTTTCGCGGAGCTTGCGCAGCGCGTCGATGCCGTTGAGCAACGGCATGGAGATATCGGCCACGATGACGTCGGGCCAGGTTTCGGCGGCGCGCGCGAGCAACTGATGGCCGTCGGCGGCGGTGGCGACGATGGTGAACTCCGCGCCCAGCAGGCCGCGCAGACCGTCGAGCACGATCTGGTGATCGTCGGCGAGGAGGATGCGCTTCAAGGCAGCCATACGTTGACCTCCGTGCCCTGGCCGGGCGTTGATTCGATGCTCACGCGGCCGCCATAAGGGCGCACGCGTTCTTCCATGCTCGTCAAGCCGATGCCCCGCCGTTGATCGTGGCGGAAGCCGCGCCCGTCGTCACGCAGGCGCAGCGTGACGCCGTCGTCATTGCGCTCGACGCGGAGCGTGACAGACTCCGCGGCAGCGTGTTTCAGCACGTTGCGCAGCGCCTCCTGCGTGATGCGGTAGAGGACGAGCTGACGCTCCGGCGAAAGTGACGTGAGGTCGCCCGCAACCGATAGCTCCACCGGGGGGCCACCGCGCTCGAAGAATGACCGGCACTCCTGTTCGAGCGCCGCTTCGAGGCCGAGATCGTCGAGCAGCGCCGGATGCAAGCTGCGGGAGACGCGATGGATGTCGTCGGCGAGGCGGGCCATCTGTTCCTTGATGCCGCCCAGGCCGCGCTGGCCAGCTTCGATGGCGACGGCGGCGACGCGCTGGGTGACGTCGTCGTGGAGTTCGCGGGCGATGCGGCGGCGCTCGTCCTCCTGCGCGGTGAGCAACTGGCCGGCCAGGTGTTCGAGCTCCGCTTTCGAGACGGTGGTGCGCTCGAGATTGGCGGCCATGCGGTTGAAGGAGGCGGCGAGCTGGCCGATTTCGTCGTTCGCGGCGACGGGCACGCGGCGGGAGAAATCGCGTTGGCCGAGGCGGGCGGCGCTTTCGGCCAGCGCGTGCACGGGGCGGGCGATGGAGCGGCTGACGAGAGCGGCGAGCACGAAGAACACGACGGCGATGGCCGCGCCGATGGCCGCCATGCGCCAGCGCAACTGCCGGACGGGCGCGAAGGCTTCGTCCTCTTCGATTTCGGCCACCAGCCGCCAGGCGAGGCCGGGCACCTTCAGCGGCGCTTCCGAGTGCAGCACCGGCGCGGTGCGCGCGGGCAGCGGAGCGAGGATGGTGGTGCTCGAGTGGCGCTCGATGACGGGGCGCAGATCGCTGCGCAGGCGGCCGTCGGCGCCGAGGATGTAAGCCTGGCCGGTGCGGCCGAGGCCGTCCTCGGTCCAGCGGCCGTCGTTGGTCATGACGCGGTTGACTTCATCGATGGAGACCTGCATGACGAGGACGCCGGTGGGCGCGCCGGCGTGCCAGACAGGCGCGGCGACGAAGGCGGCGGGCCGGCCGTGGGAGGGAGCGTAGGGCTCGTAGTCGTGGAGCACGGTGTGATCGGGCTCGGCGAGCGCGAGGGCGTCGCGCACGGCCTTGCCGAGAGCGCTGTCGCGGGCGGGGGCGGTGCGGAGGTCGACGCCGAGGTCGATTTCCTTGAAGACGGTGTAGAGGACGCGCTGGGTGGCGGCGTCGATGAGGAAGATGTCGTAGAAGCCGAAGGCGGTTTGGTAGCGATGGAAGGTGGGGTGGAAGCGGGCGTGGGCTTGGCCGTAGGGGCCGGGGGTTTCGAGCAGACGGTCGCGGGCGTGGGGCGGGTGGGGGTTGGCGGCGAGGAAGACGTGCTGGAGCGAGAGGGTGCGGCGGTCGGCGGGGAACCAGGCGGGGGCGCTGGTGTATTCGGGCCGGAGGGCGTTCTCGACGGCGGGCGCGGCGGCCGGGAGCAGCGGCCAAGCGGCGCGAAAGGCATCGAGCGCTTCGAGCACGCTTTCGTCGGCGGCGAGGGCGAGGGCGTGGGCGGAGAGGTCCTGGAAGTAGCGCTCCACTTGGCGGACGCGGGTTTGGCGGATGGCGGCGAGCCGGTCGCGGGTGGCGGCTTCGAGCGCGGCGGTGGCGCCGGAAGAGACTTCCCAGCCGGTGAGGACGATGGCGGCGAGGCCGAGGACGACGAAGATGTGCAGCTTGGCGCGGAACGACTGCCACATGGAGGCGCTCTTCCTATTCTAACGGGGTACCGGGAAACAGCCGATTTGGTACCATGACTGAATGGGCGTCCGGGGCCTCCGGAACGCTCGTCTCGCAAGAATAACAAGGGGTAAACCATGAACCGATTCCATGTCGGTCGCCTGCCGGTGGTGGTCCTTCTGTTGGCGCTCGTCGCCAGCATCGCCACGCCGGTTGCGGCCCAAACACTCTATGGTTCCGTCGTCGGCCTGGTCGAGGATTCGTCCGGCGGCGTCATTGCCAACGCAAAAGTCTCACTGGTGAACAAGGGCACGGGTGTCACGTATGAGGACACCACCGATGCCACGGGTCAATACACGGTTTTGAACGTGCAGCCGGGCGATTACGACATCAAGGTGACGCTGGCCGGCTTCAAGACGGCATCGCGCACCGCGGTGCCGGTGGCGGCGAACACCGTCACGCGCGGCAACTTCCGGATGGAAGTGGGCCAATTGACCGAACAGGTGACCGTGCAGGCCGACGCCGTGCAGCTGCAGGCGGACAAGGCCGACACGCACACGGAAATCAGCAAGGGCCTGGTGAAGGATCTGCCGTTGCCGGGCTACCGCAACTACCAGAGCCTGATCAACCTGGTGCCGGGCGCGACGCCCGCGGCGTTCCAGAACTCGGTGACGGATACGCCGGGCCGCTCGCTGCGCACCAACATCAACGGCACGAACGCCAACAACAACGTGACGCGCATTGACGGCGCGTCGAGCGTGAACCTGTGGCTGCCGCATCACACGGGTTATGTGATGCCGGCCGAAATGGTGGACACGGTGAACATCACCACCACGGCGGGCGACGCGGAGCAGGGCATGGCGGGCGGCGCGGCGATCACGCTGGTGACCAAGAGCGGCACGAACGAGCTGCATGGTTCGGGCTTCTGGTTCCACGACAACCAGCGCCTGCGCGCGCGCAACTTCTTCCTGGCGCCGACACAGGTGAAGCCGGTCCGCATCTACAACAACTACGGCGGCACGATCGGCGGTCCGATCAAGAAGAACAAGCTCTTCTACTTCTACTCGTTCGACCAGACGAAGCAGCGCGACGGCGCGAATGCGCGCTACAGCGTGCCGACGAACGATATCCGTACGGGCGACTTCAGCACGACCGGCACGACGATTTTTGATCCGCTGACGTCGGCGACGGTGGCGGGACGCACGGCGTTCCCGGGCAACCGGATTCCGGCGAACCGCATCAGCCCGATTGCCCAGCGCATTCAGAACTTCTATCCGCAGGCCAACCTGCCCGGCGCGCTGAACAACTTCGCGATCGGTGCGACGCCGCTGTTCAACCGCACCTACAACGACTTCAAGGCCAACTGGAATCGCAACGAGAAGCACCAGATCTGGGGCCGCGTAGGCGTGATGATCGCGCTCTCCGGCGGCCGCGGCGTGTTTGGCGACGGCGTGGGTCCGGCGCCTGGTTCCGATCCGGGCCTGGGCGACACGAAGGTGCAGAACCACTCGGTGGGCCACACCTATACGCTGAGCCCGAACATGATTCTCGACGGCGTGTTCGGCTACCAGCGCATGAGCCAACTGGTGACGGGCCAGGATTTCGGCAAGGACTTCACCTCGCTGGGGATTCCGGGGATCGGTGGTCCGGACCCGCGCCAGCAGGGCTTCCCGAACATCAGCATCAACGGCTACAACGGCTTCGGCGTGCCGAACTGGATGCCGGCCACGCGCCTCGAGGAGAGCTTCACGTCGAGCCACAACCTGCGCTGGACGAAGGGTTCGCACAATATCGCGGTGGGCGTGGACGGCGTGCTGCATCGCCTGAACCACTGGCAGCCGGAACTCGGCGCGGGTCCCCGCGGCGCGTTCGATTTCAACGGCGGCATTACGGGCACCGGCTCGTTCAATAACTTCAACGGCTATGCGGCGTTCCTGCTGGGCCAGCCGAACTCGATTCAGAAGAGCCTGCAGTACATTCTGGCCACCGGCCGCGAATGGCAGTTCGGTTCTTATGTGTCGGACCGCTGGCAGGTGAACCGCAAGCTGACCATCAGCATGGGGCTGCGGTATGAGAACTATCCGCTGATGGGCCGTGCCGCGGGCAAGGGCATCGAGCGCCTGGATCCGGACACGAACCTCGTCTACCTGGGCGGCCGCGGCAACGTGCCGCGCAACAATGGCTTCAACGTGAGCAAGACGCTGTTTGCGCCGCGTCTCGGCATCGCCTACCGCCTGGATGACAAGACCGTGATCCGCACGGGCTATGGCATGAACTTCAGCCCGCTGCCGTGGTCGCGCCCGCTGCGCGGCTTCTACCCGCTGACGGTGAACTTCGCCTTCGTGGCGCCGGACGCCAACACGGCGGTCCGCTCGCTGGCGGAAGGCATCCCGCCGGTGGTGGGTCCGGACCTTTCGTCGGGCGTGGTGACGCTGCCTCCGGTGGCTGATATGCGGACGCCGCAGGGCGGCGACCTGAAGCGCGGCTACATCCAGAGCTGGAACTTCACGATCGAGCGCAAGCTGCCGGGCCAGGTGGTGGGCAGCATCGCTTACGTGGGCACGCAGACGACGCACCAGATGGCCGACCTCGACATCAATTCGGGGCAGGTGCTGGGCGCGGGCAACGCGGGCCGTCCGTACTCGTCGCGCTTTGGCCGCAACATCGCGACGCTGCTGTGGAACGGCTACCTGAGCTCGAACTACCATGCGTTGCAGATGCAGGCCCGGCGCCGCGCCGGCGGCCTGACGCTGCAGGGCGCCTACACGTGGTCGAAGGCCATCAACATGGCCGATGACGAAGGTTGGCAGGGCACCAGCTTCAACTGGGGCCCGGCGTTCTACCGCAATCGCGCGGCCGCGGGCTTCGACCGCCGCCACATCTTCCAACTCGGCTACTTCTACGACCTGCCGCTGGGCAAGGGCCACAAGGTGGCCAGCCAGGGCGTGCTGGCGCATGTGCTGGGCGGCTGGAACGTGGGCGGCATCACGGCGGCCTTCACGGGCACGCCGTTCACGCCGAGCTCGCCGGCGGGTACGCTGAACCTGCCGGGCAACGCGCAGACGGCCGACCAGGTGGGCCCGGTGAGCGTGATCGGCGGCATTGGGCCGGGCACGACTTACTACGACACGAGCGCCTTCCGTCCGGTTCCGGCGCAAGCGGTGAGCGGCGTGTGGCGTTTCGGCACCATGGGCCGCAACAGCCTGCGCAACCCGGGTGTGTTCCGCAACGATCTGACGATCCAGAAGAACTTCGACTACTGGGAAAAGGTGAAGGTGAGCTTCCGCACGGAAATGTTCAACTTCACCAACAGCCGGATTTCGACGGGCTTTGCGTCCACCGATTCGTCCAATGCCAACTTCCTGCGCGTGCTGAGCGCGTCGGATGAGCGGCAGGTGCGCTTCGGTCTGCGGTTCCAATTCTAAGCGGATCGATCGAACAAACAAACTGGGAGCCCTCGCCTTCGGGCGGGGGCTCTTTGTTTTTCCCGCTACAATCAGGAGTTCATGCTCACCATCCAGGAAGCCGCCGCCGGGCTGCGCGCGCGGAAGTTTTCATCGCGGGAATTGACCACCGAGGCGATTGCGCTGGCCAAGAAGCTGCAGCCGCAGTTGCATGCCTTCATTACGCTGACCGAGGACGCGGCGCTCGAATCGGCCGCGGCGTTGGATGCCGAACTCGCGGACGGGCACGACCGCGGCGTGCTGCATGGGCTCACGGTCGCGCACAAGGATTGTTTCTGGACGAAGGGCGTCCGCACGACGGATGGCGCGAAACTCTTCTCCGATTTCGTGCCGGACGAGGATGCGGCGGTGGTGGAAAGGCTGGCCGCGGCCGGCATGGTGAGCCTGGGCAAGCTGAACATGCATGAGCTGGCCTATGGCATCACGTCGCAGAACGAGCATTTCGGCGGCGTGCGCAATCCCTGGCGGACCGATTGCATTCCCGGCGGATCGAGCGGCGGCTCCGGCGCGGCGGTGGCGACGGGCATCCTCTTTTGCGGCACGGGCACCGATACGGGCGGCAGCGTGCGCATTCCAGCGTCGTACTGCGGGACCGCCGGCCTGAAGACGACCTTCGGGCGGGTGAGCCGCCACGGCTGCTTCGCGCTGGCGCCGAGCTTCGACACGATGGGTCCGCTGGCGCGCACGGTGCGCTGCGTCGCGGCCTGCTATGAGGCGATGGCCGGTTACGACGAGCGCGATCCCGTGTCGCGCCGCAAGCCGGTGGAGCCGGTGGTGTATGAAGAGTCGCTCGAGGGCGTGCGGATCGGGGTGCCGGAGAACTTCTTCAATCAGCGCGTCGACCCGGCCGTGTGGGCGGCGGTGGAGAACATGGCGCGCGTGGCCGGCGAAGCGGGCGGCCGCGTGGTGCGGGTGCGCGTGCCGGACATGATGGCGCTGAACCGGGCGACGCTGACGGTGCAATTGGCCGAGAGCGCCAAGACGTTCGCGGCGCAGAAGGAGCGCTGGGCGACGGAGGTGGGCAGTGTGGTGCGGCCGATCCTCGAGCGCGGGTTGACGATCAGCGCCGTGGATTATCTGGAGGCGCAGCAGACGCTGGAAGCTTTCCGGCGGGAGTTCGCTGGCGTGTGGGCGCATTGCGATGGCCTGTTCGCGCCGTCGACGCCGGTGCCGGCGCCGCCCGTGGGGCAGAACGCGCTCGTGTTCGACGGCGAGGAAGAAGAGGTGCGCATCGCGACGACGCGCATGCAGCGCGGCGTGAATGCGCTGGGCTTGCCGGCGCTGGCGATGCCTTGCGGCGCGGCGGACGACGGGCGTCCCTATGGGCTGCAGATCATCGGCGCGCCGTTTACCGAAAGCCTGCTGCTGCGGATCGGCGCGGCCGTGGAAGACCGGACGGACTTTCATCTGCGGCGTCCGCCGGTGCTGGATTTTCAGAAGCTATAGGAAGTGGACAGATACAGCAGTCGCGAAAAGGCGCCCGGCGTCGTGTTCTTCACGAAGGTGCCCGGGATGAACTGGCCGACGCCCGCCGCGATGGTGTAGCCGGCGCGGGTGTAGTTCGAGTAAAGATCCACCTCCTGGCCGACATAGCGTCCGGCGGTGCCCGCGGCGGAGCGCACGATGGCGCGCCCCTGCGCGTTGTAGAGCGAATCGCGCGTGTTGGCGAGCCACGAGGAGTTGTACATCAGCACCCACTGCCAGTTCTTGCGCAGGCTCAAGGTCGAGATGGACCGGATGTTGTGGATATTGCGCCAGCCGATGAGATCGACGTGGCCGAGCTTGTCGTGCGCGGCGGGATAGAGCTGGTCGAAGGTGCCGCTGCGGCCCTTGGCGGGGTCGGTGCCGGAGGCGTATTTGTATTCGTTCGCCAAGTCGAGCGCCTTGCCGTGGAAGGTGAGCTTGCGGCCCACCTGCACCACGCCCGCGCCGGCGCGATGCTGCTGGCGGCCGTTGCGGCCGGTTTGCAGCGCGCCTTCGGCGGAGATGCGGAAGTCGTGCGGCAGGGGAATGGCCCAGCGCTGCCCGAAGACATTCACCTCATAGCGCCCCACGCCGGTGAAGCCGCCGGGGCGATTCTGCTGGTGGCGGAGCAGGTAGAAGTCGGTGGCGTTCTTGCCGAGCACGTTGCGGACGGTGTTGTAGACGCCGTAGATGCGGTCGCCGAGGATGGGCTTGTTGAAGGCGTCGCCGCGCGGGACGATGGGCGAGATGTGCAGTAGTTCGAAGCGGGCGTTCTTGGTGGCGTAGTAAAGCCGGGCCGTGTCCCAGGTGCGCGCCGTGTAGGCCCACTGCGGCGACCCGATGAGGCGCGTGTCGCCGTAGCCGATCATCTGGCGGCCGGCGATGAAGCCGAGGCCGGTCTGGCTCGGTGAGACGAGCTCGACGTAGGCTTCCTGGAGGTCGAGCGGATCGGTGACGTTGCCGGGCGGTGGCGACGCTCCGTAGCCGGGCGCGCGGGCGTCCTGCGCGAGGGCGGAGATCTTGATCCACGAGACGGGCTTGACGGTGAGGCCGGCGCGGAAGCGGACAAAGTCCGCGGCGAGGTCGCGGTCGCGGCCGAAGACGGGGCCGGTGCGGTCTTCGAGGCGCTGGCGAAGCTCGAAGGACGCTTGCACGCGTTTCTGGCTCTTTTCGGCGAGCCAGGCGTTGAGGTCCTTGCCGGGATCGGGCTGGGCGAGGGCGGCGGCGAGCGGGAGCAACATCGCGAGCGCCGCGGCGTGGTGGGAGGCCAAGCCCACAGTCTATCGCTTCTCTTCCAACTCGCGGCGGAGTCGGAGCGCAAGCGAATCCGGCGGCGGTTCGATGTCGTCCCAGCGCAGCACGGCACCGGCGGCGACCGGCTTCGCGAGGCGCACGCCGCTGGCGAGGCCGAGCGGCAAGGCGCCCTGCGAGAGCGTCGCTGTGGCGGGCAGCAGACTGCCATGCACCGTGCGGCCGCCTTCGCCGTCGAGCTCGTCGCCCACGGCGAGGTCGCGTTTGGCGGTGGCGACGGTGTCGGCGAGGAACGCTTCGGGTGAGCCCGTGGGTTCGCGGCGCAGCGCCACCGAAGCGACGGAGATGCCGACTTCGAGCCCGATCAAATGCCAACGGCGATAAAGGCACGCGTAGCGGCCACTGGGGTCCGTCTTCACGGCGTATTCCTGGAAGCAGCGGCGAATGTACTCGGTCTCGCCTTCGATCACCACCCAGACGCCCATGCGGATGTCATAGGGCACGGGGCGGCCGTCGGCCTCGAGGCAGTTGATCACTTCCACCTGACCCTTGTGATGGAGCTGGCCGCCTTCGCTTTGCGGGCGGGCGACGAAGGGCAGATCGTCGATGGAGGCGGCGGGATAGCGCAAGCCCCAAGGCGCGGGCGTGAGGCCGGTGGCGTTGGCGATGGCGGTGCTTTCGATGGCGGGCTTCGAGCCGTCGAGGAACGAGTTGAACATCTTCGGATTCAAGCCGCCCGCCCGGGCCTGTTCGGCGGTGAGCCCCCAGTGATCCCACACGGTTTCGGGCGTGGACTGCGCATACTGCGGCCGCCACTTGTGCCCGCGCCCAGCGGCGACGACGGGGAAGCCTGCGGCGCGCGCCATGTCGACGAGCTCGCAGGCGATGGCGGGCTGATCGCCATAGGCGAGGCTGTAGACGACGCCAGCCTGCGCGGCCCGGCGGGCCAGCACGGGGCCGCAGAGCGCGTCGGCTTCGACGGTGACGTTGACGACGGACCGGCCAGCGTCGAGCGCGGCGGCGATGTGGTCGACGGCGGCGACAGGATGGCCGGTGGCTTCGATGACGACGTCGAGCGCCGGGTGGGTGGCGACGGCTTGCCAATCGTCGGTGACGAAGGTGCGGCGTTCGGCGAGGGCGGCATCGAGGGAGGGCGCACTGGTGAGCTCCGGCGCCCAGCCGACGCGGGCGAGGTTGGCGCGGGCGTTATCGGGGGCGAGGTCGGCGATGGCGGCGATGTGGATGCCGGGGGTGCGGGGGACCTGTGCCAGATACATGGAGGCGAACTTGCCGGCGCCGATGAGGCCGGCGCGGATGGGGCGGCCCTGGTGCTCGCGCTGGAGCAGAAGACGGTGGAGATTCATGGCTGGGGTTGGTGCAACCACGATAGCGCTGGTTTTGACCCCGGCGGCGCCTGCTTTGCGCATGGTCGGCTGAGATGGCCGATTCTGTTTCTCTGCTGCCCGCTCTGCTCGAGGTGCTACGCGCGTGTCCGGCGACGGGCGAGGTGGTGTTCGACCTGGCGCTGGACGGCCATCGCTACACGTTGCTGCGGCGGCCTTTGGTGGACGGCGCGTTGCTGAGCCCGCGCGAGCGGCAGATTGTGGCGCTGGTGGCGGAGGGACGGTCGAACAAGGAGATCGCGGCGGCGTTGGGGATCAGTGCACCGACGGCGGCCACGCATCTACGGCGGATCTTCTCGAAGCTCAAGGTGACGAATCGGGCGGCGATGGTGGCGGCGGCGCGGGCGGGCTAGTTCGGCCGCCAGCGGGTGAAGCGATCGGCGAGATGACGGACGACGGCCGGATGATGGCGGGGCCGGCACCGGGTGATCAGCCTTCACGCTTCTGCTCGACGGTGAAGATCCCACCGATTCCGGCCACCGCTGGTCCGTTGCCACGTCATTGACCCATCGGTCTACAATCGATTCCATGAAGCTTGTCACTTGGTTCGAAATCCCCGTCGGCGATCTCGATCGCGCCGCCCGTTTCTACCAGCATGTCTTCGGCGTCGAGTTGGAGCGCGTCAATATCGATGGTCATCCCATGGCCCTGTTCCCTGAGGCGGCGGAGGGCGGCGGGGCGACCGGCGCGCTTGCCGCGGGTGATTCCTACGAGCCATCGCTCGCTGGAACCCGTGTTTACTTTCGGGTCGATGACATCCGCGCCACTCTGCAACGGGCCCTCGAGCACGGTGGGCGTGAGCTGTATCCGGTCACTCATGTCGGCGAACCCGGCTTGGTGGCCGAGTTCGCGGATTGCGAGGGCAACAGGATCGCGCTCTCCGGGCCCGCTATCGGTTGAGAATTGCAGGCGGACCCCGATTGTCAGCGCGTCGGCCAGCCGACCGCGCGAGCGGCCCCAGTTTGCGCCGCCGGCCGTGGTCTTCGGCGCCAAGCAACTGGCGCTGGGCGTGCAATCGACCGGAGCGATATCGCGTGCGACCCTTGCTCGAGGACGGCCCGCAGCGTCCCCGAATCCATCACTTTGAACCAATCTGACCTGGACCGTGCGCTTCAGCTTCGGCATGGGCTCCAATCTTGCGACGCCCGGCCGACGCCTTCAACGCGTGGGCCAGCCGCCAGCGGTGGCCTTGTACGCCGCCACCGATTGCGCGAGCACGTCGGTGTGCGCCTGCGACCGCTGGTCTTCGGCGGCGAGCAGTTGACGCTGGGCGTCGAGCACGCCCAGGAAGTCGGCGAGGCCCGCTTGCTGGAGGTCGCGGGCGAGGGCGAGCGAGTGCTCAGCGGCGCGGACGGCTTCCGTCAGGCTGGCCAAGCGGCGCTGGTGGGCCTGGTAGCGCGCGAGCGCGTTCTCCGCTTCCTCGAACGCCAGCAGCAACTCTTGCTCCACTTGCGTCCGCGCTTGGGCGACGCGAGAGTCGTTCGCGGCGATGTTGGCGCGAATGCGGCCGCCAGAGAAGATCGGCAATTGGAGCTGCGGGCCGAAGCTGAAGAAGTTGCCGCCACCGAGCGTGAGCCCGCTGACGGAGGTCGATTGGCGGCCCATCAGGCCGCTGAGCGTGAGCTTGGGATAGAGATCCGTGCGGGCGGCCTTCAGGTTTGCTTCGCTGGCGGCAATCTGCCAGAGCGCCGCGCGGACGTCGGGCCGGCGGCGGAGGAGCTCCGCGTCGAGGGGCTGCTCGAGTGCCGGAGCTTTCAACGCCGAAGTGGTGTCGGCGATGGCGAGAGTACGGTCGTTGGTGAGCGTGCGCAGGCGCTGGACATGGACGGCGCGCTCGGCTTCGAGCGGAGCGAGCGCGGCTTCGGTGTTCGCCAGCAGCGTGGCCTGGCGTTCGACGTCGAGCTGCGAATCGAGCCCGGCGTCGGCGCGGACTTTGGTCAGCTCGAGGAGCTCGCGCTGCGTGTCGCGCGTGCGGCGGGTGAGCGCGAGACGCTCGTCGAGGCCGCGGAGCTCGACATACGCACGGGCGACTTCGGCGGAGACCACGAGCGCGGCGTCGTTGCGGTGCTCCTGCTCCACATTGATACCGGCGCGGCTGGCCGTGAGGCGGGCGCGATTGGCGCCCCAGAAATCGAGCTCCCAGCGCATGTCGAAGCCGCCCTGGAACACAGGCGTGTCGAAGGGCGCGACGAAGCTGCCGCTTTGCTGCGGCGCGCCGCCAGCGCCGGGGATACGGACCACACCCTGCTGGAAGCCACCGCGCAGGCGCTGGGTGCCCGCCGTCGTGTTGACCGACGGGAGCAGCGCGGACCGGGTCTGGCCGGCGGCGGCGCGCGCTTCCGCAATGCGCTCCGTGGCGAGCTTCAGGTCGAGGTTGTGGCCGAGGGCTTTCTCAATGAGCTGCGCGAGCTGCGGGTCGTTGTACTGCGCCCACCACTCCTGATGGAAGACCACCGGAGCGTTGGGAACCGGGTTCGTTTCGCCGCCAGCGGCGAGGAGCAACAGCAGAGCGGGAAGCATTTACTTCGTCTCCTTCTTGGCGGTGTCGATCGAGATGTCCATCTGCTGGCCGGCGTAAACGGGCGCGCCGGCGGGCAGCGCGTAGACCACTTGGAGCACGCGGGTGTCGACGCGCTCGGTGGCGTCGCCGGTCAGGCTCTTCTTGGGCACCACGTAGGGCTCGACGCGGACGAACGCGAGCGGATACTTCTGGCTGGCCGCGCCGCGGACCGACGCCTGCGCGGCGGTGCCGGGCTGGAAGCGCCAGGCGTCCTTCTCGTCGATGTCAGCGCGGACGTGGAGGCGGTCGACGGCGCCGAGCAGCATGAGCGGCTGCGCGAGCGGGCCGACTTGCGCATACTCGCCGGCGCGCACCTTCACTTGGAGCACTTGGCCGTCGAGCGGCGCGGTGACGGTGAGGCGCGCGAGGTCGGCCTTGATGCGCTCCACCTGCTGCGCGGCCTGCGCCACTTCGGCGCGCGCCACTTCGAGATCGGGCTTCCAGGTGCCGGCTTCGAGCAGCTTCAGCGAGGCGACGCTTTGCTCGAGGCGGGCCTGCGCGGCGTCCACCGCGCGGCGGCGGCGCTCCACGTCTTCCGTGCGGATGGCGCGCGGATCCTTCACGCTCTCGATGAGCTTCAATTGCGTTTGGGCGTCGGCGAGTTGAGCCTTCGCTTCGGCGACACGCGCGCGCGCCGGCGGCAGCTCTTCGGGACGCGGGCTCGCTTCGAGACGCGTGAGCCGCGCGACGGCCAACTGATGGGCGGATTCGCGGAGCGCGAGCTCGGCGCGGAGGTCGCGCGAGTCGAGTTCGAGCAGCGGAGCGCCGCGGCGCACGCGCACGCCGGCTTCGACGAAAACGCGGGTGACGAGACCGGGCACCGGAATGGAGATCGCGACGTTTTCGCTGGCGGCTTCCACGAGACCGGTGGCGCCCACTTGTTGCGCGAAGGCGGCCGAGGGCGGCGTGACCGGCGGCGGCAGCGCACCGGTGTCGGGCTTCATGCGGTTGACGCTCCAGGCGGCGAAGCTGATGGCGAAGAGGGCGAGGGCGGGAATGCCGTACTTAGTGAGCATGAGCGTAGGTCTCCGTTTGGGAATTGGTTTCGATATGGGTGATGACGCCGTCGTTCATGTGGGCGATGCGGTCGGCGAAGGGGAAAATGCGATTGTCGTGGGTGACGACGAGCACGGCGCGATCGGGGCGCACGGCGATGCGGCGGAGCAGGTCCATGACGTGGTGGCCCGTTTCGGCGTCGAGCGCGGAGGTGGGCTCGTCGCAGACGACCAGGCGCGGATCGTGGATGAGCGCGCGGGCGAAGGCGACGCGCTGCTGCTGGCCGCCGGAGAGTGTGTTGGGCTTGGCATGCGCGCGGGCGCCGAGGCCCAGGTCCTCGAGCAGGGCGACCGCTTTCTCCACCGCCTGCTTGCGCGGCACGCCGGCGGCCAACAGCGGCACGGCGGCGTTTTCCGCGGCCGTAAGCGCGGGCAGCAGGTTGAACTGCTGGAAGACGAAGCCGAGATTCTGGCGGCGGAAGAGCACGGCCTTGCTGCCGCGGAGCGTGCCGGTGTCGGTGCCCAGCACGTTCAGCGTGCCGCCGGAGTGATCGAGCAGACCGGCGATCACCGAGAGCAGCGTGGTTTTGCCACAGCCGGAGGGGCCGACCAGGAAGGTGAGCTCGCCGAAAGGCGCGGAGAAATCGACGCCGCGCAGCACCCGGACTTCGCTTTCGCCCTTGCCGAAGTTCTTGATGACGTTTTCGCAGTGGATGGCTTGGGTCATGGGAGTTAGCCTCGGAAGACGACCGCGGGTTCGAGAACGACGACGCGGCGGACACTGACGATGGATGCCAGCAGGACAATAAGGCCGACGGCGACTGCCGTGCCGCCCATGATTTGGGGGAGCAGGCGGAAGCCGCGGAGATCGAGGTTGGTTTTGGTGGCTTCGAAGAACGTGGCCGTCATGGCGATGCCGAGGCCGTAGCCGATGGCGCCCACGATCAGAGCCTGCATCACGATCATGCCGACGATGCGCCAATCGGTGACGCCGATCGCCTTGAGCGCACCGAATTGCTTCAGGTTTTCGACAGTGAAGAGATAGAAGGTCTGGCCGGCGACGACGGTGCCCACGATGAGCGCGATGGCGACGGTGATGCCGAAGTTAATCGGGATGCCGGTGTTTTGGATGTAGTACCAGATGGTGGCCCAGCCGAAGTCGTCGCCGCTGAGCGCCTTCAGTCCGGTGGCGGCATTGATCTGGCGGGTCACCTCGGCGGTGGCGATGCCCGGGCGGCCCTTCACCAGCACGAAGGACATCAGGTTGCGCTCGCGCCCGACGAATTGCAGCGCCTGCGAGTAGCGCGTGTAGAAGACGGGCAGGTTGACGAAGGGCGCGGAGGAATCGGCGATGCCGACGATCTTCACCGTGTGGTCGTTCATGTCGAGCGTCTTGCCGAGCGTCAACGGCTCATCGGGGAAGAAGAATTGGTAGCCGGCGTGATCGATGACGATGGACTCCGGCTGTGCGAGGTCGGCCCAGTTGCCGAGCTTCAGTTTGCGCGGCGCGCCGACGAGCGAGGCGTCGTCGATGCCCATCAGGATCACGGCGCGGAAACGGCCGTCGTCGACGCGGGCCTTGGCGGTGCCCTTGTAGAGCGGCACGGCCCATTCCACGGCGGAGACGCCGCGCACGCGGTAGAGATCCTGGTCGGTGAGCGCCTTCACTTCGTCGAGGTACTGCGTCTTCGCGTCCATCACCCAGACGTCCGCGTCGCGGACGTCTTTGATTTGGGAGCGGGTGCGATCCATGAGGCCGCAGAAGATGGAGACCTGATGGGACATGAGGAAGGTCGAGAAGGCGATGGCAAAAATGAGGCCGAGGTATTTGGCGCGGTCTCCGGTGAGCATCTGCCAGGCGACGAAGTTCATGATCGGCTTTCTCCTTTGTGAATGACGTTTGTTTGATTGAACAGTGATCAATAGAGATGCAAAAAAAAGTACGGTTAACGCCGCCGGATGCCCTCGATCATGACGTTGAGATGATGATCGATCAGCCGGGATTGCTCGATGAAGGGAAAACCCTTCGCGGTGATCATGATGGAGCCCAGACCGTGGACGCCGGCCCACAGGGATTGGGCGACCTCGGCCGGGTCAGTGAGTTCTGGGCGTAACGCGCCAGCAGCGATGGCTTCGGCGCTCATTTCCTGAATGCGGGTGAAGCAACGGCAGCCGTCGTTCTCGAAGACCTCCATGATCCGGGGCTCTTGATGCATGGAGTCCGACTTCATGAAAAGCAGCGAATAGTGATGCGGGTTCTCGATGGCGAACGTAATGTAGGCGCGGCCCGCGCGGCGGATCTTCTCGAGCGGCGCGCCGGTGTCGTGCGCGATGGCGGACATGCGCTTGCCGAGCTTGGCGAAGGATTCCGACACGAGCTGGGCCATAATGGCGGGCTTGTCTTCGAAGTAGTGATAGAGGATGCCGGAGCTGGCGCCGATCTTCTCGGCGATCTTGCGGATCGAGGTGGCCTCGTAGCCATCGCGGGCGAAAAGCTCGCGGGCGGCGTCGAGAATCTCCTGGCGGAGGCTCTCGCGGTACTGCGCGCGTTTTTCGAGGAGCTTCATTGATCGCTGATCAAAGTATGGAACGCTTCGCGGCACTTGTCAAGGGGCGGCTGCGATAAGATCGCAGGCGGGATGACGACTCTCTTTCATACACCGGCCGTAATCGCCACCGGCGCCGGGTGCCGGCATGACGCCGGCGCGCACGTGCGAGCGTTGGGCGTGAAGCGCGCGCTGATCGTGACGGACGCTTATCTGGTGAAGACGGGGGCCGTCGACGAGCTGCGCGGCGACCTCGGCATCGAGACGGAGGTCTTCGCCGATGTCCAGCCGGATCCGACGGATGAGAATGTGCGCGCCGGCGTGCGGGCGTATGTGAACGCTCATGCGGAGTGTCTGGTGGCGCTGGGCGGCGGCAGTCCGATCGACACGGCGAAGGTGATTGGAGCGTCGCTGGCGAACCCGGGGCCGTTGTCGGCGTTTCAGGGCTATCATCGGATCGCGGCGGGCGGTCCGCCGGTGGTGGCGATCCCGACGACGGCGGGCACGGGCAGCGAGGCGACCAAGGCGGCCGTGATCACCGACACCGAGCGCCACGTAAAGATGATGATGTTCGACGCGAAGCTGATGCCGCGCCTTGCGTTCGTCGACTACGAGCTCAGCATGACGATGCCGCCGGCGCTGACGGCGCACGTGGGCGTCGATACGTTGACCCACGGCCTCGAGGCATTCGTTTCGCGCAAGGCGACGGCGCTCACCGATCCGCTGGCGATGAGCTGTATCAGCCTGTGCGCGAAGTGGCTGCGGACGGCTTGGGGCGAGCCGGGGAATCGGCCGGCGCGCGAAGCGATGGCGACGGCGGCGTTGCAGGGCGGCATGGCGTTCGGCAATTCGAGCGTCGCGCTGGTGCATGGCATGAGCCGGCCGCTGGGCGCGGTGTTCCACCTGCCGCATGGCTTGTCGAACGCGGTGCTGCTGCCAGCGGTGACGCGCTTTTCGTTCGACCATGCGCGGGAGCGCTATGAGCACGCCGCTCGGCTGATGGGCGTTAGCGATCTGGTGGAGGCGCTCCAGCGGTTGAATGAGGACCTGAAGGTTCCGCGCCTGGGCGAGTGCCTGAAGAACGATCGCGCGGCGCTGGAAGGCGCTTGGCGCAAGATGGCGGAGGACGCGCTGGCGAGTGGGAGTCCGGCGAACAATCCGCGCGTGCCGACGGTGGAGGAGATCCTGGCGCTCTACGCGGAGGCTTGGTGAACTACCGGCACTCGGCGATTGTCGCGGTCCCGCGGGCTTCGGATGCTCGCTACCAGCACCTGCTCGACACTTATGCCAGCGAGACGAACAAGACGTGGACGGTGTGGTCGACGTTTGCGCCGGAGCACTTGGGGTATCGGCCGCATGAGCGGTCGAGCAGCGTGGGCGAGATCCTGAAGCACCAGTTGCTTTCCGAGCGGCGGTTCTTTGCGGAGTTCCTGTCGCTGGACGAAGTGCCCGCGTCGGCCGTGTTGCCGGCTACGTTGACGCCGGCGTCTGGCGCGGCGCGGTTGGTGGAATTGGCGTGGCCGCGCTTGAATGCGTTGGCGTCGAAGGACGAGCGCTGGTGGATGGAGCAGTCGCGGTTCTTCGATGTGGAGCGCGAGCGTTGCTGGATCTTCTGGCGGCGCGCGCTGCATAGCGCGCATCATCGAACGCAGTTGACTGTCTATCAGCGGTTGCTTGGCTTGGTGGTGGAGCCGACGTATGGGCCGACAGCGGATGTCACCTGGACCGGCGCGGATCCGACGTTGAAATAGCCTATCCTGGAAGTTCCACCTCATGATGCGCGTCCGTTTTGCGCCGTCGCCGACCGGCTATCTCCATATCGGCGGCGCCCGCACCTTCATTTTCAATTGGCTCTACGCCCGCCGCCATGGCGGCACCATGATTCTGCGCATCGACGATACTGACGTCGAACGCAATAGCGACGCCTCCGAGGCGTCGATCATGGAAGGGCTCACGTGGCTCGAGCTCGGCTGGGACGAGCTCTATCGCCAATCCGAACGCCTGAAGCTGCACCAGGATTCCGCGTGGGCGATTTTCGAAAAAGGCCTGGCCTATCGCGACTTCACTCCGGCCGGCGCCGTGCAGGAAGACGCGAGCGAGGGCGGGCACTGGCTGTGCAATCCCGGCATGCGCGAGCTGTCGCGCGAGGAGAGTGACCGTCGCGCGAACGCGGGCGAACCCTTCGTGCTGCGCTTCCGGGTGCCGCGCGAGACGCGCGCCGATGTCGTCGTGCCGGACCTCGTCTATGGCACGGTGACCAAAGCCACCGCCGATCTCGAGGACTTCGCGCTGCTGCGCTCCACCGGGATTCCGACGTACCACATGGCGTCCTGCGCGGACGATGCCGATACGCGCATCACGCATATCCTGCGCGGGCAGGAGCACCTGGCGAACACCTTCAAGCACGTGCTGATCTTCGAGGCGCTGGGCGCGCCGGTGCCGCAGACGGCGCACCTGCCGCTGCTGATGGCGCCCGATGGCGCGAAGCTTTCGAAGCGCAAGCACGGGCCGGTGGTGAGCGTCACCACGTATCGCGACGCGGGCTTCCTGCCGCATGCTTTCGTCAATTTCGTTTGTCTGCTGGGCTGGTCGCCGAAGAACGATCGCGAGAAGCTGTCGCGCGACGAGCTGGTGTCGCTGTTCGCGCTGGAAGGCGTGAACCGCGCCAACGCCACCATCAACTTCACCGATGAAGATCCGTTCGACCCGAAGGCGGTCTGGCTGAATGCGGAGCATATCCGTACGCTGGAGCCGGAGGAGTTGACGACGCGCTTGCTGCCTTACGCGCAGCAGGCGTTCCCGAACGCGACGCGCGAGAAGCTGAGCGCGGTGACGCCGCTGATCCGGGAGCGCATCAAGCTGCTCGGCGAGGTGTCCTCCGCCGCCGACTTCTTCTTCCTCGACCGGCTGGCGCCGTACGACGCCGCCGAACTGATCCCGCAGAAGGGCGATGCGGCAATGGCGGCCACGGTGCTGGCCAAGGCGAAAGAGGTGCTGGCGCAGGTTGGCGCCTTCGACCATGCCTCGCTGGACGCGGCGCTGCGCGGCGCCGCCGATGAACTCAAGATCAAAGCCGGCCAGATGTTCCAGCCGATCCGCGTGGCGGCGTGCGGGCGCAAGAACGCGCCGCCGCTGTTCGAGACGCTCGAAGTGCTGGGGCGCGACGTGGTGCTCGCGCGCATCGAGGCCGCCCAAGGAATCATTCAACAATGAGCGAAACACCGACCCCGAATCCCTCTCACTTCATTCGTGAAATCATCCTGGCCGACAATGCCAGCGGCAAGCATGGCGGTCGCGTGCAGACGCGTTTTCCTCCCGAGCCGAACGGCTATCTGCACGTGGGCCACGCCAAGAGCATCACGATCAATTTCGGCTTGGCGGCGGAGTTCGGCGGCAAGTGCAACCTGCGCTTCGATGACACGAACCCGACGAAGGAAGAGCAGGAATACGTCGATTCGATCATTGAAGACGTGAAGTGGCTGGGCGGCGATTTCGGCGACCGGCTTTTCTATGCGTCCGATTACTTCGGCCAGATCCATGATTGGGCCGTGCAACTCATCAAGGCCGGCAAGGCCTACGTGTGCGACCTGACGGCCGAGCAGGTGCGGCAGACGCGCGGCACGCTCACCGAGCCCGGGCAGGAGAGCCCGTATCGCAACCGCAGCGTGGAGGAGAACCTCGACCTGTTCGCGCGCATGAAGGCCGGCGAGTTCCCGGATGGCTCGCGCACGCTGCGCGCGAAGATCGACATGGCGTCGGCGAATTTGAACTTCCGCGATCCGGTGATGTACCGGATTCTGCACGCCGAGCATCATCGCACCGGCAACGATTGGTGCATCTATCCGATGTACGACTGGGCGCACGGGCAGTGCGATTCGATCGAAGGCATCACGCACTCGATTTGCACGCTCGAATTCGAAGACCATCGCCCGCTGTACGACTGGTACATTCAGCAGCTCGGCATCTTCGCGCCGCGCCAGATCGAGTTCGACCGCTTGAACCTCACCTACACGATGATGAGCAAGCGCAAGCTGCTGCAACTGGTGCAGCAGAACCACGTGGCGGGTTGGGACGATCCGCGCATGCCCACCATCAGCGGCATGCGGCGACGCGGCTATTCGCCGGAGGGCTTGAAGAACTTCGCCCGCAATCTGGGCGTGTCGAAGACCAACGGCATTACCGAGTTCGGCAAGCTCGAATACTACATCCGCGAGGATTTGAATCGCACGGCGATCCGGCGCATGGCGGTACTGCGGCCGTTGAAGCTCGTTCTCACCAACTACCCCGAGGGGCAGGTGGAGATGATGGAGGCGATCAACAACCCCGAGGACGAGACGGCGGGCACGCGGCAGGTGCCGTTCTCGCGCGAGCTGTGGATCGAGCAAGAGGACTTCCAGGAAGTGCCTCCGAAGGGCTACTTCCGGCTGTATCCGGGCAACGAGGTCCGGCTGCGCTACGGCTATTTCGTGAAGTGCACGGGCGTGGTGAAGGATGCGGCGGGCAACGTGACCGAGGTGCAATGCACGTATGATCCGGCGTCGCGCGGCGGCAATTCGCCTGATGGGCGCAAGGTGAAGTCGACGATTCACTGGGTGTCGGCGGCGCACGCGGTGGATGCCACCGTGAACCTTTACGACAAGCTGTTCACCACCGAGGATCCGAACGATGCGCCCGAGGGGCAGGACTTCACGGTGAACCTGAACCCGAAGTCGAACGAAGTGGTGCACGCGAAGATGGAGCCAGCGTTGGGTGAAGCGAAGCCCGGCGACCGCTTCCAATTCGAGCGGCTGGCATATTTCTGCGCGGACAAGGAATCGGCGCCGGGCAAGCTGGTGTTCAATCGGACGGTGGAGCTGCGGGACACCTGGGCGAAGGTGCAGAAGAAGAGCTAGGCTCTTTCTTCAAGCGGCTGGCGGCCACTCGTCGTCGGCCGAGGGGCCGTAGAGGCCGGGCACTTTGATGTCGAGCAGGCGCAGGTAGACGGTCAACTGCGCGCGATGGTGCACGAGGTGATTCTGGAAGCTGCGGATCACCTGCGGTCGCGTATCGGAAAACGCCACCTGCCCATTCCAGCGGAAGGACCACGTCTTCTCCAGCGCCGCGTCGGGCGTGGCGTCGATGGCGGCGCGGCCTTTGGCGGCGCAGCGGTCGAACGTCGCGAGCAGTTCTTCTTTGGTCGCCGCCACGCTGGGCTTGAAATCGGCCGGCATGTCGAAGACCTCGGTGGTCAGAGCCATGTCGAGCCACTCGGGGAGTTCGGCGACGTGGGTCGCGAGGCGGGCGAGCGGCATGGATTTCGCGTGCGGCTGCCAGTCGGCGTGCTTTTCGAGCGGGATGCGCTCGAGCAGGCGGCGTGTGGCTTTCATCTCATTGTCGTAATCGAGACAGAGGGTTTGGCAAAGGGTCATGTCTGGATCCTAAAGCTGATTGAGGACAACTTCTGTCCTCCACCTGTTGCTAGGCTGGAAAGCGATGATCGAGACCTCCGCGCGGCTGTTGCGCTTGCTGGGCCTGTTTCAAGGGCGGCGGTCGTGGACTGGAGCGGAGCTCGCCGAGCGGCTGGCGGTGACCTCGAGGACGCTCCGGCGCGACGTCGACAAGCTGCGCAGCCTGGGGTATCCGATCCACTCGACCTCTGGCGTCGAGGGCGGCTATCAGATGGGCGCGGGGGCAACGATGCCGCCGCTGCTGTTGGACGACGATGAGGCGATCGCCGTCGCGGTGGGCTTGCGGGCGGCGGCCACGGGCGCAATCAGCGGGGCGGAAGAGGCAGCCATGCGGGCGCTGACCAAGGTGGAGCAGATTCTACCGCCGCGCTTGCGACGCCGGGCGGAAGCCTTGCAGGCGATGGTAGTGAGCGCGCCGTCGCCTTGGAGCCCGCCGGCGGATGCGAAGGTGCTGGCGGTGGTGGCGAGCGCGTGCCGCGAGCATGAGACTCTGCGCTTCGATTACGCGAGCCACGGAGGAGAAGTGTCGCGCCGCGTGGTGGAGCCGCATCGCGTGGTGTTTACCGGCGCGCGCTGGTACCTGGTGGCTTGGGACACGCAACGCGCCGACTGGCGGACGTTCCGGCTCGATCGCGTCGGCGCGAAGCCGTCGACGGGGTTGCGATTCACGCCGCGGCCGGGGCCTTCGGAGGACTTGGCTGCGTGGGTGCGGTCGGGCATTGGGCTGGCGCCGCCGTGTCGCGCTCGGGTGACCTTGCGGGTGAGTGCGCTCGAGGCTGCCGCCGCGATTCATCCTTTGACCGGGTCGCTCGAGCCGATGGATGACACGAGTTGCGTGCTGGATGTTCGGGCGGGGTCGTGGGCGAGCATGGCGCAGTATCTGGCGCTGCTCGGGCTCGACTTCACGGTGGATGAGCCGAAGGAGTTGCGCGACGAAGTCCGGCGGATCGCGCGGCGTTATTCGGCAGCGCTCAGGGGATGATCGCCTACTTTCCGTGCGTCGGCTTGGGGTGATGACGCCTGTGCCATTGGCGGAGGACCTCATTGAGGCGATCGCGCATGGGGCGATCGGCTTCCTGCTTGAGTTCGCCGAAGATGAGATCGAGGACGATGGCGGCGGTGAGGGCAACGCCTTTTGACGATTCGGCGCTGGCGGGTGCCGATTCGGGTTTTCGGCGGAAGGGCACGTGGGTCATCCAGAGGTTGCCCCAATCGAAGCAATGATCGGAGGGGCGGGGCAGAGCGGCGGTCATGCGGCGCGGTCCTCGCTTTCGGGGGTAGTATTTTCGGGCCTAGCTTCGTTTCGTATTTCTTCGATTTTCTGGCTAAATTCTTGATTCGATTCAGGGGCGGAGGCCACGGCGGGCTCCCCGCAAAGGCGGGTGAGTTCGTTTTGGCGGAGCTCGGCCCGGTGATGGCGGAAGAGGCGGTGGTGGGTGGCTTCGTAGCGGAGGGCGCGATCGGCGCGGGAGCGGTCCCAGGCGAGGGTGATGACGCGGGCGGGGTTTTCGTGGAGGGCTTCCTCGGGGGTGGATTGCTCGAGGGCTTCGCGCACGAGGTTGTTTTCGAAGACCTGCGCGCGGCGGATGCGCCAGGCGGCTGCGGCGAGCTGCTCGACGTGGAAGCGGTCGAGGGAGTCTTGGGGTTGGAGGTCGGCCTCGAAGCTGGCGAGGAGAGCGCGGAAGCGGGCGTCGGATTCGCCGGGGAGGAGGACGGTTTGGGCGGTGAGGCCGTGGTCGAGGGCGTTTTGGGAGCTGTTGCGTTTGCCGGCTTCGGTTTTCGGGCCGGTGGATTTGGCGGCGTTGGCGCGGGAGGCGAGGAGCCTGCGGAGTCGTTTGGAGTTAGAGCGTTTCATCATAATTCGAGTGTAAAGCACGTTCTTTTGATTCCGAACCACGGCTGCGGCAAGTGATTGAGAACTCACGAGAGATTCCGCAAAGATTTCCGAAACGGGGTTGGGGCCGGAGTCAGGATTGCAGGCTGGTTTGACGGCAGAGACGAGCAGGTGATTGCGGGCGCGGGTGCAGGCGACGTAGAGCAAGTGGCGCTCCGTGGCGTAGACCCTTCGAATCCGGCCTCATCGCCCGCAGGTTCGACGCGTTCCTGAAGGGGGATGACCGCGGCGTCGCCGGCGACGCCGCGGAGTTCGAGTCCCATCACGAGGTGCATGGTGCCCACGGTCGAAAAAGGCTTCCACGTCGTGGCCAAGCAACAACGGGAACGCGCATTACCTCGGCCGCGCATTATCCCCTGGGAGCATTAATCACGAGGATTCCCCTGTCGAGGGTTGCGGTTACGCGGTCGACTGCGAGTTCAAGCGGAAGGTCGAACCTGCGATGCAGCGGCCGAGCGGGAGATCGCTGAACAGAAGCCTGCCCTGGTCTCGTGCCGCGCCCGTAGCTCGCCTCGCACGGGGATCCGGTTGCAGCGCGCGGTGACGGAGATGTCGGACTGGGTTCAGCCTGGCATGGCCACGAGAATCGTGGCAAGCCTAGAGCTCGATCCATTCTGTCCGAAGCTCTCTACTGGCTTGGTGTCCGGGCGGATGTGGCGGGGCAGAGAATGCGCTCGTGGATGCCAGGGGAGGACGCCATTCCCCCTGAAGCGGGACTTCGTTCATGACCCCCGGAGCGAGGCTAGTAGCGTTTGTTGCTGACGGGACGGATCTTGACGATTTGAACTGATCGAGGTGCGCCCTGAAGTGCCTCGATTTTCAGAATGGCTTCGAAGTCAGGCAAAGCGGCATTCTCCGCAGAAAGATGGGTGCGCAATTTCGAAAGCCAGAGTGGCTCGGAGGCCACCTCCGCAGCAGCTTCCGCTGTGACCATGTTTACGCCGGTGAGAATCAATACTCTTGCCCCTGGCGCTTCTGTGACCAGGGCGATGCGGGCATACAGGCTGCCCGTGTTGGTTCGCACGCCAGACGCAAGCCAGCGTGCCCCCCCGGCTTCCTCGAAGCCGGCCTGATCGCCACTTTGGACGAAGCGGAACCCGAGCCGCGGCTCGTACAACGACGTCCAGGGATTGGAACTTGGCGCGCCCACTAGGATGAAGCTGCCGGTTCGAAAATCCCGCGGGTTGAGGCTTCGGGCATCGCGGACGGTGATCCTATCTGACCCCGACGCCGCCCGCACCAGGTACAAGGCTGCCAGCAACTCGCCCTGAGACGCAATCGAGCGCGATCCCAGCAACCCCCAAAGTTCCGCGAGGCTCTCGTTCTGAGGGCCAGGAGGCGGGGTGGTGGCATACGCACGGGCCACATACTCCTCCACGGAAAAGTGATGCTTGGCAACGATCGACTGTAGAACGAGCCCGTAATCGGCGAGTACCACCTGAGTGGGACCCGTTGATGTGGCCACCAGCTCGGCAACCAGATTCGCAGGAGCCTTCGTCGTATCCAGGAAACGGCTCGCCACCCAAATCCCATTGGCCAGGAGCGAGACGGCGAGAGCCGCTACACCGACCGGAATCCACCGGAGACGCCGGACTGCGGGGAGGGGCGGGCTAGCGGCCGCCGGTTCATCGGACGCCGGGGCCAGTGAGAAAACCGGAACGAACCCACCCTTCGGGATGTCGATGGTCCAGAGTTCACCTTTGCCCTCGCCATCAAAGTATTCCTTCAACTTGGTTCGGAGTTGCCGGGCTGAGGTCCGGACAATGGTGTCAGCACTGGGGACGTAGTCGGCTCCGCGCTCGAACACCGCCCGTCCGATCTCATACTCCGTGAGCAGTTCCTGGCGGCCTTCGAGACTGCGCTCCACCAGCCAGGTCAGAAACTCGCGGAGCCGCGGAGCCTTGCGAAACTGCGGACTCGCACAAAGACGAGCGAGGAGCTGACGGGCTTCTTCGACTGGGATGCCGGGCAGCGTGCGGATGTGGCTCATGCTGACCGTGTTCGGCGAGGTGCTTCACCTGTGACTCTCATGGAAATCTCTAGTTGTCACATTGTTTTGGGCACTTGACGCCCCTTAGCATACCAGAAGCCGTGAGCTTCCAATCCAGTCTCAATCTCTCTGTGTGGAGCCCTCCAATGTCTCGCCTGAACAGCTTTGTCCGCTCCATCAGCATCCTGTTTCTCGGGGTTTGCGCCGCGTGGCCGCAAGCATCCTCCTCGTCGATTCTTGGACTGGTCCGAGACGCAACCGGTGCGGTGGTTCCCAACGCCAGCATCGTCGCCACCCAGACCGAAACGGGCCAAGTTTTCCGCTCCGTGAGTACGAGCGAGGGCTACTATCAGTTTCCGGGCCTGCCTGTCGGCAACTATTCCGTTTCCGTCGAGATGACCGGCTTCAAGAGGTCCGTCACAACCGGGATCGTCCTGCAGGCCGATGAGAAGGTGCGCCGGGATATCGTGTTGGAGGTAGGCAGCACCACGGAATCCGTCGAGGTAACGGCGTCGGCCGGACTGGTCGATACCACGACCGGCACGGTGAAGAATGTGATCGACAGTGCGCGTATGACCGAGCTGCCTCTGAGCGGGCGAAACATGCTCCAGCTCCAGGTACTGACGCCAGGCGTCTATGGCGGCGGTGGCACGGGAGGGGGAGTCCAGTCGCCGAACAGCTCCTTTACGGTAAATGGCGGACGAGGTGGAACGGTCAACTACCTCATGGATGGTGGAGACAATAACGACTACTTCGGGATGAGTGCTGGCTCGTACCCCAATCCCGATGCCGTGCAGGAGTTCAGCATCCAGACCAACGGCTTCTCCGCTGAATACGGTCAGTCGTCGGGCGGAGTTGTCAACGTGATTACCCGGGCCGGGACGAACCAGATCCATGGCTCGGTGTTTGAATTCCTCCGCAACGATGCTCTGAACACCCGGAACTTCTTCTCCATCACAAAACCGATGTTGCGGCAGAACCAGTTCGGCGCGAGCTTCGGCGGGCCTGTTGTCCTCCCGAAACTCTACAGTGGCCGCAACCGCACGTTCTTTTTCGCGGCCTACCAGGGGACGCGAATCCGGTCGGCGCCCACTTTCTCGAATGTCTTCGTTCCCACGGCGGCGGAGCGCCGGGGAGATTTTTCGCAATCTCTCCGCAAGCCGAGCGATCCGCTGACCGGCCAACGATTTGCCGGGGATCAGATTCCCAGCAGCCGGCTTGACCCGGTAGCACAACGGTTCATGGAGCAGTTCGTGCCGCTTCCGACGGGAGCCAATGGCCAACTCGTCATGAACAACCGGCAGTCCGATGACGCCGACCAGGGGATCCTGCGGGGCGACCACTCCTTCACCGACAACCACAAGATCTTCGTCCGGACCTTTCATCAGGTTCAGTTGGTATCGATTCCCGATCAACTGCCGGCGTTCCGTAACAGGAACGAGTGGAGAAGCTGGAACATCAGCGTGGGGGACACGTGGGTGATCCGGCCAACGCTGGTCCACAGCCTGAACATTACAACGAACCGGTTCCGGGCGATGCCGGGTATTGAGACGCCATTCCGTTGGAATCAGGTTGGGGCCAATGTGCCGCTTGCCGGACCGGCATCCGAGCCGACCAACACCCGGATGACCGTCACCAGCGCGTTCCAGTTCATTCAGCAGGTGACGCTGACGCTGCCTCGAACGGTGGTGCACGTGGCTGACTCCCTATCGTGGAACCGTGGTTCGCACTTTCTCCGTTTCGGCGCGGAAGGCCGGCACATCCAGGAGATTCGACGAACCAATAACTTCCTTGACGGTGGTTATGCCTTCACGGGGCAGTTTTCGGGTATCGGCATCTCTGACTTCCTGCTGGGACGACCTGCGACATTTACCCAGGCCGCCAACATCGTGGAGGGACTCGCTCGCAACTTCCAGCCCGCGGCATTTGTGCAAGACGACTGGAAGATCGCTCCGCGCCTGACGCTTAACCTCGGACTGCGGTACGAGCCGTTCTTCCCGATCGTGGACCAGAGGGACCGTCAGACCGCGTTCCGGCCCGGGCAGCAGTCCACCGTTTTCCCCTTGGCGCCGGCCGGGCTCGTGTTCGCTGGCGACAAAGGCATTCCGAGAGGGTTAATCAACAATCAGTACAACCGGTGGGCGCCCCGATTCGGCTTCGCGTGGGACCCGTTCGGCACTGGCAGAACCAGCATCCGCGGCGGATACGGGATCTTCTGGGATCACGTGCTGTTGCAGAACAACATCGGTTTCAACACGGTGCCGTTCCTGTTGCAGTACAACATCAACGCGCCGGCATCGTTCGCGAATCCCTACGGCGCGCTCGTGCCAACGATTCCGTATTACCCGCCCACCGATCCGTCCCGCAGAGCGACCACACCCATCCCGGTTCCTCAGGCCATCTCGTCCATGGATGCCGGATTCCGCAATCCGTATGTGCAGCAGTGGAACCTGACGATCGAGCGTGAGGTGGTTCGCCACTGGAAGGCGAGCGCCAGCTATGTGGGGGCGAAGGGGAACGCACCTTTCGGTGACCAATGAGCTCAACCCGGCCGCCTTCAGAACTGGTGCGACGGCGGGGAACATTGATGCGCGGCGTCCTTATGCACCGGCGTTTCAGGGCATCAGCGACCTGAGTTCGGGAGCCACCAGCATCTACCACGCGCTGCAGGTTTCGGTGACGCGCCGGTACGCCCGTGGCTTCACGCTGCAGGCTTCGTACAACTATGGCAAGGGCATCGACACGATCTCGAATTCCAGTTCGAACCGGGTGAACAGCGCGATCCAGAATCCGTCCAATCTGCGGGGAGAGCGCGGGCCCTCCGATTTCGACATTACGCACGGGTTCGTATCCTCGGCGATCTGGGAGCTGCCCTGGTTCCGGAAGGCTTCCGTTCTGCCCCGGACCGTCCTGGGCGGATGGCAGATTTCCACCATCGTGACGGCTCGCTCGGGCCGGGCCACGAATGTGCTGACTGGCCGCGATACTTCTCTGACGGGCGTTGGGCGCGATCGTCCCAATGTCGCCGGTGATCCCGGCTTGCCGGGTGGCAGATCGCACCAGCAGCAGATCGACGCCTGGTTCAACCGGGCTGCCTTTGTCGAGGCTGCGACAGGATCGTTCGGCAACGCCGGACGTAACGTGCTTGTACTCCGGGTTTACGAAACGTCGATCTGGGGCTGTGAAGAATGTACAACTCCGTGAAGGCCTGGACTGGCAACTGCGCATGGAGTCGTTCAACGCATTCAAACAACGTGAACTTCGGCGACCCGGTGATCACCCTGATCTCTCCGAAACTTTGGGCCGGCTGACGTCGGCACTGAGCTCGCGAGTTTGGCAGGCCGCTCTGAAGATCAGATTTTGAGCATGCTGACGAGGCGCTCCATCTTGGCTGGCGGGATCGCCGCGACCTTGCGCGGCGCCAGCCAGCGGCGCCACAACGTCGTTGTGTTTCTGACCGATGACCACGGCGCGTGGGCTACGGCCTTCGGGGGGTGCGCGGAGATGCGGACGCCAAACCTGGATCGTCTCGCGAGAGAGGGGGTCCGGTTTACCAATGCGTTTGCCGCCACCCCGGTTTGTTCACCGAGCCGGATGACCTACCTCACTGGCAAACTGCCCTCCGCTCATGGCGTGCAGGAGCATCTGCGTCCCGTCGATTCCTTCGGACCGAAGTCTCGCGCGTGGCTGCGGGGGCAGGTCACCTACTCTGAACTGCTCGCCCGCGCAGGGTATCGGACGGGCATGTGCGGCAAGTGGCATATGGGCCAAGACGAGAAGGCTCAGGCGGGGTTTGCGTGGTGGTCCACCGTGCCGGGGGGCGGGGGTACGTATCGAGACCCGGAGTTCGTCAAGAACGGCGTTCGGGTCAAGCGGAAGGGATTCAAGGAAGACCTGACGGCGATGACGCGATCGAGTTTCTGGATCAGGCGAAGGACGGCCCGTTCTTCCTGCTCGTGCCGTTCTATGCGCCTCACGATCCGTATGATGAATTGCCGGAAAGGTACGCGGGCGCTTACTCGAACTCTCCGTTCTCGTGCTTTCCCAACGATCCGCCGCACCCGAATCAGAATCCGATTCTGAAGCAGAATCATGGCAATCGGCACAGCAAGCTCGGTTACCTCCACTTTGGTGTCCGCCGCTGACGCGACCATGGGCCGGATCCTGAAGCGGCTGGAAGAGCTTCGGCTGACGGACAACACGCTTGTCATTTTCACCGCGGATCAGGGGTACAACACTGGCCACCACGGAGTTTGGGGCAAGGGGAACGGCACATTTCCGTACAACATGTACGAGGAGTCGATCCGGGTGCCGATGGTGTGGAAGCATCCGGGGCGCCTTCGAGCGGGAACCGTGGTGGACGCGATGGTGTCCAACTACGACTTCTTCCCAACGCTGCTGGAATATCTGAGTATTCCCGGCACCGCCGGCGGACAGAAGCCGTGCCGGCGCCAGTTATGCGGGCTTCCTCGGGGGCGTCCGCCCGGCGCGATGGCGCGATCGGCTCTACTTCGAGTACGCGTATACGCGGGCGGTCCGCACGAAGGATCTGAAGTATGCCGAACGCAGCGCCGAATGGACCAGCGAGCTTTTTGACCTGTCCGCCGACCCCGGCGAGACGAAGAACCTGATCGACGATCCGGGCTTACGCCCGGCAGCGGGCCGCGCTGGCGATGGACTTGAAACGCTTCTTCGAACGAACGGGGGCGCCGCCACTGAACCAGTGGCGATCCACTACACAACAGGACTTGACTCTGCCGCCGGGATCGCTGATCCGGAAGGAGTCGAAGTGAAATTGACACGCAGAGCGATGCTCGCGCCGCTTGGCGGGGCAGGGGCTGCTGGCGGGAGCGGATGTACGGCGTGCGCCGAACGTCGTCTTCATTCTCACGGATGACCTTGGCATTGGTGATCTGCGGTGCTACGGAAGCCGCGAGATCGAGACGCCAACATCGACCGGCTGGCGGCGGGGGGCATTCGATTCACGAACTACTACGCCGCGTCGGCGGTCCTGTTCGCCGACACGCGCCAGTTGTCTGACGGGGCGCTATCCGTTGCGCTTTGGGATCACGAAGCACTTCGAGGACAGGGAGGAGCATCTTCCGTCCGAAGCGCGGACGCTTGCCGAGGTCCTGAAGAGCGCGGGGTACTTCACTGCCCATGTGGGGAAGTGGCACCTCGGCGGCCTCAACAGGAAGCACATCGCGGACCGGGCACACAGCATACCGGGACCGCGCGAGCATGGCTTCGAGCATTATCTCTGCATGGCGGAAGCTCCTGCTGAGCGGGCGCCAATGGTCAGCGGCCGCACGATGTACAGCAAAGGCGCGCGGCACCTGGTGAGGAATGAAGCCGCTGTACCGCCGTCGGACCAGCACCTCGTCGACTTCGAGACAGACGAAGCGAATCGTCTGCTTGCCCTGGCGAAGGCGAGCGGACGGCCCTTCTATCTGAATCTCTGGTATGACGCGCCGCACACGCCGTACGAAGCTGCGCCGGAACCGCATCTGTCGAAGCACCGGGCGCGGGCGGCGACCGGAGATACGCTGCTGTACCGGTCCATGGTGTCGCACCTCGACGCCAGTGTTGGACGCGTTTTGAAGCGGCTCGACGAACTCGGGCTGAGCGGCAACACTCTGGTGGTGTTTGCGAGCGACAACGGACCTTCCTCGCAGGGCAGCGCCGGCAGATACAAAGGGCGCAAAGCGGGACCTGCATGAAGGCGGGATCCGGGTTCCCCTGATTGTGTCGTGGCCAGGGCGCATTCGACCTGGACAGACGGCGAGTGCGGTGTGTATCAGCACGGATCTGATGCCGACCATTTGCGACGCGGCGGGGGATCGCCGGGGCACAACTGCCGCGCTTCGACGGGCAGACTCTGCTGCCTCTGGCCGCGGGACAGGCTCGCCGTCTGGAGCGAGATTTTCTGCTCTGGCAGATGGATCCTGTACGAAACGAACTGGCAGGAAGGCGATGGTCCGGTTCTTTATCGCAAGCCGAAGCCGTACTCGACGGAAGCCATCCGGGAGGGAAACTGGAAACTCCTGTGCCGAGGGGGGAGCCCCAGGAGTTATTCGATCTCGGCCGTGATCCTGATGAGACGCGGAACCTGGTGGCAGAACAGACCGAACGGGTGAAGCGCATGACCGTACGGCTCCAGGAATGGCTGAACGAGCCGCGTTTGTCTCCACTCCGCTAGTGGCCGGGAAGTTCGTGGCGCTGACGCGCCGCGCAGGAGCTGAACTGGCAGACGCAGGAGGGCCGCGCGACAATTCACGACCGTCATGTTGTTCGCGCTCGCGTCCAACCAGCCGACCTTGCCACCTTGATCCGGTGGCGCACCGGCGAGGCGCTCAGTCGATGATCGCCTGCGTCGCCGCGTTCTGGAACTCAGGCCGGATGTTCAGGTGCGCGTAAGGTAGCAACTGGATCATGAGGATGCCGATCATCTGCCCTTCGGGTCGATCCAGAAGTAGGTGCCGTAAGCCCCGCCCAGCCGTATTCGCCTACGGAGCCGAGCGTCTGCGTCTGGCCCACCTCCTGGCGCACACGGAAGCCGAGGCCGAAGCCGTAGTTGCGATAGGTGTCCTGCCACAGCGGCAGCGAGCCGATCTGATTCACCGTCATCGCCTCGATCGACTTGCGCGAGACCCAGCCGCTTGCCGTCGAGCTGGCCGTTGTTCAACAGCATCTGGCAGAAGCGGAGATAGTCATCAGCCGTGCCGGCGAGGCCGCCGGCGCCGGCGAAGAGCTGCCGTCGCGGACGTCGGGCGAGATGAGCGTTGCGGCCTGGCGGGCGATGCGGCCGTCCTTCGGTTCCGTAAGCGGGCACGAGGCGAGAGACGCGGTTCGAGGGCAAGATAGAACCAGGTGTCCGGCATGGCGAGCGGCTGGAAGATGCGCGTGCGGAAGAACTGGTCGAGCTCCTGGCCGGAGATCACTTCCACCAGGCGGCCGAGCACGTCGGTGGCGGGGCCGTATTCCCATTGGTCACCCGGGATGAAAGGTGAGCGGGAGCTTGGCGAGTTGCGTGATGTACTCGGCCATCGGCGTTTGCGATCGTACGCTTGATCGCCTTCACCGCGGCCACCGTGGGCCCGGCGTGCCGCTGGCGAGGCCGGCCGTGTGGGTGAGCAGGTGACGGATGGTGATGGGACTCGCGGCGGGCTCGAGGCGGTAGCCGGCGCCGGCGCTCGTTGGCCGCATTGGCGACCGCGACTTGCATGTTCTTGAACTCGGGGCAGATACTTCGCGATGGGATCGTCGAGCAGCAGGCGGCCCTCTTCGTGCAGCATCATGACGGCGAGGCTGGTGACGGGCTTTGGTCATGGAGGCCCAAGCGGAAGATGTGATCCGTGCGGAGCGGCGTTTTCTGCTCGAGGTCGGCATAGCCTTGCGCTTCGAACCAGGCGACCTTGCCCTTGCGCGCGACGAGCGAAATGGCGCCGGCCACTTCGCCGCTGATCGATGTAGCCTTGGGACGGTGCGGATGCGCTGGAGGCGCTCGGCGGAGAGGCCGACTTCTTCGGGAGCGGCGGTGGGCAGTGACGCGGCGGTTGCCAGGGAGCGGGAAGGAGCAGCAAAGACAGGATGCGCACCGCACTACGGTATCACTTGTTACCATTGAGCGAACCAAGCAAATGAGTGAACCGAAACTCGCCGTTGTCGGCCTGGGCCGCATCCGGCATCATGCACGCGCGTCACGCGCAAGAGGTGGGCAACGTGGTGGCGCTGGTGGACGCGAATCCGGCGCGCGCGCCGCGTTTCCGGGCATTCCGGTGTTTTCCTCCGTCGAGCAACTGGTCGACTCCGGCCTGGCGAACGCCCCATCATTTCCACCTCCGACGGAGCTGCATGCGGATCATGCGGGCGCGTTGATTCGCGCCGGTTATCGCGTTCTGCTCGAGAAGCCGATGACGGAATCGCTCGAGGAAGGATCTGGCTTTCGCCGCGGAGCTCGACAGCGAAGTATCCGAATGCGCTGATGCTGGCGTTTCAACGTCGTTTCGACGCGCCGTTGCAATATGTGAAGCAGCTGATCGGCGAAGGGCGCATCGGGCGGGTGTTCAAGGTGACGTCGATTCTCGAGGATTCGGGCCCGGCGCCGGTGGGCTATCGCCAGCGGCGGCCTGCTGCAGGACATGTCGGTGCATAACGTGGATGAGATGCTGTGCTGACCGGGCAGTTCCCGGTGGCGGCGACCTCGGGCGGGTCGCGGCTTTATGCGCATCGCCTGCGCCAGAGCGAAGACGTTTATGACGACGGTTACCTGTGCTGTGGTTCGAGAAATGAAGCTGCTGGGCCACATCAGGTGAGCCGCAATCACTCTCCGGCTATCGCATCGAGACGTGGTGTTCGGCGAAGAAGGCCAGATCCACATGGGCCGCTTCGAGCAGAACAAGCGCGAAGTGATTGTCGAAACCTACGGCCGCACTGAGCGGCTGGACCGGCGCGTGTTCACCATGCCCGAGTACGCCGCGGACATGCCGGAGTTCGTGCCGCGCTTCGGCCCGGCCTATCTCGAGGAGGCGCGCACGTTCGTGAGTGCTGCCGGACGGGGCAGCCGTTCCCGGTGACCCATACCGACGGCATTCGCGCGATGCGCGTGATCGAGGCGGCGCTCCATGCGCCGATGGTGAAGGAGAAGGCGACGCCCGTGGTCGCCTGACGACAGCGCGAAACTTTTGCCGGCGGCGGGTGTTCGATCAGGCGAGATGCGTTTCCTCTTTGTGCTGGCAACCGCGGTGGCGCTCTCTGCCGGTGTGCGGGTGAATATCGCGATTGGCGCCGGTCATCCGGTGCGCCGGCCGCGGACGTCGTTCGTGCAGCGCGCGCCGATGGTGGTGGCACCGCGCGTGGTGTATGCCGCGCCGGTGGTGGTGGACGCCGCGGACGGTTGTTTTGCCCGCGCGGCCGCGCCTGGTGTGGGAGGACACGGAAGTGATCCATCGCCGCGACGACTGGGTGGATTTCGCGCTGCCCGTGCGCTGCGCGGCGACGCTCTGTATTTGCGCACGTCGGCGGCGCACCCAAGTCGATTTCGCCGAGGTGCATTTTGGCAACGGGCAGGTGCAGGTGGTGGATTTCAACGAGGCGATGGTGCCGCCGGGCACGTTCCAGTTGATCGACTTCGCCGATGGACGCCGGATCGAAACCGTGCGGATCATCGCGCGGGCGCGGGCGCCGCAGGCGTCGATCACGGTGCTGATGAAGAAGTGAGCCGGGTTCCCTAGCGGTTGTAGGGGAACTCGTTGATCCAGGGAAGCCGCGCGTGAGGAGGAGGCTCTCACTGGCCGGGAGTTTGCGCAAGAGCACGGTGACGTTGCCGCCTTCGCGTTGTTGGGCCGGAGTTGGCCGGGGGCGGGCTCCGAGTAATGGAACACCAGCTTCTGTTCGCCGAAGCCGAGCGCGAGCTCCCGCAACTTCTCGTCGCGCGTCCACGAGTAGCGTTCCACTTGGCCATCAGCCCTGCGGATGCCGATGCGCGGATAGCTGGTGCTGATGCCGACGCGCTGCCAACGCTGCCCGGCCGGAACGCCAGCCGGCTCGTATTGCTCCACTGCCCAAAGACCGAGCCAGGGATCGCGGTCCCGCTCGGCGCGCTTGGCGAGTTCCTGACCGCTGAGGTAGATCATTGCGGCGAGAAACGCGCCGACGGCCAGAGGCTTACCGATTGCCCGAACCCAGGGAAGCCATCGTCCCGGCAAGGCCAACGGCGCCACCGGCAACGGCGCGGCCGGCAGGCCCAGCGCCAGGTAGCCCACCAGACGCGGCACTACGGGCCAGAGCAAGAAGATGCTCATGCCGAACAGATGCAATGAGTACAGGCTTCACGGGCACGTCGAAGCAGAGATTCAGCGCCACTACCTGTGCCATGGCGAAAGCGCACAGCAGCGCGCCAGCGTGAAGCGTGCGGCGGAAGAGGAGCAACAGGCCGGCCAGCACTTCGAACGCGCCGGTGAGCATCTGGTAGGCGGGGGCTCACGCCCATCAAAGTCCACAGCAGGCCCATGGGCGACGTGTCGCTGAGCGTGCTCAATAACCGATCCGGCCCGGGCACGGGCATCTGGAGCGGGAAGAGCTTATGGAAGCCATAACCGCAGACTACGGCTGCCAGGAAGTAGCGGACATAGGTGCGGCGGCTTCACGCGCGCCAGAGTCGAGCCAGCGCGGACGGGCGATCCAGAGCGCGGCCGTGACGGCGGTGGCGAGCATGAGATCGAGGGCGAACTCGGCCCAATTGTAGGACGTATCGCCGCTGCCGTTGGCATGCTGATCGATGGTGAGGCCGAGCACTTGGGCGGCGGCGCGGATGAAGGGATCCCAGAGGTTGTCCCAAAGGGCGATTCCTGGGGCACGGGGAAAGGCGCGATGTAGATGAAGAGATAGACGGCGATGAAGAGGCCGGGCAGGGTCCATTCGGCGACCGGACGCCCGTTGGCGGCGGGGAGCTCGATTCTCTCGCCAGCATCGAGGAAGCGGCCCGCATACTCCGGTGCGGGCCGCCAGCAGGCGTCACGCTGGCCAAAACCAGCCACCGCGCGATCCAGGCGTAGAGGGCGTCGCAGAGCGCCGCCGGGAGAATGGAGGCCATCGCCGCCAGGGACCAAGGGAAGCCCAACTGCCGCGCGATGCGCAGCGCCGCTCGTGACCGTGTATGGATCCCTTCGTCGTCGACCAGCACGACGCTATCGGGCAGCGCGGGCGCGTTCTTCAAGAGCTCTCGTGCGGCGTTCGATTGCAGCGAGGCGAAGCGGAACACTTGCTGGCGGTCGCGCTCGAGGATCCATTGCACGGCGCCGTGGCAGAGATGGCAGACGCCGTCGAAGAGGACAACCGGGGTCATCCCCTTTATTGTGACGGAGGAATGGCATATGATCTCCGGCATGCTTCGCCGCAGCTTTTTGCTCAGCGTCCCCGTCCGGCGCACGGGGAAAGTGGAGATTGTCTTCAACTCGCCGGATCCGCAGCCGAACGGGCTGCAAGCCACCGAGGAGGGCATCTGGATTATCGACCAGGGGCCGGGCAGCCGGGTGTCGCTGGTGGATTTCAAGGGCAAATTGATCCGGCGCTTCGAGACGGAGACGGAGCGCTCGAGCGGCATTACGTTCGACGGCGAGGCGTTGTGGATCGCGTCGACGTATAGCCGCGAGACGTTCCGCGTGGACGCGCGCAACGGCAAGACGCTGGCGCGGCGTTTCACGCATGGCGCCGGGGTGATCTACAAGAAGAAGGGCGATCCGGCGCCGCGCTCGAGCCCCGTGCCGAAGCACCTGCGGCAAACGCCGCCGCCCGCGCCGCCGGAGCAGAAGGGCGGCTCGCGCATCGATCCCGGTGATTCGCGCTGGCCGGGCACCGGCGCGCACGGGCAGGAGTGGCGCGACGGCAAGCTGTGGTCCGCGGTGCCGCCTTCGCGGCATATCTACTGCATCGATCCGGCCACGTGGACCGTCGAGACGATGTTCCCCGTCGCCGGTAATCGCGTGCATGGCATCGGCTGGGAAGGGAAGTACCTGTGGGCGGCGGATTCCAACTGGAACGCTTTCTTCAAGCACGACCCGGCCACCGGCGCGATCGTCGAAAAAATTCAGCTCGGCGACAACGATCCCACGCCACATGGCATGACGATCCGCGACGGCTGGCTCTGGTACTGCGACGATATCGGCGTCGTCTGCCGGATGAGGCTCTGAAACTTGATAGCATAGGCGCCCATGAGGCGCTTACTCGCATTGTTCGCTTGTGCCGCTTTTGCCCTGTCGGCACAGATCAATACCTCCACCATTGCCGGAATCGTCACTGACGACTCCGGTTCGGCCGTCCCGAATGCCAAGATCGTCGCCACCATCGCCAGCATGGGTTTGCAACGCGAGGTGACCAGCAATGAGAATGGCGAATACGTCATTCCGCAGATTCCGCCTGGCGTCTGGAATCTGACCGTCCGGGCCAATGGCTTCCAAACCTCGAGCGTGGAGAAAATCACGCTCAACATCGCCGAACGGGCGGTGGTCAACATCAAGCTCACCGTGGGCGCCGTGACGGAGACCGTGACGGTGAGCGGTTCGGCCGCGCCGCTGCTCGAGCAGGAAACCGCGTCGCTGGGCCAGGTGATTACCCGGCGCACGATTCAGGACTTGCCGTTGAACGGCCGCAACTACATTACGCTCGGCGCATTGTCGCCCGGTGTGATGCCGCAGATTCCGGCTTCGACCGGTCCGGCCAGCTTCATCAGCTCCACCACGCAGCGCAGCGACCGCTCTCTGCTCGTGGGTGGCAATCGCGAAAGCTCCACCAGCTATCTTTATGACGGCGTGGAGATGCGCAACCCGCGCATCGGCGACAGCTCCATTACGCCCTCGCTCGACGCGGTGCAGGAGTTCAAGATCCAGCGCAACTTCTTCCAGGCCGAGTTCGGCAACGCGCCGGGCATCATCAACGTGGCGTCGCGCGGCGGCTCGAACGAGATTCACGGTTCGGTGTTCTACTTCCTGCGCAACAATGCGATGGACGCGCGCAACTTCTTCGCGCCGTCGGTGGAGCCGTTCAAGCGCAACCAGTTCGGCGCGGCTGGCGGCGGCGCCATCAAGAAGGACAAGATTTTCTTCTTCGGCAACTTCGAAGGCTTCCGGCAGCGGCTGGGCGTGATCCAGCGCGGCATCTATCCGCGGCAGCGCCAGTTGCAGGGCGATTTCACGGAATACAACCCGATCTACGACCCGCTCACTTTCAACGCGGCCAGCAACACGCGCCAGCCGTTCGCGGGCAATCGCATTCCGTCGACGCGCATCAACCGCGTGGCTACCAACTTCTTCCCGTACATCCCGAGGGTGGACAATCTGCCGGTGAACGGTGCGAACCTGCAGGGCACGCCGGTGCAGCGTCTGGATGACGACCAGCTCAACCTGCGCGGGGATTGGATCATCAACGACAAACACTCGCTGTTCGGCCGCTACAGCTGGCAGGAGGCGCCCCTTTCTCCGGCGGCACTGGTGCCCCTGGGCGGGCGGCAGGTGGATTCGAAAGGCGTGTCGGCCGTGACGCAGTTGACCTCTTCGCTGACTCCGGCGGTGGTCAACGTGTTTCGCGCGGCCTACATGTACATGAACCTTTTCGGCAAGCAGGTGCCGGTGGACCGCAACATCGCGGCCGAAATCGGCATTACCGGCGTCTCCACCACGCCGCTGAACTGGGGCGTGCCGAACGTCGCGTGGCAGGGCTATTCGGGCATTGGCAGCGACGGCCTGACGCAGGGCAACGTGCTGCACAACTACCAGCTCAGCAATGCCACCACCTGGGTGCGCTCCGGCCACACGGTGAAGTTCGGCTATGAAGCGCGCCAATCGCGCTTCCTGCTGGATAGCGACAACGGCCCGCGCGGCAGCTTCACGTTCAACGCCAGCTACACGGCGGCGTCGGACCCAGCCACGGGCAACCCGGTGGCGCGCACCGGCGACGGCGTGGCGGACTTCCTGCTGGGCTACCCCACGAACATGAGCGGCGCCGTGGGCACCTCACTCACGCACTTCACGTTCTTCACGCACAACGCCTTCATCCAGGACGATTGGAAAGTAACCCGCGAGCTCACGCTGAACTACGGCCTGCGCTATGAGTTCGTGGGTCCGGCGCAAGCCATCCAGCAGGACCTGGGCAACGTCTACGGCTTCGATTTCCGCACCGGCAGGCAGCTGTTCCCGAAGCTGGGCCAGATTCGCAACTCGATCGTGAGCCCGGACTACAAGAACTTCGCGCCGCGGTTCGGCTTGGCGTACAACCCGAAGTGGATGCCCTCGGTGGCGATCCGCGCCGGCGCCGGCATCTACTACGACCAGACGCAGATGAACGAAGTGCAGTTCACGACGAATGGTCCGCCCGCCTACACGCAGCAGAACCGCAATGCCACGGGCCGCGGCCTGCCGGAGTTCGAGTTCGGGCGGAACACGCTGCCGGTGGTGACGATTCCGCCGGTGGACGCCAACTACGTCACGCCGGCGGGCACGAACCTGTTCGCCACGGAGCTCGACGGCCGCAAGCCGCGCGTCTACATGTGGACGATGTCGGTGCAGAAGGCGATTGGAGCACACTGGGTGGCGGAAGCGGCGTATGTCGGCTCGCAGGGCCGGCGGCTGTCGAAGCGCTACAACTCCTACGCCAATGTGACGCCGGGCATTCTCTACGACGTGACGCCGGGCGTGGCCACGCGGTATCCGCAACTGATCGGCATGCTGTATTCGTCGCAGGCGGGCAAGAGCCAGTTCCACGGCTTGAACCTGAAGCTCGAGCGGCGCTTCCAGAACGGCTTCCAATTGCTGATGGCGCACACCTGGATGAAGTCGATCGATACGGATTCGGCCGGCTCCTGGGGCACGCCGAATCTGAATCCGGCGAACTTCCAGCTCGACAAGGGCGTGAGCGACTTCAACATTCCGCACCGCTGGGTGGCGAGCGTCAGCTATGAACTGCCGTTCGGCAAGGGCAAGCCCTTCCTGGGCGACCTGAATCGCGCGGGCGACGCTATCCTGGGCGGCTGGCAGGTGAACACCATCGCTTCGTGGCAAAGCGGCGTGCCGCGCATCATCAGCTCGCCCAACGGCACCACGTTGGCGTTCGTTTCGCAGCGCGCCAATTTCACGGGCGTGGACATGTACTCGAGCTTCGGCGGCATCACGCCGCGCGAGGATTTCGGCGGGTCGAACCCGGGACGCTACTGGATCAATCCGGCGGCCTTCTCGGCGACGGCGCCGTTGAAGTTCGGCACTTCGGGCCGCAACATCCTGCAGGGTCCGGCGTGGTGGAACTTCGATCTGTCGGCGTTCAAGAACTTCAAGTTCACTGAGCGCTACACGCTGCAGTTCCGCGCGGAAGCTTTCAACGGCTTCAACAACGTGCAATTCAACCCGCCGGATCAGAACGTGGCGAGCCCCGTGTTCGGCACGCTGCAGAGCGCGCAACGGCCGCGCGTGATGCAGTTGGCGTTGCGGCTCAGCTTCTAGTTCGGGTGAATCGCGAAAGGGGCTCCGGCTGCGCGCCGGAGCCCTTTTTTCTTTACGCCTTCTTCTTCCAGTACTCGAGCTCCGGCCCTTTGAACACGCCGGAACCCACAATGGCGCGCTGGCGCACGCCGGCGCTTTCAGCGGCGGTGAGCTTGCGGAGGTTGCGCACGGTGCGGATGTTGTCTTCCATTTGCCCCTGTGTGCCCGCGCCGCAGACGGCCACATGCACGCCGGGCTGGCTGAGCGTGTAGCGCAGACACTCGTTGGGGTTCAACGACCGCAGCAGGTGCGCCTTGCCAAACACCTTGATGGCCTGCACGCCGAGCCCTTGCTCGGCTGCGACGGGCAGCGGCCCTTTCTCGAAGCTGGCGTAGGCATGGTCGGCCGCGTGCACGGGCATCAAGACGGTGTCCCACTGGTTCGTGGCTTTCAGCAGAGCGGCATGCGCGTCGGGGTCCGAAGTGGCCGGTGAAGCCGATGAAGCGGCAGAGGCCGGCCTTCTTCGCGGCTTGGAACGCTTCCATGGCGCCGCCGGGAGCCAGGAGCTGGTCGATGTCAGCGCGGGTCGAGATGGAATGCGCCTGCCACAGGTCGACGTGGCCGGTCTTCAGCAAACGCAGGGAGGTCTCGAGCTCTTCGCGGGCTTCCTTGGCGGTGCGCTTGGTGGTTTTGGTGGTGAGAAAGACGTTCTTGCGGACGCCTTGCAAGCCGATTCCATAAGCCTCTTCCGCGCGGCCGTCCCAATAGCTACGGGCGCAATCGAAGTAGCGGATGCCGAGCTCGTACATCGTCTTCACGTGCTGCGCCGCTTCGGCGACGGTGGGATGCAGGTCCATGCGCGCGCCGCCTGGGCGATGATGCTCACCTCGACGCCGGTCTTGCCGAAGCGGACCGTGGGAATGTCGCCCGCCTTGGGCTTGGGCGCGGCGGCGTAAGCGCCGGTGAGGGAAACGCCGGCGAAGGCGCCGCCGACGAAGGGCCGTCTGGTCATTTGGTTAAAGAATCTCCTTGGGTCAGGCGAACCGGAATCCTTGTTTCGTGATGGGCAGCGTCCGGATACGCTCGCCCGTCGCGGCGAAAACGGCGTTGGAAATCGCGGGCAGAATCGGCGGCAGCGCGGGCTCGCCCAAACCCGTCGGCGGGTTGTTCGACTTCAGGAAGTGTACTTCAATGGGCGGCGCTTGCGACAGCCGGATCAATGGATGCTGGTGATAATTCGACTGCGCGATGCGGCCCTGGCGGAGCGTGATCTCCTGCAGCATTTCGCTCATGCCGTCGATGACGGCGCCCTGCGTAATGTTCTCCGCGGCGCCGGGGTTGATGACCTGGCTGCCGATGTCGCCCGCCACCCACACCTGGTTCACTTTGATCTTCTTGTCAGAGGAGACGCTCACCTCGGCTACTTCGGCAAAGTAGCCGCGATGGCTGAAGTGGAAGCCCACGCCGAGCCCGGAGCCCTTTGCCAGTTTGCGCTGGCCCCAGCCGGACTTCTTCGCCACCAGCTCGACGACGGCCGCCATGCGCCGGGCGTCCATTACGCCGGCGGTGCCCGGCGGCGGGCCCGCGGCCAGCAACGCGAGGCGGAAGGCCACGGGATCCTGTTTCGCGGCCAGCGCGAGCTCGTCGAGGAACGATTGGAAGACCCAGGCGTAGACGTTCGAGCGCGGCGCCCGCAGCGCGCCGGTCTTCAAGCCCAACGGCATGACGGTGGCTTCCATCAGGAAGTTCGGCACGAAGCGGGAGGGAAACTCGTTGCCATCGATGTGGCCGGTGTGGGTGAACGTCTCGCCTTCGCCATAACCGATGAAGTGATCGCGCCAGGCGGCGACTGCGCCCTTCGGGTCGAGGGCGGCTTTCAAATACTGGAAACCGCCGGAGCGATAGTAGTCGTGCTGCATGTCGTCTTCGCGGGTCCACAGCAGCTTCACCGGCGCGCCCACGGTCTTCGAAAGGTGGACGGCTTCGCAGACATAGTCGTTGTAGAGCCGGCGGCCGAAGCCGCCGCCGCCGCGCACCAGGTGCAGGGTCACGTCTTTGGCGGGAATGCCGAAGACGCGCGTCATCATGTCGCGCGCGATCTGCGGCGTCTGGCTCGAGGTCCAGATCTCCACGCGCCCGTTGCGATAGTCGGCTACGCAGTTCTGCGGTTCGAGCGGCGCATGCGCGATGAAGGGAAACACGTAGCGGCTCTCCACCACCTTCACGTCGGCGCGGGCGAAAGCCGAGGCCACATCGCCATCGCGGCGCAGCGTGCGAGCGGCGGGCTTCTGGGCGAGCGCTTCGGCCCGGCGTGCGATCGCCTCGCTGTCCTCCTGGGCGAAGGCGCCTTCGTCCCACACCACCTTCAGCTTGCGGCGGGCCGATTGCGCGGCCCACCAGGAATCGGCCACGATGGCGACGCCGGGCTCGAGGCCGGGATCTTCGGTGAGATAGGCGGGGAAGCTCTTCGTCAACGGACGCCCTTCGACGAGAAAAGCGTGCCGGACACCCTTCATCGCCTTCACTTCGTCGAGATTCGCGCTCACCGGACGGCCGCGATAGACGGGGCACTTCTGGTAGACGGCGTAGAGCATGCCGGGCACCGTGACGTCGATCCCAAAGATTGGCTGGCCGGTGACGATTTGCTTCACTTCGTCGCCCGGCGTGGTGGTGCCGATAATGCGATAGTCGCGCGGGTCCTTGAGCTTGAACGATCCAGGCTTCGGCACCGGCAGCGCGGCGGCGCGCGTGGCGAGCTCGCCATAGCCCACCGAGCGGTTGGACGCGGCGTGCAGCACGCGGCCGTGCGCGGTGGAGCATTCGGCGGCGGGCACGTTCCAACCGGCCGCCGCCGCGGCAATCAACATGTGGCGGGCGGCACCGCCCACCTGGCGCATGGGCTCCCAGTTCGACGGCGTGGCGGTGCTGCCGCCGGAGAACTGCGTGCCGAGCGGATCGCGCAAGTCGGCCGTGGCGATGCGGACGTCTTTCCAATCGACATCGAGCTCTTCGGCGATGAGCATGGGCAGCATGTTGCGCGCGCTCTGGCCGGTTTCCGGATTGCGGGCGACGATGGTGACGGTGCCATCGGGGCGAGGCGAATGAAATCGGCGGGGGCGAGCGCGGAATCGGACACGGCTTGCCCCGGCAGCCAGCCCAGCGCGAAGCCGCCGCCAGCCGCGGCCAGCGTGCGCAGCAGAAAGCGACGCTTCATACTTTCGCTCCCAGCCGCGCGGCCAACTGCACGGCGGCGCGGATGCGCGGATAGGTGCCGCAGCGGCAGAGGTTGCCGTCCATGGCCTGATGAATCTGCGCGCCGGTGGGCCGCGGCGTTTTCTTCAGCAGCGCGCTGGCCGACATGATCTGGCCCGCCTGACAATAGCCGCATTGGGGCACGTCGAGCTCCACCCACGCCCTCTGCACGGGATGGCTGCCATCGGGCGAGAGGCCCTCGATGGTGGTGACGGCGGCGTTCTCGAGCGACGAAAGCGGCGTCACGCAGGCGCGCGCCGGTTCGCCATTCACGTGTACCGTGCAGGCGCCACACAGGCCCATGCCGCAGCCGAACTTCGTGCCGGCCAGTTTCCATTCGTCGCGCAGCGCCCACAGCAGCGGCATGGCGGGGTCGCCTTCGAAGCGCCGTTCCCGCCCGTTTACTTTCAGCTTGATCATCTCTATCTCCCTGTCATCGCTTCGAGGTGCGCTGGATAACGCGCGCCGGTCACTTCGAGCGCCGCCAGCCCGGCGGCGATCTCCGCGAGCTCCGCCGCGGTGAGCGCGAGCGAAGCCGCACCGGCATTCTCTTCGAGGCGTGCCATTTTGGTGGTGCCGGGGATCGGCACGATCCAGGGTTTTCTGCGCCAGCAGCCAGGCGAGCGCCACTTGCGCCGGAGCCGCGTGACGCCGCGCGGCGATCCCGCGCAGCAGAGCGACGAACGCTTCGTTCGCGGCGCGCGATCCGAGGCAAAGCGCGGCAGCACATTGCGGAAGTCGTTGGCATCGAACTGCGTGGACGCGTCGATCTGGCCGGTCAGGAAGCCTTTGCCCAGCGGACTGTAAGGCACCAGCCCGATGCCGAGTTCCTCGAGCGTGGGGAGGATCTCCGCTTCGGGTTGGCGGTTCCACAGCGAATACTCGCTTTGCAGCGCGGCCACCGGCTGCACGGCGTGCGCGCGGCGAATGGTAGCCGCACCCGCTTCGCTCAAGCCGAAGTGCTTCACCTTGCCCGCGGCGATCAACTCCTTCACCGTGCCCGCCACTTCTTCGATGGGCACGTCGGGGTCGACGCGGTGCTGGTAGAAGAGGTCGATCGAGTCGACGCGCAGGCGCTGCAGCGAAGCATCGGCCACGGCGCGGATGTTCTCCGGGCGGCTGTTCAACCCGGTCCACACCTTCGCGCCGGTGGGGTCGAGCTGGAAGCCGAATTTGGTGGCGATCGTCACCTGGCCTTTGAAGGGCTCGAGCGCTTCGCCCACCAGGCGCTCGTTGGTGTGCGGCCCGTAGACCTCGGCCGTGTCGAAGAAGGTGATGCCGAACTCGACGGCGCGGCGGATCACGGCGGTCATCTCGCGCGGGTCGCCGGCGGGGCCGTAGCCAAAGCTCATTCCCATGCAGCCCAGGCCCAGGGCGGACACTTGGAGTCCACCGGTGCCCAGCGTTCGTTTGTTCACTGATTCTCCCTTGGATCACCGCAGGACGTCGGCGGCGTTGAGGCCGCGTTCGAGCAAGCGGGCATGTCTTTCGTGGGTGCGCTGCCGAAGTAGCGCGCGTATTCCCTGCTGAATTGCGAAGCGCTGAGATAGCCGACGCGCTGGGCCGCTTCGCCCGCATCCAGCATCTCCACCAGCATCAGCCGGCGGGCCTGTTGCAGGCGCAGGGCTTTCTGATAGTGCAACGGGCTCAGCGTCGTCACGGCCTTGAAGTGCGCATGAAAAGTGGAGACGCTCATGTTCGCCAGCTCCGCGAGCGTTTCGACGCGCATCGGCTGCGTGTAGTTTTCCCGCAGCCAGGCGATGGCCTTGGCCACACGCGTCACCTGCGAATCCTCGAGCCCGATCTGCGCCAGGCGCCAGCCGCCGGGGCTGCGCAGCAGGCGGATCAGGATCTCGTCGATCACCAAGGGAGCCAGCAACTCGGCGTCGGTGGGGGTGTTCCATGAGCCCCAACAGCCGGGTACTCGCGCGCAGGATCTCCGGGTTCATGTCGCCGAGAAAGAGCCCGCGGCTTTCGGGCGCCGCTTGGCGGGGCAGGCCGTTGGGATAGACGCGCCAGGCGAGGTCGGCGACGCGGCGCGGGTCAAGGTCGAGCACCAGGCTCAGATAGGGCGCCGCGGTCACTTGGCCGGTGACGGGGAGGTCGACGGAGAGGATGAGCATGCGCGACGCGTCATAGACGAACACCTCAGAGCCGAGAAAGACCGTCTTGGCGCCCTGGGCCACGATGCAGAGCACCGGCCGCGCGGTGGAGTGGATGAGCTCCGTGCTGGTTTTCGAATAGCGCACGGCGCGGACGCCGGCGGCGCGCAACGGGAAGCGGCCGTCGTGCGGGCAGTGCGCGCGCAGGGCGGCGGCCAGTTCCGCCAGTTCCTGTTTGGCTGCGGGAGCGCGCATCGGGATCGCCATGCATTCCCCACTATAGGCCCCGGCGATCCTGATGGCTTGCCTGATTCTCCGAACGGCTCGCCCGATTCTACGGAGGGCGAGGGTTGTGAAACGGCGATGAGCCGTTTGCCGCGCCGATTACGGGTTCCTTGACATGAGATCCCTTTTGTTCCTCACCCTCTGATGCTCCCGGGCCTCCGCGCCCAGCCTTGCACCGCGATCACGACCCTTCCGGCCATTCTCAACACGTCCGGAGTTTACTGCCTCACGGGCAATCTGAACCACACGGGCGGTGCCAATACCACCGCCATCTTGATCTCCGCCAGTGATGTCGTGTTGGATCTTCAGCGGTTCCTGCTCAGCAGCTCTTCCGCCCTCACCACTGGAATCCATGTGACAAGTGGAGACAACATCACGATCCGGAATGGAAGCATCAAGGGCTTTTCGAATGGGGTCAATGTGCAGGGGGCCGCGCCGTGGACCGTGGAGGACATGCGGATTCGGGACGCGGCGAACGTCGCGATCCTTTCAGCCGCTCACTCGACCACGGTCCGGCGCAATCTTCTGCCCGGCCCCCGGTTCATCAACCTAACCGGCAACCAGTCCCGGGTCCTCGAAAACGACATCATGGCGGACGAGTCACTATCCCCGTTGTCCTATGGCATCTCCGTCAGCGGAAAGGCCTCCATCGTGCAAGGGAATCGAGTGAGCAATACCATGGAATCATCGTCAGCGCCGACGCGGTGATCCGCGACAATATCGTCAGCGGCGGGGCCTCGGGCGGCTACCTCATCAACGTCAACGCCTTCGGAGGCTCCGCGATCACGGCGGTGGTGGAGAACAACGTGATGAAAAGCGGCGTGCGAGGCATCACCGTCACGAATGCGACGGTCAAATACCGGGGCAACATCACTCAGGACGTGGCACTCCCGTACACCGGAACAACCCTGGTCGACGCCGGAAACAACCAATAGCCTCCCGGCGTACACTGGTCGGAAACCGTGAGCACCTTTCACCGCGCCGAAGAGATCTTCACCGCCGCGCTCGACCGGCCCGAGGCCGAGCGCGACGCCTTCGTCGAGGAGCGCTGCGCCGGCGACCAGCGCCTGTGTGAACAAGTGCTGGCGCTGCTGGCGGCCCGGCGCCAAATGGGCGGCTTCCTCGATGTCGCCCTCACCGACGCGCGCGGCCAGACGTTCGGCGCCTGGCGCGTGGAGGAAGAGATCGGCCGCGGCGGCATGAGCATCGTCTATCGCGGCTCGCGCTCCGATGGCGGTTTCGACAAGCAGGTCGCCATCAAGGTCATCTTCGTCGACAGCGGGCGCGCTGCCGAAACGCGGATGTTGGCGGCGCTCGAGCATCCCAACATCGCCGCTTGCTCGACGGAGGGCTGACGCCGCTCGGCTTTCCTTACCTGGTGATGGAGTTGGTGGCGGGTGTGCCGCTCACCCGTTACGCTCACGAGCTCGACGAGGAGCGCAAGCTCCGCCTGTTTCTGCAGGTGTGCGAAGGAGTGCAGGCCGCGCACGCCGCGCTGATCGTCCATCGGGACCTGAAGCCGGACAACATTCTGGTGAACGACGCGGGTCTGGTGAAGCTGCTGGACTTCGGAATCGCCAAGCTGCTCGAGCCGGGCGAGGCCCAGACCGCCGGACTGCGCGCCTATACGCCCGACTACGCGAGCCCGGAGCAGATCGAGGGCCGCCCGGCCAGCACCGCCAACGACGTTTTCTCTCTCGGCGTCCTGCTGCGGGAGCTGATCACGGGAAGCCCGAAGCGCGTGGAGCCCACGGCGCCGATGCCCGCGGATCTGACGATGATCGTGGACAAGGCCACGCGGAGCGATCCGGCCGAGCGCTATGCCTCCGCGGGCGACCTGGCGCGTGATGTCGACCTGTATCTCCGTCAACTCCCCATCGAAGCGCGGCCGCCCTCCTGGACCTACCAGGCACGGAAATTCGTTCGCCGGCATCGCTACGCCGTCGCCGCCAGCGCGGCGGCCATCGCCGCTCTCGCCTTGGTCACGGGTTTCGCGTTTCGGCAAGCCCGGCTGGCGGAGCAGCGCGCCGAGCAGGTGCATGGCCTGGCCCGCAAGTTGCTCTTCGATTTTGGAGGGCGCCATCACGACGCTGCCGGGTTCGATTCCCGCGCGGCAATTGATCGTGAAGGAAAGCGTCACCTACCTCGACGCCCTCTCGCAGGACGAGAATGCCAGTGACGCCATCCAATTGGATGCCGCGCGCGGCTATCAGCGCCTGGCCGAGATCTTCGGCCGCGACCGTGGACACGAGAATCTGGGCGAACCCGGAGAAGCGCTTCGCTGTTTGCGCAAGGCGGAGGTGCTGGCGCGGAGAGTGGCGCAGCGGACGCCGCGGGGCGACGCCCCGGGCCTTCTCTCGGTGCTGTTGGAGTCGCGGTCGTCGGCGCATGGCCTGCTCGGCCAATGGCGCGAAGCCGTGGAGGCCGCAGAAGCGGCGGTGGCCAGCTCCGAAGCCGAGGTGCGGCAGACGCCGGGATCGGCGGCCGCGCGGGAGCGGTTGGCTCAAGCGCTGGTGCGCCTTTCCGACAGCCGCGTGTCGGCCCGGCAAACCGATCAGGTGGCGGCACCGCTCGAACGCGCCATTGCGCTCTTCGAAGAGCTCGAACGCCAGGACCGCAACAACGGACGCTACCGCTCGCGCCTGGCGCGTGCCCATCAATACATGACGCTGCACACCTTTCGCGCCAAGGACTATGCCCGGTCGGCCAAACACAGTGACGCCTCACTGGCGCTGAGCAGGGCGCTGGCCGCGGAGGATCCGCGGCGGTATCGCGCGCAGCTCGCCACTGACCTGGGACATCGCGCGTCCCTGTTGCGAGAGCAGGGGCGCTTTGCGGACTCCCTTCAGACCTTCGACCAGCAATTGGCCATCCGCCGCGCGATGGAGGCGGATCATCCCCAGGATGTCTCCACCGCAGTCCGCGTGGCGGCCACCCTCGACCGCATTTGCATCACGCAGCTTCGCGCTGGCGACCCTGCCGCCGCTCTTCAGGCGTGCCTCGCCGCGCGGGACAAGCTCGTGGCGCTCGAACGGCCGGGCAAAGTGAATACCCAGACGTCCGGCGAGCATCTCCTCACTCTCGTGGATCTGGCGCATGTTTACCAAGCGATGGGCAACCGCCGAGGAGCCTGCACCGCCTATCAGGACGCCGAGCGGGTGGCGAGCCGGCCCGTGGGTGACGCGCTGGCGCTGGGCTATCAGAAGGAAGCGCGGGAGAAGGCCGCGGAGTGCCGCGCCGCGAAGTGAGGCGGGCGCTAGCCGGCGGATCCCAGCCGATGAAAAAAGCCAGGCGCGCGAGAATTCCCAATCCCGCTTCACCGTCGCCAGCGAGATTTCGAGCGCCTCGGCGATCTCCGGTAGCTCCAGGCCGCCAAAGAAGCGCATCTCGACCACGCTGGCCTTTCGCGCATCGAACGCGGCCAGCTCGTCGAGCGCCCGGTCGACCTCAATCACCTGTTCGATGGGCAGTGCGTTCACTCCCTCGCCGAACTCGACGGCGGGCGTCAGGTGGAGGGGACACCTGACCCCGCTCCCGCTTTTGGGCGCCGCGCGCCCTCAGCGCGTCAATCAGCAGCATCCGCATCGTGCGCGAAGCCAGCGCCAGAAAATGGGTGCGGCTGCGCCAGCCCTTCCCCGAGAGCTTCAGCCAAGCCTCGTTCACCAGGAGCGTGGGCTGCAGGCTGGGCCGCGCCGCACCCCGGCTCAGAGTGCACGGCGGCAATGCGATGCAACTCGTGGTACAGGGCGTCGAACGCATCGAGATCGGCCGTGGCAGGTTCGGCGCTCATGGCTAACTACGCTAACATGGCCCGGCCGGTGGTTAGGGGTGCGCCAGGTCGCCGGCGCGCTGGATCAGTTCGCGGTACTGCGCGTCCGGAATCGGCGATTCCCAATAGCCCAGATAACGAGCCGTGCCGTAGGCGCCGAAGAACAGCACCGCCAACGCCGCAGCGATCCACGCCGGCTTCACTACCCGGCGGCCCGGAGCAGCCATATCGAGCGCGCCCTCCACCGGACAGGCCGCCACGCAATCCAGGCAGCCCAGGCACTCGGCGGAGCGGATCTGCACCAGTTGATCGACCGCCAGGTGCGACGGACACACGCGCGCGCATTTGCCGCAATCGATGCAGGCCGACGCCGTCCGCGTGATGCGCAGCGGGCTCGCCAGCGATGCGATCCCCATCAGCGCGCCGTACGGGCAGAAATACTTGCACCAGAAGTTCGGCACGAAGACGGAGCCCAGGGCCATCACGCCGATCACCACCGCGGCGGTCACCGACATGTGACGAAAGAACTCGAGCAGGCGGACGTCGGCGGCCTGGCCGTAGGGCGAGCTCATGAAGGCGCCGATTGCACTCGAGTCCATGGGCCATATCGCCCACAGGAAGAAGCCCAGAACCAGATACTTCGGCGCGCGCAGGGCCAGGTCGAGCCAGCGCGGAGGGTACCAGTTCCGCCGGAAATTCTGGCGCCCAAACTTCCACAATCGCTCCGACAACGTGCCGATGGGGCAGAGCCAACCGCAGAAGGCCTTGCGGAAGAGCAAGGACGCCAACAGGAAGACAACAAACAGGATGGCGGCCGCCGGATGCACGGCCGGAATGCGTCCCGATTGCGCCCAGGCCCAGGCGTTCATCAAGCCGGCGATCGGCAGCCAGCCTTCCACTCCGCCCGGCCGGGCGACGGGGGGCACGGCGCCGGTCTCATGCGCACGCACCCACAGCCAGAATAGCGCGCCGATCCATAAATTGATGATGAGAAAGGAGATCTGCACGGCTTGGCGCGCCGGGACACGGGTACTCGATTGCCGCCTGGTGAACTGCATGGGTCAGCCGAGGCATTCCATTGCACGCGAAGGTCCGAGCCTTCCCGCGCCGGGCCCTGTCAATCCCCCCATCGGCGCCGGAGAGAAACCTCTCCCCCGCGCCACTAAATAAACAGGTGCCCGAAAACCCCAAGCCCTACGATCAGGCCTTCAAGGCCCTGCCCGAAGCCAGCCCGCGCGGCTTCGCCGAGGTGATGGGTCTCGTCGAGCCTGGCGCGGTGGCCGAAGTGGAGTTGTTACCCAATGAAGTGACGCTGGCCACCAAGGCAATCGACGCCGGGCTCCTCATTCGCCGCGCGGGCGAGAAGCCTTTTCTGGCCATCTTCGAGGCTTTCGGCAAGTTCCGCCGCCGCTCGCTCGATCAGGTGATCGAATACAACAAAGCGCTCGACGGCATGCGCCAGTTGCCCATGCACACCTACCTCGTACCGCTGGTGCCGCGTGCCTGCCCGGCGCGGCCGCCCGCCGTAGCTGCCCGCGAACGAGGCGCCTACGCGGTCCAGGTGCGGCTCCAATGGGTGAAGCCTTGGGAGATCGACGCTGGTATTCTCCTGGCCCAGCGCTCGTCCGCCTTCCTGGCCCTGCTGCCGCTGTTCCGGTCGTCGGAGCGGCAGCACGCGGAGGCCATCCACCGCCTGCGTGGCGATCGGGACCAGTTGGCGCGATATCGCATCCTGGGCGGCCTGCGATATCGTGGAAGAGAGACCCCGTTCTGGACCGCCTTTGTCGAAAGGATGAACCGGATGCTGTTGCGCGACGATTTGCGAGAAAGCCTGGCCGTACAGGAGTGGCTGGCCGAAGGCCGCGTGGAAGGCCGTGTGGAAGGCCGTGTGGAAGGCCGGCTCGAAGGACGAGCCGAAGGCCGCCGCCAAGCCGATGAGGATTGGTTCCGCCTCACGCTGGCCGCGCGTTTCCCCCACCTTCCCGTTCCCGCGCAGATCCCCGCTGGCACCGACGTCTTCGCGATCGCCCAACGCCTCATGCGCGCGCCCAGTGAGCGTTCCGCCCGGGCTCTCCTGCGCCGTCATCGGCTGCTTTAGAATCGGAGGGATGTTTCTCAGCGCCACCCTCCTCCTCTGCTGGCTCGCTCAGGCCCAAACGGTCGGACCCAGTGGCGCCGATCCCAACGCCGACACCATCTGGGTCAACCTGCCGAAGCCCGGCAGCCTGCCCCGCGGCGTCACGCATCGTACCTTCCGCAGCGCGGCGCTGAAGCGCGACGTCGGGTATCTCATCTATCTCCCCGCCGACTACGCCGCCAACACCAACCGCCGCTACCCTGTCATCTACAATCTCCACGGCGCCGGCGGCAACGAGCTCCATGGGCAGTTGGCCGCCGAAATCCTCGACGAGGGCATCCGCGACGGACGCTGGCCTCCCATGATCCTGGTGATGCCCAACGGCGGCAAACAGACCTTCTACAAGGATTCGGCCGACGGCAAGTATCCCGCCGAGACCCTCATCATCAAGGATCTGATTCCGCACATCGACAACACCTACCGCACCATCGCTGCGCGCCAAGGCCGCGCCATCGAAGGCTTCTCCATGGGCGGCCGCGGTGCCACGCGCCTGGCGATGAAGTACCCGGATCTCTTCA
>JAZKJV010005129.1:1200000-1531465 GCA_037367405.1 Ottelia alismoides | reverse complement strand
TGATATATTTGAAGTATAATAAGTTAACTATCTATACTTTAAACTTCTAATATTTAAAACAATACACAATATATAGTTTTATCTAGTGGCATATAATAATGCATACCTGTTCATTGGTGAGTGAAGCTATCCTTCTCGATAAACCTTTTATTGAGCCTGCCCATTTCCGTATTCTTGTACGTAGATCTCTATTGACGACAAGGTCCTTGCAACAGTATTCTAACATCCATACCTGGCATAAATTTAAAAAATCTTGATTAGTTTCAAACTATATTAATAATTATACAAAAACATGTCTACTTACGTAGAGGCATGCTACACATCCTGTGAGATATCCAAGTGTTGTTCTCGACGATCCTTGCCGCCTTTGATTTATTCTATGCCGCACATATTCCATTTTGAACAAAAGCATTTTTGCTACAGCATCTGACCAGTTGAAAAATCGGGTATCTTCCAAAGATTCTACGTAATTGAGTAAGTCTCGTGGGAAAGAGTATCCACAGTCTGGGAACAAGAACGTCGAAAACATGAACAATATCAAGCAAGTCACGTATAGAGCTACCGAGTCATCATCATCTATATCGTAGAAATCCATCAAAATATTGACTAATTTCTTTCGATTAAAAAATCATCCCAGCATCAAATATCTCTTCTGAGATATAGCTCTTCCACTGTAGGTGTCTGCCTTTAACAGTCACTGTAAATCCCGTGCTTGGAATCCCTAATATTGCTCCTATATCTTCGTCTGTGAAGTTTAGAACCCTGTTCCCCAATTTGAATTGTCGTCCTCCTTGATATTGTTCTACAATCCATTGAAGATTCCTCCTTTGGATATCAACCTTCCCAATGTTTATTAATTTAGAGAATGCTGTCTTATTAAGAAGACTTTGTTGCTTTGCTGTTGGTCTATGTGCATCTATGTATTGAACAAAATGCTCTATAAAGCATCGGTGCTGGATATATCCCTTACCTTTAAAGAAGTATACATATAATTCTATTAATTTTACATACAACACTCAAAACAGATGTAATAACTAGAAAATACAAAAAGTTATTAAGGGATATATAATATCTATCTTACTGCCATATTTCTCTGTCATGCATTCTTCAATATGCTCATCTTTTTTATCAGTTGTTTTTCTGAGGCTTTTACCCATCACTGTAACTCACAAATAACAAATACATCATATTAATAGAATATGTGTATCGATATTATTTGAAAATACATTCATGTACCTTTCATCTCCAATGAAGTTGTTCGGTTTGAATCAGCTTCTTCATTCCCTCTGTCCTCATCGGTAGAATTTCCTATTAAGTCTTCCTTCATATTTCTTGGCCCCCTAATTTCTTCGAAATCTGATTCACTGCTGCTTATCTCTACAATTTTTTCATTAAGATTTCTTATGCGTTAACACTAAATGATCTTATTGTTAAATTTTTTCCTTAAGATGCCTTAATGTGTAACACTTAAACTAACATTTAATGTATGCATGATTAACTATAAATTTATACATCAGACAATGATCTTATTGTTAAATTTTTTTTTCTTTTGCTTTCGACCATCAGTATAGATAGTTTTAATTGTTTACATGATTTTGTTTCTGTCCTAGTTTAACAAAGTAAATTGTAAACATCAATTAATAAATCGTTCAATTAAAAAACCATCATTTGCAAATAAAAGATAAACAAATGGTATAAAAATCTACACTGTTCAGTTTCATTTTATACGTAGTCATTTTTTTTTTAAACCAAATACTAAGATATCTAATCAATGTAGCGTCATAGATGGATATCTGACCTGGATGTCGTCTTATCAGTATCGTTGTCTTCCTACCTTTGTCGTCGTCGTTCGAAGACGAGAAACAACCTAGGGTTCTTGAGTCGCTTTGCCTTTCGCGGTGGGAGGGAACTCTGTTTCGCTCTCCTTCTAACCGATGGCGGAAATCACGGTGTTAAAGTCCACCTATTTATTACTTAGAGTTACTTAAGTAAATATATTTATGTAGCTGTATAAGAAATAATTAATAATTAATTACATTAGCTTTGCTAAAAATAGAAATATGTTTTTCCCAAATATTCCTATACCGTCAAATTTCAAATTTTTTTCCGCCATTGTTCATTCGACTGTCAAATTTCAAATTTTTTTCTGCCATTGTTCATTCGACAACGTCTGCATCTTCTTCGCGGTTCCAGGCTTTATTTCTTTCGTCAATCTTCATCCTTTTCCAATGCTATCTTTTTAAAAATATTAGAGGATCATTCTTATTTACATCGTTGTTAGTACATAGTATACAGAGATTTATTAAAAAAAATTTATTTAAATTTAGAAAGAAAAATTTTGTAGTATGTCATGCTAATTGAATCTATTCAAAAAGTTCTCGTTTATCAAAATTCAATATGTGGTAAGTGTTTTTTTTTGTCTAATAGATAATGTAATCTGTATACTAAATAATGAAAATTTATAACAAAAATACAATTCTTTATCAAGTACACGATCTATTATATAGAATTATTCATCCTCTAAGTAATCGAAGATCCACATTCTTATCAGTTAATTGGATTTATTATTTTTTACGTAACAAAACTTATCTAATTGCTGAATATTTTATTTTATCGGTATGTATTGTAATATACGTGATATAATATACATGTTGGTTGAGCATTGATTAAGATTTTTAAGATATATATTGTATTTTAATACTTTAAATTTTAAATATACGTCAATTAAAGTAAACTAACACACTCATCAGTTGAGGTTTCAATCTTTTTTTCTATTTTTATTTACAGTGTTAAGTATTTTCTTAGAAATATTTATTTTTGCTACTGGTAGAAAAAGTTTCAATTTTGGTATGCATATATTGTTGTTTATTTTGACATATTGTAAATGGGAGAGACATATTTCATATAAATGCTTATTATTGCATTACAATTTGACCAATTTAATCTAAACATACCGACAATAACATTTTCCAAAAAGCATGTTATTTTCGATTTTTTCCTATATTACCAACATTTAATTCAATATATATGTTTTCTGTGTAATGTGTTATACTGTAGAGTATAGTACATTATGACGCTATATCTCATTTTTCTGCTAGACAACGTAATCCAATCCACAATTATTGTAAATATGGAAGAGTTAAATTTGTATTCCTTGTTGTTGTTTTGTATAATAGTCCTTATTTTTGTAAATATTAGTAATTTAAAGAAACACCTACATCTTAATAATTTTTGGGTCGTCCATTTAAGGTAATTTTGACTTATAGTGTAAAGTTCTGTTAAAGGAATTTTTCCTTTTCGATATGGTTGTACAAATTAAAACATTAGTGTGAACATATTGTGTTATACTTTGTAATATAGTAATTTAAAGAGTTATATGTTATATAAATTTTAAACATTTCAATATATATGGAAAGAATTTAAAAATATCATGACTTTTTTTTGTATTATTCTGCACTGTATTGTATTGTGTGCTGTTATATTGTAAATCATAGTAATGTAATATATACATACCGACAATTGCAGTTTCAAATATGTATGCTCTATTCTAGATTGACTAATTGTTCCAACATGTATTATATTTTGGTTTTTCATTATATTGTGTCATACAACAAACATATATTATATTCTAAAGATATTTGTCATTATAATGATATCAATTGTATTTCAGAAAACAATTTTTAATGTATGTCAGCATATATTTTGTATTCATTTGCTCCGTATTGTATTATAGTATTTAATTTTGTAATTAGCAGTAATTTTATTTCACACAACGACATTGATAGTTTACATGATGTACGTTATCGCTAAGTTTAAAAATTATTTTAGGAAAGTTTTTTAATACTAATTTGAAGTAATCGTAGAAATTTTTGAATATTCGAATCGTTTTAAAATATTTCCTTCTTTTGTTAGGCTCTCAATCTCCTCCTAAAACTTAGCTAATTAGTTATTTCGAATACCACTCTTAGCTTTTCTTTGGTGGTTTTAATCTCATCCATTTGATCTTCATCATACGGTCTTTATGAGTGGCTTTCCTAGCACCCAGGAAAGAACGGCGAAGTCCATCCGAACCGTCCAATGAAGAAATAAGAGGAGAGCAAAGCGCCAATGGCTTAGAAGCGAGGTGCACCTCATTGGAAGGGCCCTCTATATATATATAAATATAAATAAATATATATATATATATATATATATATAATATGAAGGTCATTCCTCCATATACAATTGTATAGCGTGACTTTCCATTTGACATGTTTTGTTGATTCGTGTTTTGATAATCCAACTGTTCATCAATCTTTTATTAGTTGGATTTATCGAAATCGTCATGACCATTCATTCCAGATTTTCCACTGCTTTGAGGAGTATTTCGTACTTCAGGCTAGCTCCATCACTACATCAAAAGGAAAGATTCTTTTGGTATACTTGATGTTTATGGGTGAATCGTCAGATGCCGAGAGGTTCCATTATAAGTTTGAGATCAGTCATAAGGTCAGCAAAATGATCTACATGGGCGTGCCAGTGAGCATCAGAGAAGGGAAGGAGAAGGTTTGCGACGTCTTGCGCGGTTTGGTCCTCCATGACACTGTGCGCGGTTCGCTGAGGGGTAAAATCTTGAAAGACTGATCATAGAAGCGCAAAACAAAGGAAGCGCATTCTTCTTTCTTTCTCTTTTTTTTGTTAGTCTTGGTGGCTCTTGATCAGTAGCTTTGCTTTCTGGCCTTGACATTGTTTACTATCGATTTCTCGCTAGCCCTTGATGTGATTGCTCTTTTATTTTGATGATATATGGTGAACTCAATTTCTAAAAAAACTTTTGATTTCTTGAGTCATGGGTCTGAGCAAAACATGCAAGTCTTGGTGAGTCTGTCCAAACAGTGACGGGTTTCCTGTGCGGGCGCGGATCCTCTGCAGTAAGTGAATTGCAGCAGAGTCTGCTGCAATTCACGGATGGAGGACACGTGTCCTGAGGGACATCCAACGGCCCGCGCGCGATCCCGCACCGACTCCCCTCCTCGCCCGAATCCTCCCCGACCTTAGCGCCTCTCGCCGCCGCCCTCTCCCCGACCCCGAGCCCCCTCTTGCCGTCGACCCTCTCCCCCCGACCTCTAGCCCTCTTCCCCCGCCGTGACCCCGGCCAAGCACACACAGAAATCCCGCGTCAGCTCCGAGTCGCTATCCGCCGCAAACCGCATCCTCCCACCGTCATCCACCGCCGCCGAGACCCACACCTGCGTAGTGCACCCCATGACGCAATTCGCCGGGACCCTCTCGGCGTCGGATAGAAGCGGGAGCGAGGCGACATAGTCGAGGAGGCGTCGGACGCGATCGATCGGCTGGGGGAAGGAGCGGAATTCATCGGAGAGGTGCTGGAGGCGGCGGCGCGGGGTGTCATCATGGGGGAGGTCCAGGGGGGTCTCCTGGACGAGGGCAGCGAGCGTGGGGCGGCAGCGACGGTGGATGGGGGCGGGGAGGGGAGGGCGGCGGAGGCGATCGAGGCGGGGGAGTGCGGTTGGGCGGAGAGGGCGCTGGGAGAGCGTAGGGTTAGGGCTCGGGATGTGGCGCTTCGCAAGGGCCGCGGAGTCCATTTGGACGGTGGAGGAAGGAAAGGTTGAGGTCGGGGGAGAGGGTCGGTGGCGGGGGAGAGGACTAGAGGTCGGGGGAGAGGGTCGGCGGCGAGAGGGGGCTCGGGGTCGGGGAGAGGGCGGCGGCGAGAGGCGCTGAGGTCGGGGAGGATTCGGGTGACGAGGGGAGTCGAGGCGGGATCGCACGGGGGCCGTTGGATGTCCCTCAGGACACGTGCCCTCCATTCGTGAATTGCAGCAAACTCTGCTGCAATTCACTTACTGCAGAGGATCCGCGCCTGTGCCATGATGTTTGTATTAGCTGACAGATTTCCTCTTAATTAGAACACCATCGTCAAAATTAATATAGTTTAAATAGCGAATAAATGCTAGAAAATGTGTAGATGTTAACCTAAATACTATTTAGGGTGCCTCCGTTCATGTTTGTTTAGGCTTGGACATCAATGCACAGATATTATTCTGAGATATGATATCAAGCAATCGAAATAATGAGGGGCAACATATTTCATTGATGGAAAAAATTTCAAGAGGAAACAGTACTGAGGTTGATGTCTCTCACTTTACTGTGAGGCCATTCTTCGCTTTGACCTACAAGGCTTGTAATGATTTATTTGCTAAATCTTATGAAATGTTCAAGGTTTATAGATTGAGATTATGAGTATTGTTCTTTATGTCTATTAGCTTTCAACATGATCAGATGTTCATATCCTTCTATCTTAAAAGTCCATGGGACTTGAATACCTTGACTGTTAAGAGGAAATAGCTATGAACATCGGATCAGGATGTACAATGATAAGTGTCTGTGGATAGTTATATATATATATATATATAGGAAAAACTTGAATTGAGGTGGCGTCTCATTTCAATCACTGTGCGACAGATAAACTTACCCGTCCGATTACCATCGACGGTTATAGTTAAAACCACCTTTGGAGAGTCGATACCACTACGTCTCTATTAATGATGTTCTATTTATAGAAAATTATCATATTCTATTATTGATGACTGATATGGTGGAAATCAATTGAATTCCTATTTTCTAGCGGATTGGTTATGTTCGAATGGAATTCTCTTTATTCCTAAAATATGTTTTTTTCATTAACGTTTCGTTGAAGTAGTATTCAGAATTTCTAGTCATATCTCCGTGAAACTCAATGGAAATCGGCGAAACATCAGATCCTCAATTTTACAGAGATAATGACCAGGTAATGTACGTTTTTCATTTCCCTGTAATAATGTTATGTATGCAAATCACCTGAAATATTTTAATTTTGGTTGAAGACGATCTGGTTTTTGAATCGAAGTCGTTATATGCGTTAACATTTTGGGCTTTTATATTTATGACATTATTATATTTTGTATCTCTAGTTATCTGACAGAGAGGGTGAACTTATTGCACTCGGGGCACGAACTGATGATAATTTACATCAAACAGGTATGCTGAACTACACCCATGTTTAAAACTTTGCAACCTTTGTTCATTTATATGTTGTTGTTAACAAAAAATCGCAAATTACTTAAATTACGTATATTTGGTCGTATAGTTCAGTATTTTACATTAATGATCTAAAATTTACAATCTTGAACATCATTTTACATCATACGATCATATGTGATATCGTCCAAATGGTGACATTTCCAGTCCATTATACCAGTTAAATTACATATACGTGCATCATTTTATATTATCTGTCATTATACCAGTTAAAGTGACACGTCCTTTCAAATTTCAGACGTCGGTTATATTAACTGTTGAATGGTTATGGGAAAGTGGAAATAATGATGACGATAGTACTTCGGATATTGGAGCAGGGTTTTCGGCAGGAGATAGTAATTTTTTGGCCCTTTCTCGAGACAAAAAGTGACGTTTGGCATTTCTTTAATATATATAAAGCGAGATATGCTCTTGTTGTCAACCTACATATCAAAGGAATGGCGACTTCCATTGTGTTCGGGCGGCAACTGGAAGGAGCAGTATTTCAACACCAGGTTCTTAAATCTGAAGCTTTATTTTTCCTTCTCGAGTCTTCAGATTCGTTGCTTGATGTGCTTATGAATGAGTTGGAGAATGAGGAGAATGAGTTCATGTTCTTATATAAAATGCTTGGGATAGCAGAGTCCAGATTCTTTGGTAATGTCTATCCCTTCAAATTATTGGCAGCCAAATACAGAATGAGTCTTATTAGTCAAAGAAATTTTTTGAATGCTTATTTGATTCTGGGAAAAAGTGTAGTCTTAATGATGGAAGCAAGGCATGACTTCTGGAAGTACAATTTCGACATAGATGAAATTATTCCGCCTATTAAATTTCAGTTCTTTAATCTGATGATCAGAATTATTTCTCTATTAATCAACCGAGTCAATTCAGATTGGGAATTATACATTAATGTTGGGAATGCTTACTTGGACTTAATGGAATACTGGTATGAATTATACCATGCAGGTGTTGGTCTCATGACTGATATTTCTATCTACCAGTTCTATTGGAAACTTTTGGTTGATTTTGACTCCAGATGCAGTAATGACTATATTCAGCACTGTTCAACGCCAGATTTTGTTGACTTATTAAAGTGCTCGCTACTAAGGGAGTCAATTTATGCTCCGATTACGGAAGAAAAGGGTTCACTTGATTTATATAAATCAAAAATTTATGAGAACTATTATTTCTCTTTCAAAGATATTCCAAGCCAAAAAATATTGAATCTTTTTTCCACAATAACTCTGAGAGGGATCTGTTAGAATGGAAGCTGGAAGATGCAAAATTGATTCTGATGGAAGTGTTTAATGCCTTATTATCCCTACAAAAAAATTTCCTAGATGCTGATGGAAGAGTGATCAATAGGAAATATACTCTAATTTGGGTCATACATGTTAATTGGATGAGATATCCAATTCATAACTGGATTACTGATTGGCAAAAAAGGAAGAGGGCACTGGAAAGAGGCACTAAAAGAAAAAGGACAGAAGAAGCTGATATTATTGGGTACTTAAAGCCTGGATGACTCCTTGGCGATGAACTAAGGAAGTGCACGTATCCATTGGATACGTGAAAGTCATTATGAATGAGGCAAATACAAGCAGGAGGAAAACCCAATTACTGGGAAGAAGATGGCTAAGCAAATGTACTCTGTGCTGGGTCTGTAAAGACCATATTCTGACTTAACAACAGATTGTATTGTAGTTACTTTTTTGTATCATCTCCTGTTCTAGATGAATCTTATATGTAATCCCCCATTAAGGGCTCCGCTTTTCTATCATGGTTGATGAAATAAAAGGCAGGTACCTTGGCTGCAAAAACCAGGTTTTGGAAAAAAAATACAACATGTAACATATAGTCAATGCAAACATAGCTTACTCCTCAGATTTAAATGAAATGTTTGGTTCTAAAGAAGTTATAAAGAAGAAAATGTGGAAACCTACACAATTTAAGACAATTAAAGAGTACATAGTTCTGACTTAAATTAAAAACCCTAATATGTCATTTAGTTTTATCATTGTGTCGCCGAGTTCTCTATGTGACCACACGTCAACAACAATGAAGCTATTTCAGATCTGAATCTGTCGATATCATCGTAGGTGAAGTCCAACGCCCTTCCTTCACATAAGTACTCCATCATCTTCATCACGTAAATCCCACAATCCAGACTCTGTGAAGGTTGCTGCGGGCAATCTTGCACGTAAATGATCTCCCAACCTGCAAGGCAGTCATCTGGTATGCTGTCCATGAAGTACTCAGAAATCCATCCATGCTGACATGTAATTAAAAAAGAATGTTATTAACAGTCAATCAAGAAGTTTAATAAAATGTAAACTTTAATTATCTCATACCCATTTCAATACATCCTTCTTATGGAATTTTGTTCCTTTCATAGAATTGTATGAAAGAAACTTTCTTGCTTTAAAATCGGTAACAAGAAGGTGCTAATGGTTTCTTGTGTGGATAACAGTGAAGATTTTATCCAACTCTGGCATGAATAATCCCTCTTTGTATAGCTCTTCAAGCTTATCAAATTCACTTTTCGTAGCATTGACCACCAGGTTCACAAAATATTGCTGAAAAAATACAAGTAATAATACTAAATTATGATGATTAAAGATATTTGAGATTAATTACATCAGTAATCATAATCTCACCATTTGAAATATGGGTGTGAATACAAATGGGACAAGATCATTAGTTGTGCAGTTTTTATGGTGCAGCACATACATAAACATGTCGATTATCTACAATATCAAAAACAATTTGGTCATAAACAAATATAAAATGGTAGATACTATAAACATACGTACCGTATTCTTAATCATTCTTTCGTACAAGAAGTTATGAATATCCCTTCCTTTACAACTCCGATTTCCCGGAGTGAAGTATGTTGCGTTTAATCTAATGAATTTTATTTAATTAAGATTATATATCTAAAGTTAATGATTTCTACATATAAAAGATGAAATCTGTGGTAAATTACTTACTTGTCGGCATGATCGCGAAGAAATTCTTGGATCGTTTTCTTTGTTTGTTCGGACACTTTTTCGTAACCAATGAAATCGGTTACTAGATCGCAGAGATACTGATTATTATTCAATCAATTATAGTCAAGGTTAGAAACAGTTGATATCATAATTATAATATACATAGTTGTGAATTCAATGACATAAAAGGATTTGTTTTATTTTTCAGTGGCTTACCTCACTGCATGTGTCACTCTCTTGTCTTCCAATTTCCTCTTTGCCTTGCTTCTCTGCTTCTTGTACAAATTTTTTTGCCTCTCTTCTTTGTTTCAATCTTTTTATTATTGAGCTCTGTTGCACAGTTACTTTTTCCCTCTTTTTTCTTTTTGTAATAGGCTGTGTGTTCTCATTTTCTGATTTTGAATGGTCACCAATGTTCAGATCGAATGAAGGCATGTCACTCTTGAGAGGTGAATCTTTTTTTGTTGTATATTGAGATTGATACAGTGGATCTTCATCACAGATTTCAAAAATCAAATTCTGAAGTCTTTCTCCGATAACTGAGTCACTAGGTTCCAAATCTCCTGCATTGACATGAGATACATTTCGTGTTGTTGCATCCATCCCTTGGTCATTGTCATCAATGTCACCTTCATTTTTATTTCCAGATATATTCTCCAAAGTTTCTTCTGAATCTAATGTTTTATAACAAGATCATTCATATCATGATCAGGAATCATTTTTATTTTTTCATTCAGCTCCGTAATCATAGTTGTCAACCTAATATTCTCTTTCTTCAATTCTGAATTTATTCTGATATGTTCTTCAACTTGTATCCTATATGTTTCACTTATTTCTTTGATCTTCTCTTTCAGCTCCTCTATCTCAATCGAAAATGCATCACACATACATGTTTTTTTTTCTTTTTTTTACAATGTCTGCACTGGAAACTCCATCATCTTTTTTTTGGATAGTCATTTCTCCCAGCTGTCACTTTCCTTTCCTTTTTAAAGCATCATCTGGTACTGGGATTGGCTGTACGATCAAAATTTTAGGTCTTCTAACAGCAAAACCATCCATTGTAAACTTCTCAAAAGGAAAGACATACTTGTCTGCTCCTATCTTTACAATTTCATTTTTTTGAAGTTGTAAAGTAGGCAATATCTATATAAACAAGATAATTTATTATTGGAAAAAAAATCAAATTACGAGTCATTCAGTATTTTATTAATCATCTCAAAAAGGCTTACTTGATCACAACTTATTGAAACCAATGTTCTTGAAACTCCTTTGATTGGTCCAGCCCACTTCCTTATTCGTGGCCTAAGATCTCTACTGACCACAAGATCCTTGCAGCAGTACTCCATCATCCATACCTGATACATTGGTGTTATTAATATTTTTTTATCATTTAATAAAATATATTTTCAAAATACTCACATATAAGCAGGCAACACATCCTGTAAGGTAACCAAGAGTTACCCTTGATGAACCTGCTCTTCTCTTCTGAACTCTACTCACAACATCATCCATGTTGAATAGTATCATCCTTGTTACAGCCCCAGACCAGTTAAAGTATCTTGTATCTTCAAATGATTCTACGTAGTGTAACAAATCTTTCGGAAAAGAATATGAACTGTCTGGGAAAAGGAATGTCGCAAACATCAAAAGTATCAAGCATGTAACATAAATAGAGACAGAGTTGTCATCATCTCTATTGTAGTAGTCCTCGAGTATGTGGGAAAAGGAATGTCGCAAACATAAAAAGTATCAAGCATGTAACATAAATAGAGACAGAGTTGTCATCATCTCTATTGTAGTAGTCCTCGAGTATGTTATTCAACTTCCTTCTATTGAAAATCATTCCTTCTCAAAAGGAAAGACATACTTGTCTGCTCCTATCTTTACAATTTCATTTTTTTGAAGTTGTAAAGTAGGCAATATCTATATAAACAAGATAATTTATTATTGGAAAAAAAAAATCAAATTACGAGTTATTCAGTATTTTATTAATCATCTCAAAAAGGCTTACTTGATCACAACTTATTGAAACCAATGTTCTTGAAACTCCTTTGATTGGTCCAGCCCACTTCCTTATTCGTGGCCTAAGATCTCTACTGACCACAAGATCCTTGCAGCAGTACTCCATCATCCATACCTGATACATTGGTGTTATTAATATTTTTTTATCATTTAATAAAATATATTTTCAAAATACTCACATATAAGCAGGCAACACATCCTGTAAGGTAACCAAGAGTTACCCTTGATGAACCTGCTCTTCTCTTCTGAACTCTACTCACAACATCATCCATGTTGAATAGTATCATCCTTGCTACAGCCCCAGACCAGTTAAAGTATCTTGTATCTTCAAGTGATTCTACGTAGTGTAACAAATCTTTCGGAAAAGAATATGAACTGTCTGGGAAAAGGAATGTCGCAAACATCAAAAGTATCAAGCATGTAACATAAATAGAGACAGAGTTGTCATCATCTCTATTGTAGTAGTCCTCGAGTATGTTATTCAACTTCCTTCTATTGAAAATCATTCCTTCTGCAAACATTTTGTGAGATATAAAAGATTTCCATTGAAGGTGTCTTCCTCTCACTGTTATTGAAAATCCAGAGCTTGGCAGGCCCAAAATTGCCCCAACTTCTTCATCACTGAAACTCACTACCTTGTTCCCAAATCTGAAATTTCTGCCTCCTTGGTATTGCTCAACCAACCATTGAAGATTTTTTCTTTGTATGTCAACATGGCTAATGTTAATTATTCTCCCAAAAGCTGTCTTTGACAGTAGTGCTTGTTGTTTGGGCGTGGGTCTATGGTTATCAATGAACTGAACAAAATGTTCAATGTAGCACCTATGTTGTACATAACCTTTGCCTAAAGAAGAGAAAAAATATATTGTGTTTGAAATAATCAGTGATTTTGTTCTTACAAATAAAAAACCCAATTTATTTCTAAGTAAAAAAAAGTACTCATACTTCCAAAATCATCATTAAGCTTCAGAGCATCCTTATCAACATCGAATTCCTTTGTTTTGATAAATTGTAGTTGTTGTCCTTCTGTTCATACCAGTTACCAGAGATAAAATTTGTCTAAAATTGTTAAAATAGTCGTATAAAAATGAAAATATACTTACTTTTGATTTGCTGCTTCGGCCGATGGATCTGGAGTTCCATCTTCGCACCCCCACTGTATTGATCTGAGTCTTCATCCCGTTCCCTCGTTGGTTCAACCAGGTTGGATTGCATCTCCTCCATCATCGCCTGATGTCCCTCTTTTCTCCTAAGATAGTGATTTCTCGAGTGGAAGCTCTCTCCTGGATCGAATAGCTAGAAGATCGCCCGCCTTGCCGTCGTCGCCCTTATGCGGTAAGTTCTTTTTGATTAATTTCAAATTAGGTTTTCTTGTAACTTTATTTTATGAATATACTTTATATGTTAATTTCCTTAAATTCGATTTAATTTACTCACATAACTCTTTATTTGAATTATTGGCAATTTTGTATTTTTTGAAATTAAAAGGGAGCTCGTTTTTGGTTTTGACTAAAAATAGAAAGAATTTGAATTTTTAAAATACAAATTGATTTATCTTAATCAATGAGTAATCATTAATTTGGTAATTAATTAATTATCGAAAACTTCATTTCCCCTTTTTCCTTTGCTCTTCAACCATTGGTAGCTAGCTTTTGCTTTTGAGAATCATTTCTGCTTTATCTTCTCCAAGTCTAAACAGGTCAGTATTTTATCTTCATCTACTCAATATGTTTGTTCTTCATCTTTTTTTCCTTTGTTTAAAATTCCAGTATATGTTTTCATCAATCTTTATGCATAATTTTAATGTAAAAGATTCATTTTTGCGTTTAGCGTTTGATTCTTTGAATCAGACATGTGTTTCTCGCAAAAAATTATTCATATCATCTGCAATCTCATTCTAAAGCGAAATTTTCCTGTTGTATATAAAATCACTAATTTAATTTTTCAAATCCGTAATTCAGGATTTCATACATTGTTTAGTTATCAATGCTTATGTTCTCTATTGAAAGCATCAAAAATTTCAAAGATAAAATTTTTAATATGTTATATAATTCAAATTTCACCATGAGAGCATCATTGTCAGCATGTACCATGTATATCTTCCCATTTTATTTGTAGAATCGGGAACATAAAACCAAGCGGAAACTCAAATTGTAGAATAGAAGCTGACGATGTAAAATATAACATGCTTTTGTAGAATATAGACTGATAATGTAAAATAGATACAACATTGGCAATTACTTAATGCAAAATGTATGAGAACTCAGTAAAATACACTCAAATCTTGTAAAATAAATTTTACATTTGTAATATATTAACATACAATTGTATCTATAAGTGATCAAGATTCTGAGAAAATAAATATACATTCCTATACGTTACGTTCATATATTAATTGAGATATACATTAACATAATAGTGTAGCCTTTTGTAAAATATACAATTTACACGTAAAATATGAAAAGTGTTGGTAAGCTTTTTTAAAAGTTTGTAAAAAATATTCTACAGTTATCATAATGACATTGTAAAATATTTTATAAAATTGTAGTTGTCGTTTGTATCGTGTAAATTATAGATATAAAACGTAATTCAATGTTACATTTCCTTATGTCTAAATTTCTAATTATGTATATGCGTATACGAGAGTTTGCAATGTCTTTTTCAATTTCGTATTTTATTACGCAGCCGAATGTAATTTTTTTTACTTAATATGTGTAAAATATGTCTACGTCTTTTAGCATTTTTTCCGTATAAGCGGTAGATTATATGCTGTAAAATATGACATAAAGATGTAAAATAGCACAATATTTTGTAATATCATAACAGATTATCTCAAAATAAGTTGCTTTTAATCAACCGAGATTTTGCCGAAATGTTGTGTTCTTAACCATGCTTATTTGCTAAATATAGAATGATTTGTGACGTGTAATATTTTATTTAGCATTAATTTAACCATCCCTCATTTTAGGAATGTTAGTTGTCACGAAAACCACATAGTGGTTTCAATCTCCTTCGTACAATCTTCATCCCACGGCCTAAGATGAAACCTTTCCTTAATCAAGGAAAGGTGCCACCTCAATTCAAGTGCACCCTATATATATATATATATATAAAATCCTTTCCAAAAGTGCAGGTGAATAGCTATTGTTGTGAATCGTTGAAGCAAGCACAAACACGTTCAAATCACCTAATACGATAGGTATGTGTTTTAATTTTTGTTACTTTTTAAATCATATGGAATTGTTATTCCAAAGTTCGTAGCTTATATCGCCTTAAATACATAAGAAGACAAATTATTTGGTACTAAATCACTTTTGTATTTTAAGTTGAATCGATAAGTTTTTCTGAATTGCTTTTCATTATACATCTTAGGTAGAGAAAGTGATGTAAGGTAAAACGTATTATTTTGGTTACAAAACAAATAGTACTTGTTACAAATTTAACCTCAGATTATATGGGATGATTACCAGGCTATACCTCCATGGGTGTATTGTAGTCAATAGCAAATGCATGACTATGATACATGATGAATCTCGTATTCATCATACTAAAAGTCCATTTTTGAACCCTTGGCTTACATAATCCAATAAAATTTGCAAATAATAAATTCATTTTATCGTGTAATATATTGTGTTTACCTTGTAATTATTGTACTTAATTACTTGTAATTATTTTATTATTAAAAATCCCTAAAAATTAGATCAACTAATTGTCTATAAGTTTCTGACCCTTAAAAATACTAAAAACTACAAAAACAAGTCAAAACCTAAAAATCAGTATTTTTAACCCCTTAAAAATACCCTCAAAAATACCTTTTGTACATATGATCTCTTTTGCTTTTTCTCCAACATGAAACTTGTAGTTCTCATCAAGATCTACAACTTTTATGTTTTGACTTTTTTCCTAATTTTGCTTTTAAGTAATTCTTTTATATTTTTCTTTGTTCTTCTAATTTCTGATTTTCCAATTGGGCCACGTTTCGCCCTCCTTCTCGGGCACCCTCTTGGGCCGTTGGATCTTCTCACTCTCGCCTCCATCTCTGTTGTTTGTCATTCGCCCAATCCCAACTGTCTGATCTGATCTCAGATCATCTACTCACCTCTCCCTAGCGCCTTTCCCACAGCCGTTCTTTCTTTTCTCATCGTACGCCTTTCATCTCGCAATGTCACCCCTTCTCCCCAGGTCGTTGGATCTCCCCCATCTCTCCATCATAGCCGCTCATTAGCGTCAAACCCTCAAACGTTAGATCTTATCTTTGATCTGATTGCAACCCTTCAACTGCGTCTTCATCCAAGCCGTTGGATCACTATATCCAATGATGCCCGATCATCGTCCTCCTCCATCCCGACCATTTCCCCTTGTAACTCCCCACCCCCTTCCATTTCTAGCCACCGATCCCCATCACCTCTCCGCTTCCTAACGCTCTTTCCATGTAACCCCGACTTTCGTTACCCTCGCCAACCCATCAATGACTCCCATCATCGCTCCATGCCTTCACGAAAACCGTTACAATCGCCTCCATCATGTGAAACTGTCGCCTTCGCCTATAAAAGCCCCTCCCCTGCCACACTTCCAATCCATCCACCACTCCAAGGGGCTTCGTCCCAGCCTCTTGCCCTCTGGTGACAGCGGAGAGGCCCGATGTCGAGGCGTCGACAACCCCAACCCCTGGTGAGATCCATGGCATCCGCCATGAAAGCTTCGTCTTTCGACGGATGCACGACCACCGAGGCATGATCGCCCTCGTCATGTGACAACCCCGAGATCCTCGGAGCTCAGTCCAGATCGCCTCCTCCGCCCAATTCTTCTTCCTCGCTCCGACCAGGTGCTTTTCCTATATTTCCATTATTTTTCTCCTAATTATCCTGACGCACATACCACCCGTCATCGTTCACCGATCATTCTAAGACCTCCTCCCGACCACCTTCACCTTTGCTGACCCCTTCACACCTATCCTTCCCTTCTCCACAGTCTCCCCTACTTTGACCCATCTCCTCCTCCACTTCACCGGAGAAGAAACTCCAGGGCCACCACTCTTGTCATCCCACAACCCTCCACTCACTCACAAATCACTCGCATTCACACGCACTTCACTTCTGATATACTCTAACCCATGTAGGTCCGAGAATCGACAATGGTCGGAGTTTCCACCACCGCGCCGACCTTGAGCTTTTTCTCTGACATGGCAACGCCAATGCCCTTGCATAGTTGCCCTCGTGACTTCGCTTCGCTCCAGCGGACATCGCTAGATGATCACGGACCTCCAAGGATCTTCCTTAGACGCGAAGGAGGCCGACAGAGCTCTGGCATGCTCGTCGGAGCACCAAGTACATCGCTCCTCCTCCGGTGAGGATAAAGCACATGTGTCGTTGGATGGCACCCTTGCGGTGGCTATCAACGGCTTGGAGAGCCCCACGTTGCAGTACCAAAGCAAGAGGCTCGGGCCACCTGAGCCATCCGCCTAAGCGACAACCTGAAGCCATGTCAGCCCAAGCCTGCGAGTGCCTAGAGCCTGGTCCCCTCACGTTTACCTCACGTGCTGGGTAATTTACAAGGCATACCCTGGACATTATGGAAATTGCACTTCAGTCCCCAGGCATGTGCTTATGTGCATGTTTGGGTAATTTGCATTGATATCCTCACAAGTTTATAAAATTACAGATTAGTCCCTACGAGTAATGAGAAATTTACAGAGGACCCAAACAATTTTTGCAAATTGCAAAAAGGTCCCTTTAGGGATCTATTTGGAATTATTTATCATTTTATTTCCTGCATTTTATTTACATTTATGCTCTTGCTAACTTGAGCATCGTAGGTCTAATTTGAATGATTTTAGTGCCGTTTTGATCCTTGTTTCATCATCAACTTCATGGCATGTTTAATTTTCTTATCGGACACCATTTTAAATGAAGTGAATTTTTATTTTAGATGATTTCTTTTCTCTACATTTCTTTGCCCTAAATAGTTGACTGCTCATATTTTTGTGCTCAATTCGACTCTAATTTCATATTTTAATCAATTGCTCAATTTAAGTGATATCTGTAGGATATATTTGAAATAGACGATTGCATACATAACCTTGCATTTAACGTAGCATTATTTTCATGCACATTCCTACATTTGCATTGAAAAACAACTAAAAAATTCGTGCATCATTTAACTGCATTGTAATCTCCATAAAGTCCTTAGAATTGAGAATTATCCACGCATGCTCTTAATTGACCAAAAATCGATAGACAAATAAAGTAGCTCATGTCCTTGTTTTCAACCTTGGTAGACTTGCCAAGTAAAAATATTCCAAAATATTCAAAGATTGTTGTTTTTTGATGGACCGATTTTCGCCTCCTATACTACAATTATCGATTCTTAAAGAGGCGGATTTTGAGTTCATCAAATGGTATAGTTGTCGCGGACATGACTCACCTTTATTATTTATTGACTTTTTATATATTTCTGTGTTGTATAATTTCAAGATTCACAGTTCTTCCTTTTATGCATTATTTTTGCATCATTTCTGCTGATTAATTTCCTCTCTATTTTTCTAACATTCTCTTTTGTGGCAAGACCTATGAAGATCGAGAATGCTTGATCTCCATGGAGGCGTGGAGTTGGGAGCTCCCACTGAAGAGGTCACAAAAGATTTGGTGGAGAAATTTTAGGATTGTTTATCAGTCTGTTTGCATTCGCATACTGTAAAAAAATGTTGCATGCGCATTATTTTAAAAGTCCTCATTGGAGGGCTTGCATGTTTTAAAAAAAGCGTGAGAAAAGAAAAAAAAGAAGAAAAAGTAGATCACTAGATGGTCTACCCCCCCCCCCCACTTGCACATTTACACTCACTCTTTCCCCCCTTCTCTCTCTCTCTCTCTCTCTCTTTATGTATTTCACAATCCCCTCCCCCACCCTCTTCATCTGCCTCCTAACCATTTGTGAAAATACCCCCCTCCCCTCGCCCCCTTTGTATCTTAGTGTAATTACTCCTCCAAACACAGACCCCCCTAAATCATATCCTTTACTTAGGCTATTTGTAGCCTAAGTATAGGGGAAACCCGCCTATTCATCCACCCCTCACGCTATCTTACTATATTTAGGTCCATTTTTTGACCTAAGTATAGGGGGACCCTCCTCCTCAGTTTCGCTATATCACCATATATTTGACCGAGCCATGGCTTCATATCACTGTGCTATGAGGACATAACAAATGTTAAGTATAGGGGGTATACCGTATACTACGGTATATCTACTTTAACCATAGCTCGTGTACTTTTAAACTTTTTGAAAAAATATTTTCGACTTGGTTTAAGTAAACTTATGAATTGAGTTTTGTAAAAAAATTTTGTAAAAATGTTTTCTTAAAAAAATGAGGGATTAACTTGTTGTAAATAAACCCTTTTTCAAAAAAAACATAAAAATTTGAAAAATCAAACAACCTTTCTTTGAATGAGACTTTGACTACTAGGCTTAGTAGTTATTTTCAGTGAAGAAACTTTGGTCTCCCTTAGCAGAGTGGGTGGTTTAGAGGACACGGTATATGGCTCTATCCTTAAGGAATACGGGTCCGTATAATGGCCCGTGCTTACACCTATACTGGCTAGGAGTAAATACTTCCATTATATGAGTCTCGCCAGTCATTATCTCTTAAAAGAATCAAAAATTGAAAAAAATCCAAAAAATATGCAAAAACCCAAAAATAAAACAAAAAATATTCACTAATTAAGGAGATGGTGTATTCCGCACACACTCACATTCACTCAAGGCTCGAAGATTTTGAGGACACTTGATTTCTAAGATTTAAAGAGTCTAAGTTAGTATGCCTTAGTCATTAGGGTTTTAAGCTTAATTATCCACACTTCCCTAGTTTGAAAGATTTGAGCACTATATTGCACTCTTCATCTCTACTTTTAAAAGAATATGATCAGTACTTCACTTTCACAACTGCATGATTGATGAGATGAGTTATCACTTGAGGAACTAGGACTAGAGATTTGAGTTTAGACCCGATCTAATGATGCTCGAGGATTAATGAAGGCCTCAAGAAACCTGAGTCTCAACAAAATTTTAGCCATGGTGTGAACAAGTTCACGTGTTATCTTTTGATATTCACCTATGTGCCAGGATGTGATGAAACATAATTAATTGTTGATCACTGTGAGCCAACTTTTGGTAAAAGCAGCGGAGCTAGCCAAACAAACGAAATGAAAGAATTGTCAAAGAAAATCTCTATCCTCCAAAGACAAATTATAAATGCTTCCACCAATGGTGAGCGCTCCCAAACATTTACAAAGTGTTCACTTGGACCAAGCGATAATTAGGACCAAGGAGTCAGGCTGACACCAAAAACGGGCTCCGCATCGTAAATGATACAAGTCTGGTGTTTAAGGTATCTTAGACACTCAAAAAAGACGCACCCCAATGCACTCCTAGAAAAACAAGTGCAGACGACTCTAACTCTCTTGACGGACACATTGATCAACAAGCTAAAAATCTATAAGTGTTGAGTAAAAAGGCACTCGAACGGCCCCTTGTTCCAATGCGAGGGAGAGAAAAATAGACACAATCTTATGCCCTCCATCATCTGGTCGTCCATTTACATTTGAAGTCTGACGAACTAATGAGACGGTTTACTGAAGCAAGAATAGACTTATTCCCTAGTGTTGAGGATGAGGTCTAGAGGAGAGTTTCCTGGACTAGAACTTCGAGTGATGCCTCGACTCGACTCTCACTAAATGCAGTACACTAAATTTCATATCCTTATATATTATATGTACAAATGAGAGTATGATAATTGGAGAAGTTAGATTCCTTCTGACTAAAGCATGGATAAGCCTAGAATTTAAGGATTACTTAAATTAAGGGTTTTTGAAAGATTGAGCCTTGAAATCTTCACTTGCACTGTCAAGAATTAATCCGACTCCTTCGTTCTTTAGATGCTCGAGGACGAGCATGGTTTAAGTATAGGGGTATGATGAATCTCGTATTCATCATGCTAAAAGTCCATTTTTAAACCTCTGGCTTAAATAAAATTTCCTAATAAGTCATTCATTTTATAGTGTAATATATTGTGTATATTTAACTTGTAATTATTGTACTTACTTACTTTGTAATTATTTTATTATTAAAAACTCCTAAAAATTAGGTCAATTAATTGTTTATAAGTTCCAGACCCTTAAAAAGACTAAAAACTACAAGTCAAAACCTAAAAATCAGTATTTTTCCCCTTAAAAATACCCTGAAAATACCTTTTATACAAATGACTCTTTTGACTTTTTGTCCAACATGAAACTTGTACATCGCATCAAGATCTACAACTTTCATTTTTTGACTTTTTCCTAATTTTACTTCTAACTAATTATTTTATATTTTTCTAATTTTTGATTTTCCTATTAGGCCATGTGACGCCCTCTGGGCTGCCCATGGGGCCTGCCTCTTCTCTCGCCACCTGGCTCCCTCCTGGGCTGTTGGATCTTCTAATTCCCGCCTCCATCTCCATCGCTTGTCATTCGCCCAATCCCAACTGTCTGATCTGATCTCAGATCAGATCCTCACCACTCCCTAGTGCCTTCCCCACAGCCGCTCGATCTCTTCTCTTCCTACGCATCTCATCTCGCCATGTCACCCCTTCTCCCCAGGCCGTTGGATCTCCCCCATCCCTCCATCATAGCTGCTCGTTAGCGTCAAACTCTCAAACCTTAGATCCGATCTTTGATCTGATCACAACCCTTCAACCGCGTCTCCATCCAAGCCGTTGGATAATTAAATCCAATGGTGCCCGATCATTGTCCTCCTCCAGCCTAACTATTTCCCCTTGTAACTCATCCACCCCCTTTCATTTCTAGCCATTGATTACCATCACCTCTCCGCTTCCTAACACTCCCTCCACGTACCTCGACTTTCGTTACCCTCGCCAGCCCATCAATGACTCCCATCATCATTCATGCCTTCATGGTGATGAATCCACATTTCATCATCTTTATTCTATCATTTTGGAATCAAAAACCCGAGCAAATGTGTGTAGATACCCTTAATTTCCATATCTTAGTATTCAGGCATGTGCATGTAATTAGTGTATAAAACACTGTAATTAAAGACAAAATTATAGAATAAACAAAAGAAAAGAAAAAGAATAAAATATTGTAAATATTTTATGACCCGAAACCCCAAGACCTAGGCATCTTGATGAATAGGTCGACAAGGAATAAAGTAGGGGGGGATAAGGGCCAAAATACAATAAAATCCCCTTTGTTTTCTATTCATTCTTTATTCATTTTGGGACCTATTTTTGGTTCCACATTTTATACCTCAAATAAATAAACTTTGTACATGAAAGTTGTAGATAATTAAATAAAGAAAAATACAAAATTGATTTCATTCAAAAATAGTGTACAGATAAAAAGTTATGGTCTGAATAAAAATCCAGAATCCCAACTTCCCAGACCCGTATCTCACAAACGAAAACTCCGAATGCATCAAACTCACTTTATTTAAATATAGTATAAAATAAGCTATTTAATGGCGGTGATTTTGCATTTGGCGGAGCTACGGTTTCAAAGTTGAGTTTTGGACCCTCACTATATACTTGTATAGATTAAAATATTCAATTTATTATTTATTCATTATTTTTATAATTTCATATTTTTATAATTATGTAAATATTACTTATAATATATTTGTGCATTGAAATCAGAATAAAAATACAAAAGAAATTTAAATAAAAATACTTGTATATTTATAATACATAGGTTTACTACCTATACTTAAACCTGTATAATTTATACCTTTATTTTATTAAATATACAAAACAATTCAAAAAATAAAATAAAAATATATTTATGTGTATAAAAGTATTTTGTAAATATATAAAATAATAAATATAAATAAATAAATTAAAATCACAATATAAAAATAAAAGAATAAAATATATAGATATTATACCTATAAAGGGTATAAAAGGTAACTTGTAAATATATACCCCGTAAAAATAATTAAAAATCATAATAAATTAATTTATAAATTAATAAATATTTTATTTAATAACCTAAAATTAAATAATTAATTTTCTATTTTTAAACTAATTTTTAAATAATTTTCAGAAGTTTTTCCTGGTTGGTCCACGTAGACCAACCAGGTGGTCTGGACTGTTGACCAAGGTCAACAGTTTGACCTTCCCTCTGAGCCGTGTCAGACGAGGTTTTGACCCAAGTTCACCCATTTTTTGAGGACGCTCCTTTCACCTATTCGTGTTGGTGTCTTCTGCAAAATTGCTCCTCGAAGATCCACCTATCACGCTGGGGGTTATTTTCGGGCATTGGATCAACGCTTCGCCCATTGTATCTCGATCTTTGCACCCTCTCCACCGTTCTTTCAAAAGACCCCCACCAGCTTCCTTCCTCCTTGAACCGTCTATTGCGAGCTTCAGACCTCCAGGTTGTTGCTACTGGGTCTCCAGTGACAGGGGATTGACCCCAGCACCCCGTTGAGGTGCGGCGAGGCTTGTAAAGTCGGCTTCCACCCCATCTCCGGCCAACTGGCCGTGAGGTCCTATCTCGCGGTGAACAGCCGCTCGAGGTCGTGCTTTTCTATTTTTTTAGTTGTTTAGTTCGCTGTTAGTATTAGGCTTTGATTTATGCTTTTAGTTGGTCTTTCTATCGATTAATCCACTCCGATTTTGCCATCGAACAGCTCGCCGAGCCTTTGAGCTCCGACGATCATTCTCACTCTACGCACGTCGCCCATCCACCCACGATAGGCCCTGGAACCCTTTCTGTTGTTGTGTTCTTATTTTGCAGGGTCCCAGGTGCCAAGGATCCTCCTGGGAGGGTCGTTTTTGCTGAAGTTCAAGCCAACTTGAGTCGTCCTCCTTCATCGACGACGCGGCGGCGCCCCGGCCGCTCTCAGGCCATTTTGAGGCCGCTGTCCACTCGAAGGTACCTACAGGAACTTGGTGAAGCCGTCATAAGGGATCGTGCACCTCGGAGTAGCGAGATTTTGCGGATTAAAAGTCGCCGAAGGTTTGTTCTTCGCGTGTTCCTCCTCCATACCCCGAGACCGTCCGATCTCCACCTGTTCTTCCGGCACTACAGCCACCGTCGGATCGTGCGCGTCCCCAGTCGTTGATCTCCACCACCCGATCTAATCAGAGCCGTTCGAACCGAAGGGGTATCGCGACCCCTGATGTCTGAGGTTTCCCATCGGTCTTGCATTCCACACAAACGGGAACGCAGTCGCTGAGGCGACCGACAGAAGACCTCGAATCAATCAACAATCAACCCATAATAAATATATGCAATGAATATCCAAAAATATGGAGTTAAAATTTATTATAACTCTACATGCAAATGTGTATAGGTGTAAGTACAGGTAGAGGTCGAACACTGGGAGGCGAAGGGAATGTATGGTGAAAATGATTGTGTAATTATTCAATTCAATGTTCATGTCCAATTCCTTATCGTTTTTGTGGGTTTTTGATTTTATATATTTTATATATTTTTGGTTTTTTTCTTTTATTTAGTCTTTATATTTTGTATTTTTTATATTCTTTTTATATTTTAAATTATATGATATATATATATATATAAGAGAAGAGAGAGAAATGTAGTATATGGATATATATATTTACATACATATATACTCAATATATAAAGTATAATAATTTTTTTGGCTTTTTATTTTCTTAATTTTTATGTTATTTTTCTGGAATTTTGCTAATTTTTATGTATTTTAAATTCAAAAGTTTCCCTAATATGGGACTAATTAAATAGGCCGAAATCAATTTGGGTTTTAAAATTATATAATAAGTGTCAAAATTACCCAAATTACTTTTAATACATAAATAATAATATATACATAATTATAAAATAGGAAAACATATTTTTGGTATTTTTAAGGGCTTATATATATATTAAGGATTTTGGAGCTTCTTGAAATTTTTATATTTTCTTTTTCTATTTTTAGGGTTTTTTTTCATTTTCTGGACTCAATATATATATATATATATATAAATATACTATATATAATTTTTTTGGTAATTTTTCAAAGCATTTTCCATTTTTTTGTATTTTCTAATTTAATCAGTGCAAAAAGGGCTTCTTTTTCATTTTTTATAATTAGGAAAAATGCAAAAATTCTGAAATAAAGTATGGGCGTGCAAGAGCATCACATGAAACATCTATCCTAATTTTTCTGGATTTTTAGAAGCCTCATAGCTATTTTTAATAAAGAGATAAAAGACACAAAAATAAACAGCCTGACAGGGGCATTTTTGCAAATAAACTAAGTAACAAGGGCATCAGTGCAAAAATACCTGCAGAAATAAACATTTATTTAAAGTTTTGGAACTATTTTACAATTTACAAAACCCGCCAGGGTTAAAGTGCAAATTTCACGCGCCTCACGTGGGACTGCACGTGAGGCGCGGCAAAATGCAATTCAGAAAAATACAAGGGTCCTACTGCAAAATGTACAATTATTTTATAACGTGAAAATTTATTTACAGAGTTAAACATTAAATAAAACAAAAATCAGGGGTATAAGTGAAAATTACCCCCTCAGGCGCGCGATCCAACGGCTTGGCTTTCTTCACTTGACACGCGTCGCCTTCTCCTCGCCCGATGACGCTTCGCCGATGAGGGGCTGAGATTAGATCAGCCGAGCTGATCTGACGGTCGATGAAGAGCTCCATCCAACGGCTGGCTTCTGATCTGGGCAGGGACCACGATCGGACGGTGAAGACGAAGGCTCGAAGAACAGGTAAGAACTCCCCCTTCTCCGACCTTTGATCCGGTGCTGCACTCGCGTCCGACACTCCCTCGGGCATCTGATGTTCCAAAGAGCTTCCTGGGGCCCTGCTCTGTCGACTGGAGCGCTCAGGGGAGCCGGAGGCTCACCGGAGTGGTCCAGCGAGGTCGATGAAGATGGCGAGCTCCAGGTACCTGCAGAAGAATCAAATCGACCCCTACGGGGGTCCTTTGGCCTCCAGCACCTGCAAGAAAGCTCAGGGCACAAAGACAAGGGGCTGGGGGGCCTTATTTGGGTCAAAATGAGCGAAAGGGGGTGCGGGGCGATGATCTCCGGCGAACGACGGAGGAAGAGATCGGATCTCTGGATCTGAGGATGATCTGGGTGAATGAGAATGCCTGGGGCGTAAGGAACTGGAAGGGTAAGGAGATGAAGGTGGGAGGGGGGTCGGAACACGGTGAGGGTGCTGTGGATGAGTTCGCCGGAGTGTATCTCCGGCGAACTACGGGTAACCAAATCTATGCTAAATCTATCAACTAAACGCTAATTAAAATACAGAAATGAAATGTTAAACCAAAAAACTATCTAAAACGAGTAAAAGCGCAGCTCTTAGACCTGGGGGCCTCCAGGGAGCAGGGCGGATGCCGGAGCTCCGCCGCGACAAAACTCTCCTCCACCTTGGGCCGAGCCGACGTGCTGGGAAGCGCCCCCTGTCACGAGGGCTACTCCAGGAATCGATTCGAGCTTTTTGGGAGGAATAAAATTGGCCGAATCCGGCCAAGGAAGAAGAAGAAATTATTTATAGACATCCCTGGAGACCTTTATTGACTGGTTAAAATCAACGAATCCATGTTATGTACAAGGGGTCCGAGATCACGGCGGGAATCAAGGATGATCAGAGAATATCTTTCGTGAAGGATTCGAGGGCGATGGATGAAAGGGACGCCCAGGAAAAAGGGAGGGCGGGGGAAAAGACACGTCTGACGGAAGTCAGAGGTGCAGGGGTAGTTGACCGGAGGTCAACTCTCCCTGGCCCTTGATTGGTCCACATCCGACCGATTTTGACCCATTTATTTAACCTAATAAATGAATTAATTAGATTTTGCATATAAAATAAAAAATGTTTATTAAATAATGTAGTACTTATTTACGATTTTTATTTATTTTTTGAAATATTTTATTACGGTTTTATTAAAATAATGTATTTACAAGTATATTTATATGTATTTATTTTTATTTTGTTTATTTTTATTTAATTATTTTATTTTCTTATTTTATAAATTTGTAACTTATTTTTGTAAGTATAAATATATTTTTATTTAATTTTTAGGAGTTTATTTACATTTTTAAATAAATAGGTATATGCATATGTAAGTATACTTATAGGTATTTTACCTATATATTATATACGTTCTATTTATTTAATGAATTTTATTTGTTTTTTTTATTTTGGATTTGTATTTTTAATAAGTTATATATAATATAGACATTATGAATAAAAGAATAAAATAATAAAATCCCCTTTTATTTTTGTGCATTCTTAACATAGGTATTTTACCTATGTATTACATAGGCTTATTTTATTTTACAAATTCTTTTTAGTTTTCTTTTAGTTTTAATATGTACATGTATTCTATACATTATTTACAAAATTCTAAAAATACAATTTGCTAAAAATAAGGAATAATGATTAAATGGAATATTTTAATCAGTACTATATACAAGGAGGGCCAAAAACCTAATTTCTACAGATGAATTCCAAAAATTATGAAACCAATTTTATTAAATAGTTCATGGAAAGCTATATAAAATTAAAGGTGAGTTTGGGTGTTTTGGAGTTTTTATTTGCAAGATATTGGTCTGTGAAGTTGAGATTTTGGCTTTTTATTCTGTGTATAAAATGTACACGGAATCTTATTTTTACACAAACTCAATTTTGTATTTTTATTTACATTATTATCTACAACTTTTATGTACAAAATATTTTTGTTTGATGAGCAAATAATTATATACAAAATAAGTGTCAAAAATGCATAAATAAATGAATGAATAAATGAGGTATTTATTGTATTATTGGCCCTTATCTCCCCCTACTTTATTCCTTGTCGACCAATTCCATGCTGGCCTTGGTCTCGGGGTTAGGGTCATAAAATATTTGCAATATTCCTTTTTCTTTTCTTCCCTTTATTCTATAATTTTGGCATTAAAAACATTATTTAATGTGCAATTAATACAATGAATCATGAATGCTATTATGTACAAATTAATGCTATTTACATGCATTTGCTGGGGTTTTTAAGGTCAAAATGATAGAATAAAGGTGATGAAATGGAGATTCATCACCCCCCTATACTTGCCTTTGCTAGTCCTTAGCAAATACTTATGCAATAAGTACAAAAAGAACAAAAAAATAAGAAGAAAAGAAAAGGCAAAAATAAAGAATTCAAAGAATAAATTGAATTAATCATGATTATTAAACTCATCGGTACAAAATCAAAGTTTGGAGCTCAGGTTAGACCTTGGTGTGAAAATGTGTGTGGAACCTGGTAGGGAACCAAATTTAAAACACAACAGCCTTCGAGAGTCACAGAACTCGGTTCAAATTTCCTCAATAGCCAGGTCAGAACTAGCCTACATCGTACGCAAATCCTTATGACTATGAAGCTGACTTGTACGGTGTAAGTGATAGTGGCTCTCCCCAGCTGAAATGACAAAGAGACTAGCTTCTCCTGAATGACAACCCAATGATTCCCCAATCTAGCCCTCTACCGTCGAGGAGCGGGGTATTCCCTTCTAAGTTCAAGTGGCATCCGACTCAAGAAGAGGAGGTGGAGAAAAGAATGGATGCAAGACCAGTGTAGTCAAGTCATCCAGCTGCAGGCTCACATGGTATAACTTTGATGCTCAAGCTTGCTTATTTTCTATACATATATACATACTCCCGCATGCACTTTTATTTTTATTTTCAAGCATGTCCACTTTTTTGGAGTTTTTTTTCAACATGCTATTTACAGCAGCATTTACATAAGGACTTTTTCCTCTTGAGCCAGAAGACTATCCCTCTTTTGAAGCTTTATTGCAACCCACACTCTCCTGTCATTCGACTTCATTGAAACTAGACCAGGTTGGGGTGCACTTCCCTCCCTAGACGAGGACGAATGTTTCCACCCGTGTGCGTCTTAGACTGGCAAATCCAACCCCCTCACCACTCCAACTGAGTTGAGCCACATGAAAGGTGCAAGTGTCCAAGTTAGGTCACGGTCGACAAGAGTCATACGTGTGTTTCGAAAAGTTCTAGTTAGTCCACTGAGGTGACTTGAACCCAGCCCTGCTTTCTCAAAGAATTAAGTCTGACTAGACCTGAAGTACCTTAAACTTAGTTCCCATAAGGTTCCAGTGCAGTTACGTGCAGTAAGGTCCAACCAAGCTCCAATCTTCGACTTTATTGGACTAGTTCAATCATCAAGCTCAATAAAAGAATATGAATGCTATGCAAAAGCTATTTACAGATGTGCAAATGCAATTTTTCAAAGAATTTGAAAACAAAGAGAAAATTTTTACACAAAGAATTTTGCACATAAAAGAGTTTGATCACACAGAGTGTAAAATCTATACAGCTATTTACACGGGCATGCCGCTTTATTTACAAGACTTAAAGAATTTACAGGTTTAAAGTGATTTATTTAAGTGTCTATACAATGGATAAAGAATTTTATGTATTTTATTATGATGCTTTTATTCCTCAAATTTATTTGGAAAATTATTTTGAAAACTATAGTACAAAATAATTTTTGCAAATATTTACAATCATTTGAAATCCATTTTGCAAAGATTTTTGCAAACCCTATATATACATTTTTCAAAATATTTTTACAAAATTTTTTTCAAAACCAATCGCAAATAGATTTTTCAAATCCTTTATTTCACACAAATAGAAAAATTTTGCAATCAAAATATTTTTACAAAGGTTGAAAATATTTCACAAAAAGTTTTCCAAACAGTTTACACCATTTTTCAAATCATTTTGCAAAAGTATTTTTAACCTGATTTATTAATCAGTATATACAAAAATAATCTGAGGAATAAGAAGCATTATTACTTAATGAATTGTATCATAATTATACGAAAGTACGAGTTATGAATGAAGTATATACATAGTATATACGACCCCCATAAACTTAGCTTGAGCTATGTCCTCATAGATCGGAAAGTAAAAGAGAAGACATAACTCGTACTGAGTATAGACGAGTCTAAAGAATATACGAATAAGAGATGAAGGAAATAGAAGTTGATCGTCCCCCCTATACTTAGGATCAAGTAATCCTAAGTATAGCAGACTGTACACAAAGTCGGGAGGGTCAAGGGTGGGAATAAATACAGCAAAGAATTAACAAATCAGGGGTGCACCCCCCCCATACTTAGGACAAAATACGTCCTAAGCACAGAAAACTGATACCAAGGGGCGACACCTTTTATTCAGATAAAGAAATATGAAAAGGAAAAGAAGAAAAGAAGAAAAGAGAGGTAGAAGAGATATATACAGATAGATGAAAAGATCATGGAGAATATACGCATCACTCCCCCTATACTTAGGGAGAGATATCCCTAAGTATAGGCAACAACAAGAGCGACGAAATTGAACGACGAAAGAACAACGCGGTGTGTACCCCCCTATACTTAGGACAAAGTGCGTCCTAAGTGTAGACACAAAGATATGGCGATAGATCTAGAGCACATGTAACATGCGGGAGAACAGAATATACAGCACATCTATACAAGTGATGAAGCACTGGTGAGGTACATGACGGTATCTGACAAGTGAATACCGTACTCTCGTCGTCGTCTCCCTGTGAGAACGAGGATGCAGTCAGAAGTTGAAAAGACACCAAGATATACAGTCAGGTGGGTGTTGGCTACCGGGGACAAATAGATCGGAAAGGATAGATATTGGGTCCGGTCGCATGAAGCAGTCAATCGGCTCATAGGGTCAACATGAGGGAACGGAGCCGATACCGTAAGACCGGGAGGAAGAAAGAACAGTACAGAGTCCTCCGGTCAATCAGAGTCTCGGTAAGATATGGAAGATAGAGAATAGGAGACATCGTTGCATTCGATGGTCATGAGGTCGGAAGATCATAGGAGACACACCGAATACCACAAGACATGGCTCACCCCAGCGAAGGCCGTCAAGGTGAGCAGTTCCAAGGAGCAAGGAATCAGACTAATCAGAAGACTTGGTCCCGTGATCCGCAGATCGGATACACAATCAGAGAGGGGACCAAGTACACAACTTAGAAGACTCGGCTTCATGCTTCAACAGACAGGAGACACCAGAAATGAAACCGAGTACCTAGAAAATGATGTACCCTCCCGCAGATAACCCTCGGGGAGTGGTACATGCTAATCAATGAATAATCAGAACAAAAGCTCACCCTTGCGAGGGTCATCAAGGTGAGCGGGCTCAAAGGAGCCTGATCCATCAGACGGATCCACAGAAAACATAGTCTCGCTAGACAGCAGACCATCTACTAGCAGAAGAGACCATCATAGCAATAATGTGTCATAGCCTCTCGCAGATAACCCTCGGAGAGCTATGAACCAGGCATGGAATAATCAGAAAAGTGGAGCTCTGCCTTGCAAGGACCGTCAAGGAGAGCAATCTGACAGTTGGCCTCATGTGCCGACAGATCGGGCACACAGTCACAGAGGTTGGCCAATCAAGCATATCATCGGACTCGGTTTCGGGTCCCATGACAATGGCGACCAAGTAGTGAATGAAACCGAAGTCCTAGAAATTGTCGCATTCTCCCGCAGATATTCCTCGGAGAGGAATGCGAACTAGATCAATGACAATTGCGGGAATGCTGGCATAAAATCTCAGGTCCTCGAAATAGTGGGAATCCATCAATCCATTAGAGGGCATAAGATCATGTGAGGGAGCAAATAATCAGGTCAACCGCAAAACATCCCTCTCGTCAGGCAAATCTGCTGAGATGGCATAATAGATAATCAGGAGTCCTCAAAGCACCGTAGGTGGATAAGAGAATCAAGAGATCGGGGATGGTTCACTCACGAAGATGAGAGATCGTGTGGGTCCCGGGGCACCGTCATCATGAAGCATATATCAAGATAGTTCATTCCAAAATCCAAATCAAGACGGGCCAAAACCTCAAAATAGATAGATCCGTAAAAATATCATGATATCATCCTCAAATCACCTAAGCACATCACATCCTCAATCCGGTGTGCGAGACCAAAAATTCCTCAATAATGCAGCACACCTATGATCATGCATCAACCCAAATCCTCAATATACTCGTATGCATGTATCCAAAGTCAAATCCACCAAATCAATCTCAGCATCCTCAACATCATCGGCCCGACTTACACAAATAATCTATATAATAATCCTCGATGCGGGCCTCATCAATTTGCACAGCATTCCCGGGTAAAAGGGAGAGGAGCTACGTGGTACACGAAGAAGATGGATAAGAAGAGTACCCAATGGGGTTGAGAAGCTGATTGAGCGTGTGTGCCAATATCACGAGTGAAAGAAGAGTGATACAGAGGGGACGAGGAGGGCGGACGAGAAGATCGGAACATAGACAACATTGGGTGTTCCACACAAGGTGGGAACACCGCCAAAATGGTGGTCCGAAGAGCATGCTCTCCTCGAACCGGATAAGATGGGGATGATACAATGGATACGAAGAATATGGTGAAGAAGAGACAAACAAAGGACTTGGCGAAGAATGATTGAGCTCAAGCGCCAATATCGCGACTCGATGCAAATGAGGAGATATATGTAGAAGAGAGGTAGAGAGACTCAAAGACGAAAAATGCATGACTCACACGAACGGAACCTACTACTCTAATAATGAAAGAAAAGCACAATGGACTCCAAGTCACAATCAAGACACAAGGCAAACCCCCAATTCACCTACTCAACACAGTGAAGACCGTCAGGTGATGGTCATTTATCTTTTCAGTTTTAGAGTGAGGTGAGAATCACAAAGTTGTACAAACACTTAGGAGGCCTGATGGGAGTTGGGCTCTACTCCTTAGTGTGTACGTGAGCAATTTAAAATGCATACAATGAGGGGGTTGCTCTCCCCAAGACAAGGAATCCATTACGTTTTATTTTTAGGTCCAATGGAGTTTAGCAGTCCCGATTTTATTTAAGTTATCACTTTTTTGGATATTTTCAATGCACGTGCCTATTGAGGTTTCGATTTCCATTAAGCATCCTAGATTGGCAAAAACAGAGGGAGAAGGTCGGAAAAGCCATGCAAGTCGGAAATCGATGATGCATGCTAAGTAAGAAGACTTACAGTGCTTCCCAGCTCTCTCTATGCGGGATGCAGAACAGAATTGAAACCTATGCTAAATGCAAATGCAAGCCGAAGAAATTGCCCTAGGATAGTAACTGCTATTATCGTGAAGCACCACAAGTCGGTCACCGATCCTTAACCTAAGAGTCCGGTCTTGGCTTACCCCTCCTCTTCTCGACACACTCGAGTTCAGGAGTAGCGCTTCATGGGGCTCGCTCACGGCACAGGGGTTAAGAAATAAATGAACCGACTGTTTAGATTTGACTAGATCCAAAACACGCTATAGGTACATGCAAATATATTAGGGTGTTTGGACCTTAATCTATCGGCAAGCAATTCCTAAGCTAGTGCTCATTCACACAAAATAATAAAAATAAAAATAAGAAGAAAAAGCGTCAAAATCGTCGAGGCCCCTAAGGGAACAATCCCTCGGGCAATGGACCTTGGGAAGTCGGAGTGTACCTGTGAGAGTCCTGAATTATTACATGTTTCTAAGTGTCACTCTCTCACATAAAATAAAATAAAATACATAGAAAGTATAGACTGTCTTCCAAAGTTCCCCTCCATCTGCCTTCACTGCTCTCTCCTGTTGGCTGGTGTAGAAGAGCCAACTCCGCCTTGCTCGGGTGCATTGGTCCTCCTAGGAGGTCCTCCTGCGCTTGGCGGTCCCTCGCATCAAAGGCAAATAAAGAGAGAGGGTCAGAACAGTCACAACAATATCAATCAATAATCAAATAGATAAATGAATAGAGGACATGAACAAAGAACTAAATAAATAAAGAAACAACCATACAAAATCCGTTGCCTCCCCGGCAACGGCGCCATTTGATGACTGAGGTTTCCCATCGGTCTTGCATTCCACACAAACGGGAACGCAGTCGCTGAGGCGACCGACAGAAGACCTTGAATCAATCAACAATTAACCCACAATAAATATATGCAATGAATATCCAAAAATGTGGAGTTAAAATTTATTATAACTCTACATGCAAATGTGTATAGGTGTAAGTACAGGTAGAGGTCGAACACTGGGAGGCGAAGGGAATGTATGGCGAAAATGATTGTGCAATTATTCAATTCAAGGTTCATGTCCAATTCCTTATTGTTTTTGTGGGTTTTTGATTATATATATTTTTTATTTTTGGTTTTTTTTCTTTTATTTAGTCTTTATATTTTGTATTTTTTATATTCTTTTTATATTTTGAATTATATGATATAGATATATATATAGATATATAGATATGTATAAGAGAAGAGAGAGAAATGTAGTATATGGATATATATATATATATACATACATATATACTCAATATATAAAGTATAATAATTTTTTTTGGCTTTTTGTATTTTTTTAATTTTTATGTTATTTTTTCTGGAATTTTGCTATTTTTTATGTATTTTTAATTCAAAAGTTTCCCTAATATGGGACTAATTAAATAGGCCGAAATCAATTTGGGTTTTAAAATTATATAATAAGTGTCAAAATTACCCAAATTACTTTTAATACATAAATAATAATATATACATAATTATAAAATAGGAAAACATATTTTTGGTATTTTTAAGGGCTTATATATTTTTTTAAGGATTTTGGAGCTTCTTGAAATTTTTATATTTTCTTTTTCTATGTTTAGGGTTTTTTCATTTTCTGGACTCAATATATATAAATATACTATATATAATTTTTTTAAGGTAATTTTTCAAAGCATTTTCTATTTTTTTTTGTATTTTCTAATTTAATCAGTGCAAAAAGGGCTTCTTTTTCATTTTTTATAATTAGGAAAAATGCAAAAATTGTGAAATAAAGTATGGGCGTGCAAGAGCATCACATGAAACATCTATCCTAATTTTTCTGGATTTTTAGAAGCCTCATAGTTATTTTTAATAAAGAGATAAAAGACACAAAAATAAACAGCCTGGTAGGGGCATTTTTGCAAATAAAATAAGTAACAGGGCCATCAGTGCAAAAATACCTACAGAAATAAACATTTATTTAAAGTTTTGGGACTATTTTACAATTTACAAAACCCGCTAGGGTTAAAGTGCAAATTTCACGCGCCTTACGTGGCACTGCACGTGAGGCGCGGAGGGACCAAAATGCAATTAAGAAAAATACAAGGGTCTTACTGCAAAATGTACAATTATTTTATAACGTGAAAATTTATTTACAGAATTAAACATTAAATAAAACAAAAATCAGGGGTATAAGTGAAAATTACCCCCTCAGGTGCGCGATCCAACGGCTTGGCTTTCTTCACTTCACATGCGTCGCCTTCTCCTCGCCCGATGACGCTTTGCCGATGAAGGGTTGAGATTAGATCAGCCGAGCTGATCTGACGGTCGACGAAGAGCTCCATCCAACGGCTGGCTTCTGATCTGGGCTGGGACCACGATCGGACGGTGAAGACGAAGGCTCGAAGAACAGGGAAGAACTCCCCCTTCTCCGACCTTCGATCCGGTGCTGCACTCTCGTCCGACGCTCCCTCGGGCATCTGATGTTCCAAAAAGCTTCCCGGGGCCTTGCTCTGTCGACTGGAGCGCTCAGGGGAGCCGGAGGCTCACCGAAGAGGTCCAGTGAGGTCGATGAAGATGGCGAGCTCCAGGTACCTGCAGAAGAATCAAATCGACCCCTACGGGGGGTCCTTTGGCCTCCAGCACTTGCAAGAAAGCTCAGGGCACAAAGACAAGGGGCTGGGGGCCTTATTTGGGTCAAAATGAGCGAAAGGGGGTGCGGGACGGTGATCTCCGGTGAACGGCGGAGGAAGAGATCGGATCTCCAGATCTGAGGAGGATCTGGGTGAATGAGAATGCATGGGGCGTAGGGAACTGGAAGGGTAAGGAGATGAAGGTGGGAGGGGGGTCGGAACACGACGAGGGTGCTGTGGATGAGTTCACCGGAGTGTATCTCCGGCGAACTACGGGTAACCAAATCTACACTAAATCTATCAAATAAACGCTAATTAAAATACAGAAATGAAATGCTAAACCTAAAACTATCTAAAACGAGTAAAAGCGCAGCTCTTAGACCTGGGGGCCTCCAGGTAGCAGGGCGGACGCCGGAGCTCCGCCGCGACAAAACTCTCCTCCACCTTGGGCCGAGCCGAGGTGCTGGGAAGCGCCTCCTGTCACGAGGGCTACTCCAGGAATCGATTCGAGCTTTTTGGGAGGTATAAAATTTGCCAAATTCGGCCAAGGAAGAAGAAGAAATTATTTATAGACATCCCTGGAGACCTTTATTGACTGGTTAAAATCAACGAATCCATGTTATGTACAAGGGGTCCGAGATCACGGCGGGAATCAAGGATGATCAGAGAATATCTTTCGTGAAGGATTCGAGGGCGATGGATGAAAGGGACGCCCAGGAAAAAGGGAGGAAAGCGGGGGAAAAGACACGTTTGACGGAAGTCAGAGGTGCAGGGGGAGTTGACCGGAGGTCAACTTTCCCTGGCCCCTGATTGGTCCACATCGGACCGATCTTGACCCATTTATTTAACCTAATAAATGAATTATTTAGATTTTGCATATAAAATAAAAAATTTTTATTAAATAATTTAGTACTTATTTACGATTTTTATTTATTTTTTTGAAGTATTTTATTTTGGTTTTATTAAAATAATGTATTTACAAGTATATTTATATGTATTTATTTTTATTTTGTTTATTTTTATTTAATTATTTTATTTCTTATTTTATAAATTTGTAACTTATTTTTGTAAGTATAAATATATTTTTTATTTAAATTTTAGGAGTTTATTTACATTTTTAAATAAATAGGTATATGCATATGTAAGTATACTTATAGGTATTTTACCTATATATTATATACATTTTATTTAATTAATGAATTTTATTTGTTTTCTTTATTTTGGATTTGTATTTTTAATAAGTTATATATAATATAGACATTATGAATAAAAGAATAAAATAATAAAATCCCCTTTTATTTATGTGCATTCTTAACATAGGTATTTTACCTATGTATTACATAGGCTTATTTTATTTTACAAATTCATTTTAGTTTTCTTTTAGTTTTAATATGTACATGTATTCTATACATTATTTACAAAATTCTAAAAATACAATTTGCTAAAAATAATGAATAATGATTAAATGGAATATTTTAATCAGTACTATATACAAGGAGGGCCAAAAACCTAATTTCTAGAGATGAACTCCAAAAATTATGAAACCAATTTTATTAAATAGTTCATGGAAAGCTATATACAATTAAAGTGAGTTTGGGTGTTTTGGAGTTTTTATTTGCAAGATATAGGTCTGTGAAGTTGAGATTTTGGCTTTTTTATTCTGTGTATAAAATGTACACTGAATCTTATTTTTTACACAAACTCATTTTTGTATTTTATTTACATTATTATCTATAACTTTTATGTACAAAATATTTTTGTTTGATGAGCAAATAATTATATACAAAATAAGTGTCAAAAATGCATAAATAAATGAATAAATAAATGAGGTATTTATTGTATTATTGGCCCTTATCTCCCCCTACATTATTCCTTGTCGACCAATTCCATGCTGGCCTTGGTCTCGGGGTTAGGGTCATAAAATATTTGCAATATTGTATTCCTTTTTCTTTTCTTCCTTTTATTCTATAATTTTGGCATTAAAAAACCTTATTTAATGTGCAATTAATACAATGAATCATGAATGCTATTATGTACAAATTAATGCTATTTACATTCATTTGCTGGAGTTTTTAAGGCCAAAATGATAGAATAAAGGTGATGAAATGGAGATTCATCACCCCCCTGCGCTGACACGTGTTAAGTGAAGTCAGATCCTCCGTCTGTTCGCACCTGGGTTGGGTATTTTGCTATTATTACCCTACCATTTTGTGTAATTTAATATTACTATTTAAATCATTCATCTGTCGTGTTAAGTTTTGCAAACTTTGCATGTAAGCCCCCAAAGTTTTGTAATAATACAGGTTAGTCCTCGCCTGGCTCACGTGCTTAGCGCGTGAGCTTTGGCGTTTTTGCAGGATTAGCCCCGGCATTTTGGGATATTTTCATTTTGTCCCCAAACATGTTTAATTAGTTATAGACTCTGTGGAAAAATTACAGTTGTGGCCTCAGACTTTTGCTTATTTACAAAAATACCCCTGGCCTAAGTGTAGTTTCTTGTTGTCGATTCTATTTTTGCCTACATCTATAAACCTCTAAAAAATTCCAACAAAATTAGGTTAAGCTCCTGTTGCATTGTATATTTACGCTATAATTTTGTATTACATTTTTATTGCATTTTAATATTTATTAAAAATAAAAAACATGCATTTTTCCTACTGTTTGCATTAGAAAATCCATAAAAATTATAAAAACGTTTTGGAAAATTCCAAAAAAATATATTTTGTTTGTTTTATCATATTTTAGTGTCAGTCCAAAAACCACTAAAAATTTCAAAACAAAAACCTTAAAAATTAGAAAACCCTAAAAATCTTCATAAAAACCTAAAAACTCCTAGGAAAATCCTAAAAATATAAACTCAGGTTCTGTAGTTTCTCTATTTTATTATATTTTAAAATTAATTTGGGAAAATTTTGCCACTGTTTACTATTTTTCATTCCAAATTTAATTTCGGCCAGTAGTGTATTTCACTGTTTTCTTGTATTTACACTTTTGAAAATACCAAAAACATTCTGAAAAATTCCCAAAAATCACAAAAATAGTAGAAAAATATAAAAATACCAAAAACATTTATTCTCTAATTTTTGACTATTTTTCCTCATTTTTATAAATACTCATTCCTCTCTTCTCTTATATTGTATATATATCCTATTATTGAAAAAGGAAATACAAAAATATAAAATATAAAAGGAAAATATAAAATCAGAAAATCAAATATCAAAATACAAAATATAAAATCAAAAATCAAATAAAAAAATAAAAACTAAAAACCCACAAAACTTGCATAATTGTAGACATTTAATCACATCACATTTTTGTGCATTAATTGTTGATCTATCCTGCCTTTCTCCCTTTGTTCGAACTCTCTACATACTTGCACCTATACATCTTTTATGTAGAGTTAAAAATAAATTTGACTCCACATTTGTTTGTCATTGTTTGATATTTGATTGTAGGTTCATTGTTGATCAAATACGAGATTCTGTAGTGGTCAAGACATCGACTGTTGATTCGCCTGGTGAATCAATAAGATCGCTCTCGATCTCCGTGTTTATCAAATGGCGTCGTTGCCTGGGAGCAACAGCGCATAGTTCGGCTTTTTGTTTGTGCTTGTGATTGCTTGTCTATTTTTGCGGCCTTTATTCTTGCTATTTTATTTTTGCTTATTTTTGATATATCCTTTGAATTGTCTAACCACTCTCCTTATTTGGATTTTGTGCGAGGTACGCGGATCGAGGGAGGAGCCCCACTTGGAGCACCTTCGCACCCACGTGAGGCGGCTTTAGCCTAGCACAAAGAAGGACTTGGAGGATTTTGAAGACAAATTTTGAGCACATTTTTTAGCATTTTTAGTACATTTACTTGTGTAATTTTTGTGAGAGAGACCACTTTATTTTTGTAATAATGCAGGTAGTTGGACTCTTGGACATTCGGGCCCAATTTCCAAGTGATTGTTTACTTGGGGGCTCACCGTGGCTTTTTATCGGTTTTCATCGCCTTTTCTTATTTTGTTTTCCGATTTTGTTTTCCTTACACTGTGTGATTGAGCCCCTAGTTTTAGGTTGCTTGCGAGAGACTAAGGCCAAACACCTAATACATTTGCATGTACCTATAGACTCGTTTGGACTTAGTCAAATTTAAACAGTCGCCTCATCATCTTCAAGCCTATGTGCCGCGAGCCCACCCTGTCAAGCGCTACTCCTAAACTTGATGTGTCGAGAAGAGGAGGGGTGAGCCTAAACCAGACTCTTGGATTGAGGATCGGTGACCGACTTGTGGTTCTTCACGATAATAGCAATTTCTGAAACTTAGGGTGATTTCATCGGCTTTGCATTTGCATGTAGATTAGGTTTTAATTCTGCAGAGCATCATTGCATGTAGAGTGCTGGAGGAAAGGTGAGCATTTCTCTTTAGCAACATCATCGATTTGACGCTTGCATTGCTTTTCTGTCTCTCTACCTCTGATTTTGATCACCTAGGTGATAAGTAAAATTGACTCCCCGATAGGATCGTGCATTCTCACTAAAAATAAAAAAAAAGTGATAACCAATAAAATTGGGACTGCTAAATTTACTTGACCCTAAAAAAACCAAAAAGAAAATCTTGTCTTGGGATGAGTAATCCCCTCATTGTCTTCATTTTACTTGCTCGCGCACACACTAAGGATTAGTGCCCAAATCCCATTTCAGCCCCCTAAGTGTTTGTGCAACTTTTTGACTTCTCACCTAACTCTAAAACAGACAAGATAATAAGACCGACTTTTCGGTCTCTACCGAGTTGAGTAGGTGAATTGAGGATTTGCTTTGAGAGTTTGCTTGTGATTGCTTGTGTGTAATCTAGATCGTCTCTGCGCATTTGCGCCTTGTTCTCACTTCTCTTGACTTGACCTTCGTGTTCTCCCGATCATTTCCTTTTGCTTTCGAGATGGACCCCTGGAATGATTTTTATCAAGATTTTGCAGATTCCTCGTACCCTCCAGCAAGTCCACCACCCTTTTATCAGGAGGATCCTCCTCCCATTTTTTCTGATTTTTGTACATATCCGCCTCAGCTACTGTATCATACCTCGGATTTCTACCCACCTCCACCTCCACTTGTATATTATCCACCTCCACCTTCACATCCACCCGAATCTGACCTGTTGGAGTCACCTCTCTTGATCTCTATGAGTGATATATTGAACCGAATGATAGAGCATCTTGATTTGATAAATGATGATATGGCTATCTTGAGGAAAAAAAGAGATTGACGCTCCATTCGTCGCGGATACGGAATTCCTTGTGGGAGATCATGGGAGATTGTAATCGCCAAAAATACAAAAAAATGAGAAAAATTTAAAAACACCAAAAGAGTTCGGGAGACACTTGGTTGATTCAGATTGTAAGGAGAGGGTCCATTTACCAGATCATTCACCCCACACATCCATTCACATCTTGTCCCATCTTTGACCCCGAGGACGCCGCTGTACAGACTGCTCTTGGCAGGCCTCGTGTATATGCTGATTCCGACTTCCTCCCTTGTATGGAGGAAGTCAAAAATTCAAAAAATGTTGACTGAACCCGAAGTGGTGGCCACTATTCATGAGATTATCCGTTCCCCACATCAGCAGGCCATGACTGATTTATCTACTCCTCTTCCCAAGAAGATAAAGCGGAGGAGTAGATCTGAGCATCACATTCTGAACATGGCCACTGCCCACGCCATCACACACCGTCCCATTCCTAGAAAGAAGAACACAACTACACCATTCATCACCTGCACCATCTCTGACCATACATGTGATCACACTCTCCTAGACGGCAGTGCTTCTATTAGTATATTACCCTTCTCGTTGGTACAATCTCTTCACTTAGGGCCTCTCAAGAAAACTAGGATGATCGTTCAGTTTACTGATGGATCTATCAAGATGTCGAAGGGTATCCTTGAAAACGCCGTCATTTCGATTCAGGGCACGAGGTACAACGTCGATTTTGTCGTGTTCCCCATGGAGACCTCCACAGGGGAGCCCTCTCCAATCATCCTGGGACGACCATTTCTCGCCTCTGCGAGGATCGTTATTGATTATGGATCAGGAGAGATTCGCTTCCGTCCTGTTGATGAGAGCAAAGCGTCGATCACCGCACCCACAGTTGACCAGAGACCTGCACCTAAATGTACCTTCACTGATTCTAGCTGACTCCGAGGCCTGTGACCGATCTGATGATATTAGAGATGTTTGTTTAGCGACCGCTGAGAAGACCCGACGAATCCCCCGAAAGGAGAGGAAATCAAAAAGCATAGACCTCACAGTTTCTCCTTCTGGTGTGTGGCGATGTGTTGATGAAATCCAAAGTATTTACGTGATTGATCCCATTGTGCGGAGGGCAGATACCAAGACTAGACAGGATGGACCTGGTTTGACTACTACCACTGATAAGTCCGTTCCTGGTCACTCAAAAGTGATGATGATTGAGGCCGGTTATGATGCTGGCCATTATTTTGATAGATTCAGATATTTTGATGAAGACAATGATTCGGGTGAAACTCTTGAGGACAAACAGACTTCGGATACTTCCACAGATGACTTCGTTCCTCTTGGTTTTGACCTGGACGAGACCTCGCAGGACGACTCCGATTACACCTCCGACGATGATGATGAGTTCGTCCCATTCCACTTTGATATCAGCGAGACCTCCAAGGCCAGACCTGACCACACTTCTTCCACTCACCCATCTGCGCCTTCACACCATAGGACCACCAAGGCCGAACCTAGCCATACTACTTCCACTGATCAGTTCGTGCCTTTTCGATTTGACTCCACTGAGGGCCTTCACCCTGTCGACCTTGATCGGCTTCCGTCCACTGTGGACCCCGATGTCGACCTGCACCACACTAGATCTATCCCTCACCGGTCTCGCAAGAAGGTTAGCTTTCTACTTTCTTGATCATTTGTATATCCATCTCTGTTGTACATTCTCTTGTGTGTACCTCGGTTCTCTCTCCTGTATTGCTCGTCCACCCATTCTCATGTTTTCCTTGCTTAGGTCGTACTTTGTCCTAAGTATAGGGGGGTGGACGAGCCGAGTGTTCACTCGTCGTTCTGTTTCATTACTCCTGTTGTTGCCTATACTTAGGGCTTCTTTTACCCTAAGTATAGGGGGAGTGATGTGCACATTCTTATCTATCTTCGTCCATCTGTTGATATCTTTTCTTCTTTTCTTCTTTTCCTCTTCTATCTTCTGTATCTACCGAAAGGTGTCGCCCCTTTTTGTCAGTCTTCTATACTTAGGACGTACTTCGTCCTAAGTATAGGGGTTGTGCCCCCGAGTTGTTCTATTCTTTGATCCTCTCCATTGTCTCCTCTTCTTGTCTATACTTAGGGATATCTTACCCTAAGTATAGGGGGAGACAGTCTGAGTACGATCTGTTCATTCCCACCCTTGACCCTCCCCGCTTTGTGTACAGTCTGCTATACTTAGGATTATTTGATCCTAAGTATCGGGGGGAAGGTCAACTTCTCATTCGTTTATTCCTTCATCTCTTATTCATTTATTCTTTAGATTTTTTCTATACTTAGTACGAGTTATGTCTTCTCTTTTCTCTCCGATCTATGAGGACATAGCTCAAGCTAAGTATAGGGGGGTCGTATATACTGTGTATATACTTTAGCCATAACTCGTACTTTCATATTTTTACTAATAACTATGGCTATTTATACTTACAAAATTCATTAACAACCTTAATAAAAAGATGTGATTATTGCTCAAATTCTTCTTATTTACTTATTAATAAATCATGTGAAAATGTTTTTTGCAAAATATTTGAAAAATGGTTTGAAAATCTTTTTGAAAAATCTTTTGAAAACTATTTGTAAACATTTTGTTACATGTTATCAACCTTTGTAAAACATTTTAATTGTAAAATTATTTTCTTTGTGTGAAATAAAATGTTTGAAAAATGATTTGCAAATGGTTTGAAAAATGGTTGCAAAAATATTTAAAAAAATCTATCTATACTGTTTGGAAAACCTTTGAAAAATGATTTTCAAATGTGTGTACATGTTTGTAAAAACTGTTTGTAAAAATTATTTTGGACTATAGTTTTCAAAATTGTTTGAAAAACCTGTGTCAAATGAGTTTGAAGAATATATACATCTCACTAAAATTCATATATATATATATATAATTGATCATTTACCCTGTAAATTCTTAAAATTCACTTCTTGTATATATAAGACGCACTCCCGTGTAAACATTTTAACCTAGCTTTTAGCCAAAATCTCTTCTTTTCAAAAATCCCAAAAATATTTGCAAAATTAAAATCCAAAAACATTTAAACAACTCTTTGAAAAATCTAAAAAATGCATATGCATCATATTTTCAAAAACCCATAAAAAGTTCAAAATCTTGAAAATTGCATCACAAAAACATTTTCTGCATCGCATTGCATAGCATGAGCATTTTTCGGATTGAGTCTGATTGTTGAACAAGTCTAAGTAAAATACCTAGATTGGAGCTTGGTTGGACCTTAAAATCTACCTAATTAACAGGAACCTTATAGGAGCTGGGATTGAGGTACTTCAGGTCTAGTTGACTTAATTCTTTGAGGATCACGAGACTTGGTTCAATGGATTCTTGACTGCCTAAGTAGAGTATTTCGGAGCACACGCACGACTCTTGTTGATAATGACCTAACTTGGACACTTGCACCTTTCACATGGCTCAACTCAGTTGGAGTGGTGAGGATGTTGGATTTGCCGGTATGAGATGCACTCAGGTGGAAACACTTGTCCTCCTCTAGGGAGGGAAGTACGCCCCATCCCGTCCAGTGATGATGAGTTTTGAGGATAGGAGATCGTGGGTTGCAATAAAGCTTCAAAAGAGGGATAGTCTGCTGGCTCAAGAGGAAAAACTCCCTATGTAAATGCTGTTGTATATAGTAGTCAAAAAAATACAAAAGCAAAAACTCCAAAAAATGGACAAGCCTGTACAAAAATAAAAATGCCTGCTGGAGTGTACATATGTTGTAAAGTCAAATAAGCAAACTTGAGCTTCAAAGTCAAATCATGTGAGCCTGCAGCTGGATGACTTGACTACGCTGGTCTTGCATCCTAGGATAGGTAGCTATACTGGCTACCGTCCATTCTTCTCTTCACCCCCTCCTCTTGAGCTGGTTGCCACTTGAACTTAGAAGGGAATACCCTACTCCTTGAGGAATGAGTTGTTGGATTGTGGAATCATTGGGTTGTCATATTGGAGAAGTCGGACTCTTTGTCATTTCAGTTGGGGAGAGCCACCATCACTTACACTGTACAAGTCAGATTCATAGTCATAAGGGTTTGCGTATGAGTTGAGAAATTTCTGACCTGGCTATTGAGGAGACTTGGACAGCGTTTTGGGATTCTCAAGGACTGTTGGATTTCAAATTCGGTTCTCATTAAGGTTCCGCCCGCACTAAAATTTCAAAGGTCCTACTTAAGCTCCAAACTTTGATTTTGTGAAGACAAGTTTGGTAATCAAATTTAATCAACTTTCTTCGTTTTCTTTTCTTTCTTTTTCTTTCTGCACTTATTGCATAAGTGTTTGCTAGGGACTAGCAAAGGTAAAGTATAGGGGGATGATGAATCCACATTTCATCATCTTTATTCTATTATTTTGGCATCAAAAACCCGAGCAAATGCGTGTAAATACCCTTAACTTCCATATCTTAGTATTCATGCATGTGCATGTAATTAGTGTATAAAATACTGCAATTAAAGCCAAAATTATAGAATAAATAAAAGAAAAGAAAAAGAATAAAATATTGTAAATATTTTATGACCCGAAACCCTGAGACCTATGCATCTTGATGAATAGGTCGACAAAGAACAAAGTATGGGGAGATAATGGCCAAAATACAATAAAATCCCCTTTGTTTTCTATTCATTCTTTATTCATTTTGGGACCTATTTTTGGTTCCACTTTTTATACCTCAAATAAATAAACTTTGTACATGAAATTGTAGATAACTAAATAAAGAAAAATACAAAATTGATTTCATTCAAAAATAATGTACAGATAAAAAGTTATGGTCTGAATAAAAATCCAGAATCCCAACTTCCCAGACCCGTATCTCACAAATGAATACTCCGAATGCATCAAACTCTCCTTTAATTGTATATAGTATAAAATAAGCTATTTAATGGCGGTGGTTTCGCATTTGGCGGAGCTACGGTTTGAAAGTTGAGTTTTGGACCCTCATTGTATACCTGCACAGATTAAAATATTTAATTTATTATTTATTCATTATTTTTATAATTTCATATTTTTATAATTATGTAAATATTACTTATAATATATTTGTTCATTGAAATTAGAATAAAAATACAAAAGAAATTCAAATAAAAATACTTGTATATTTATAATACATAGGTTTACTACCTATACTGAAACCTGTATAATTTATACCTTTTTTTATTAAATATACAAAACAATTTAGAAAATTACAATAAAATATATTTATGTGTATAAAAGTATTTTATAAATATATAAAATAATAAATTAAAATTAATAAATTATAAACACAAAATAAAAATAAAAGAATAAAATAAACCTATAAAGGGTATAAAAGGTAACTTGTAAATATATACCCCATAAAAATAATTAACAATCATAATAAAATAATTTATAAATTAATAAATTTTTTTATTTAATAACCTAAAATTAAATAATTTATTTTCTATTTTTTAAACTAATTTTTAAATAATTTTCAGAGGTTTTTCCTGGTTGGTCCACGTGGACCAACCAGGTGGTCTGGACTGTTGACCAAGGTCAACAGTCTGACCTTCCCTCTGAGCCGTGTCAGACTAGGTTTTGACCCAAGTTCACCCATTTTTCGAGGATGCTCCTTTCACCTATTCGTGTTGGAGTCTTCTGCAAAATTGCTCCTTGAAGATCCACCTATCACGCCGGGGGTTATTTTCGGGCATTGGATCAACGCTTCGCCCGTTGCATCTCGATCTTTGCACCCTCTCCACCGTTCTTTCAAAAGACCCCCACCAGCTTCCTTCCTCTTGAACCGTCTATTGCGAGCTTCAGACCTCCAGGTTGTTGCTACTTGGTCTCCGATGACAGGGGATTGACCCCAGCACCCCGTTGAGGTGCGGCGAGGCTTGTAAAGTCGGCTTCCACCCCATCTCCGTCCAACTGGCCGTGAGGTCCTATCTCGCGGTGAACAGCCGCTCGAGGTCGTGCTTTTCTATTTTTTTAGTTGTTTAGTTCACTGTTAGTATTAGGCTTTGATTTATGCTTTTAGTTGGTCTTTCTATCAATTAATCCACCCCGATTTCGCCATCGAACACCTCGCCGAGCCTTTGAGCTCCGGCGATCATTCTCACTCCACGCACGCCGCCCATCCACCAACGATAGGCCCTGGAACCCTTTCTGTTGTTGTGTGCTTATTTTGTAGGGTCCCAGGTGCCAAGGATCCTCCTGGGAGGGTCGTTTTTGCTAAAGTTCAAGCCAACTGGAGTCGTCCTCCTTCATCGACGACGTGGAGGCGCCCCGGCCGCTCTCAGGCCATTTTGAGGCCGCTGTCCACTCGAGGGTACCTCCAGGAACTTGGTGAAGCCGTCAGAAGGGATCGTGCACCTCGGAGTAGCAAGATTTTGCGGATTAAAAGTCGCCGAAGGTCTGTTCTTCGCGTGTTCCTCCTCCATACCCCGAGACCGTCCGATCTCCACCTGTTCTTCCGGCACTACAACCACCGTCGGATCGTGTGTGTCCCCAGTCGTTGATCTCCACCGCCCGATCTAATCAGAGCCGTCCGAACCGAAGGGGTATCGCGGCCCCCTGCGCTGACACGTGTTAATTGAAGTCAGATCCTCCGTCTGTTCGCGTATGGGTTGGGTATTTTGCTATTATTACCCTGCCATTTTGTGTAATTTAATATTACTATTTAAATCATTCATCTGTCGTGTTAAGTTTTTCAAACTTTGCATGTAAGCCCCTAAAGTTTTGTAATAATACAGGTTAGTCCTCGCCTGGCTCACGTGCTTAGCGCGTGAGCTTTGGCGTTTTTGCAGGGTTAGCCCTAGCATTTTGGGATATTTGCATTTCGTCCGCAAACATGTTTAATTAGTTATAGACTCTGTGGAAAAATTACAGTTATGCCCTCAGACTTTTGCTTATTTGCACAAATACCCCTGGCCTAAGTGTAGTTTCTTGTTGTTGATTCTATTTTTGCATACATCTATAAACCTCTAAAAAATTCCACAAAAATTAGGTTAAGCTCCTGTTGCATTGTAGATTCACGCTATATTTTTGTATTACATTTTTATTGCATTTTAATATTTATTAAAAATAAAAAAACATGCATTTTTCCTACTGTTTGCATTAGAATATCCATAAAAATTATAAAAATGTTTTGAAAATTTCAAAAAAAAATATATATTGTTTATTTTATCAAATTTTAGTGTCAGTCCAAAAACCACTAAAAATTTCAAAACAAAACCTTCAAATTAGAAAACCTTAAAAATCTTCATAAAAATCTAAAAATCCTAGAAAAATCCTAAAAATATAAACTCAGGTTCTGTAGTTTCTCTATTTTATTGTATTTACTTTAAAATTAATTTGGGAAAATTTTACCACTATTTACTATTTTTAATTCCCAATTTAATTTCGGCCAGTAGTGTATCACTATTTTCTTGTATTTACACTTTTGAAAATACTAAAAACATTCTGAAAAATTCCCAAAAATCACAAAAATAGTAGAAAAATATAAAAAGACCAAAAACATTTTATTCTCGGATTTTTGACTATTTTTCCTCATTTTTATAAATACTCATTCCTCCCTTCTCTTATATTGTATATATATCCTATTATTGAAAAAGGAAATACAAAAATATAAAATATAAATGGAAAATATAAAATCAGAAAATCAAAAATCAAAATACAGAATATAAAATCAAAAATCAAATAAAAAAATTAAAAACTATAAACCCACAAAAACTTACATAATTATAGACACTTAATCACATCACATTTTTGTGCATCAATTGTTGATCTATCCTGCCTTGCTCCCTGTGTTCGAACTCTCTACATACTTGCACTTATACATCTTTTATGTAGAGTTAAAAATAAATTTGACTCCACATTTGTTTGTCATTGTTTGATATTTGGTTGTGGGTTCATTGTTGATTAATTAGGGATTATTGAGCGGTTAACACACCGACTGCGATTTCGCCTTGTGAAACCGTACGACCCTCGATTTCCCTGATTATCACACGGCAACCGTTGCAATTGCCTCCTTCATCACGTGAAACCGCCACCTCCGCCTATAAAATCCCATCCCCCACCGCACTTCCAATCCATCCACCACTCCAAGGGGTTTCGGCCCAGCCTCTTGCCCTCCGGTGACAGCGGAGAGGCCCGATGTCGAGGCGTCGACGACCCCAGCCCCCATTGTAAAAAAAACATGGTCGATTCAAAAAACCCCATTTTTCTCATATGTGTGTGTGTGGGGGGGTGGGGGGGGGGGAAGGAGCCTACACCCATGTGTAGGTAACTTTCCTACACCCACCTCTTTTCCCCTTAAAATTTTTTATTTTTTGGAGATAAACTTCTTGGGGAATTTAGATATCATCATGTCTTCATTCAAATTTCAACTTAATTCGAGACTTATAACATATCATCATGACTGTCAAATTTTAACGGTCTGAGATTCGCTGAAATCTGTCCCTTCCGATGGAGCTGTTATTTTACATGAAATTTAAACACATATTTTTATTTAATATTCTAAGTAGTTTCTTTAAAGATCCATTTCAAAAAAATTCAAAAAAATTAGGGAACAAAAGGTGGGTGTAGGAAAGTTACCTACACATAAGTGTAGGCTTCCCAATCTCTCTCTCTCTCTCTCTCTCCTCTCTATATATATATATATATATATATGGGTAAAATGGGGCTGCCCCCAGGGAGTAGCCAACTTGGCTACTCCCACCCCTATTTTTCCCAAAATTTTTTATTTTTTTGGAAAATAAAAATTTGTATATTCATCATTATATCCCTCACACATTCTATTAAAATTTCGTCAGAAACAGAGACTCCTAAGCCCTCCATCCAGACGTCATTTTTTTAACGGTCGCAGGATTTTTTAAATCGGCCATGTTTGGATGGAGGCCGTAGGAGTATCTTTTTCTGTCGAAATTTTAATAGAATGTAAGAGGATATAATTATGAATATACAAATTTTTATTTCCAAAAAATAAAAAAATTTGGGAAAAATAGGGCTGGGGGCAGCCCCATTTACCCCTATATATATATATGGGATTGGGGAGCCTACACCCATGTGTAGGTAACTTACCTACACCCACCTCTTGTTTCTTAATTTTTTGATTTTTTTTGAAATGGATCTTTAGGGATTTACTTAGAATATTAAATGGAATATATGTTTCAAATTTCATGTAAAACAGACATTTCTAACAACTCCATCGGAAGGGGCCGATTTCAGCAAATCTCAGACCGTTAAATTTGACTGTCATGATGGATAAGTTAGAAAGTCTCGAAATAAGTTGTAATTTGAATGACGATATGGTGATATATTGTGATCTAAATTCCCTAAGGAATTAATTCAAAAAAATAAAAAAATTTGAGGGAAAAAGAGTTGGGTGTAGGTAAGTTACCTACACATGGGTGTAGGCTCCCTTTTCCCTATATATATATATATATATTATATATATATATATATATATATATTATAAGAGAGAGAGAGAGAGAGAGAGGAGAGAGAGAGAGAGGGGGGGAGGGAGCCTGCTCTTGTGAGCAGAGAAACTCCCTGCTCCTCTAATATGAACCGTCGGATGAGAGAAATAGATGCCATTGGATCTCTAAAAGCCATTGTCCCAGGATTTTCTCCAACGCAACTCCCTCCCTCCCTAGGTTCTCCCTGGTTATCGCACCTCCAGCTCCCTCGGGCGCCTTCCCTCAGATCCATGTGGGGCGCCTCTAGCTTCCCCATGCATCCTCCCTCCGTCCTTGGGCGGCACCCATCCCCTCCCCTGATCGTGCTCGCACTCTCCCTCCTTCCTCTTGTGACAACCTCTATTTTTTTCCCGATGGCGCTCCTCCTTCCCCCCTCCCTCCCCAATGCCTCCTCGCACGGTCCTGTGTGATTGATTTTCTTCTTGAGGGTTTTGGTATCTAGGATTTGTTCAGGATCTCTTCAAAAAAAAAAAGAGAGAACATATTTGGTTGATTGTTCGGATTCACAGACCCACGTGAATCTCGTTGAATTATGGTGTAGCTTTCACTTTTGACGGAGCAGTATAATGATTCAAGGGATGCATCTTACTTCACATGCAACAATGCCGAAGCATTCAATTTATCCCCCAACATCCCTTTTTTCCTTTCGATTTGTCCTCCGCCCGCCCCCTTGTAGCACAACAATAGCAGCTTTTCGATGAGTGTTTCTCTTTTACATAAATCAGTGTTACGTTGAGGGAAGTTTGTAATAAATTAATTGTGCAAACCCATTATTGTAGAAGAAATTTCCTTACAGAGGAAAAAAGACACGGTGAATGCCAATCTACTTTGGATTCTCCACTGGAAAAAAGACACGGGTGAATGTCAATCTACTTTGGGGTTCTCCACTTGGAGCTTTTCTTTCTGGTTCTCTCTGCTTGTATCTTCTTGCTCTGGGATCACTTTAGTTGGATCATGTTGATGATTGAATCTAGCTTAATAGTAACCATAATCATGATCATGCTTTATGTTGAAAAAGTTTCATCCCATTCATGATCCATAAAGAATAGATGAATTTGTAGTAGTAGTAGTAGTAGTAGATACTAAACCAATCGAGAAGTTATTTGACTGGATTATCACATCACCTACCAGAGGTTGGGTGGAATAAGAGATAACCAGGCCATGACCAAACTTTGTTCAACCTCAAGATTGGACAACGAGACCTCTTTGGTCATATAACCCTATACAACTTCTAACTGCAACAAAATGAGAATGGTCACTCTCCCAAACAAATGTGGAAAAGATTTTTTGGTAGTGGTAATAGATGGAAAGCTTTTTTATAGTATTTCGATTTTAGTCGCTCTGCTAGCCGCTTTATTTGATTTAAAAAACATTGAAATCTTAGAAGATGTAACCTTCAAGGAAGTTACAAGTATAACAAAGGAAATGACCTAATTAAAAAGACTAACATATTTCTGTAATGTAAACAAAGATTGAAATGTAACTAGACTCCACTTTTATAACAAAGGAAATGATCAAGTAAAAAGAGGCTAATATATCTCTTGTCATGTGAACAAAGAGTAAAATGCAACTGGACTCAAAAGCTGATTTCTTGTTCCATCCATCTTGATAGATATCAGAAATCCAGCCATATCTTTTCTATCTAGAAAGGGAAATGTGAGACATTTTTCTCAGCCGGTCCAAATTGGTTAAGAAGGTGATTTGTTCCCAGAATAATAACATAAATTTGAAATCCATTAAATTTGAAGCAGCTTCGTTGATAAATTATGGTGATAGACTGATTAAAATCCAACATCTTTTGTGTAAGTAGTTCCTCTTGTTCACACCATTATAATCGTGACATCCACCAAAGAACCATTTTATACAATTAACAAAGAATAGAACTTCAATCCAACAACCTATTAATTGAACCTAACATATGGAAAATGATTCATTTCTCGTTTATAACAGTCATATGCTTGTTTGGAGAGCTCCAACTCAGAATGAAGGACACCATTTGTCTTCTGATCAATTCCTTTGTTAGACATAACAACTGTAATTGTTTTGCTTCATTATATACATGACTATCTATGAAAATAAGAGGCTTCAATCTTTGAATTTCTCGCCACCATTCTGACAGGTACAAAATATCACAATTGTCATTCTGAAACATATCAAAGTAGTTTGGTTGTCTTGGATAAATTCCTTGTAGTTCTTTCTAGAACTAGCTGGACTTGCCTTCTGGATCTTTCCCTCGTCTGCCTCTGCAAGGTGATCTTAATTGAATATCATCATCAGTATGAGAGATTTTGGGTTTGTAATCAGATCCTGATGTAACATGACTTCTAGTATTGGTAGAAGGATCACTAATGTATTTATCAGGTTGTTAAGTGTCAAAAGAAATACCTTCCTCCTCTTCTTCATTATCCACATCATTATAATCCAAGACACCAAAAGAATTCAAAGTAGGAATAGAAAAAATATCCTTGAAATAAATCAGTATTAACATTCAAGGCTTTAAAAAAATTCACAGGGTGTGTTATGATCTTTGCATATTTCTATTTTCCTTCTTCATTAAAAATGGGTTGAGCCATAGAACTTGGGACCTTCACGTCTTCTCTCATTATTCACCTTTTGCAGCATTGAAGGCTCAACGACTATTTTTTTGCTCTTCCTTTTACATGATAAATTTATAACTTTAGTCTCCCTTGTTTCTATAGAATCTGGATTTGCATTTCCTTGATCTCTATCTTCATTAAAAGTCGCATCTGTGCCATCCAAGTCATTACAATTTTTATCATTAATCGACTATTTTCATCTTCAAATTTCGCATCTTTATTATATTACGCTGAGATGTCTTTGACAGTTACATCCACTATGTCTAGATAATCTAACTTGGATTTTGCTTTATTCCTTTTTCTTGCCCATAACCCATACTTGCTTTTTTCTGGAGTTTTGGGGCTAAAAAGTTTATACCATACTATTTTGGCTTCCCCTATTTATCACTGCTCAAACTGATATGGACTTTTCTTTGAAATGATAACTATAAGCTTTCTCTTGAATCACAGTCAGGTAAAAGGTGCAGAATGATTAGAGATTTTCATATATAACAACTTGTTTTATCTTCCTTAAACTAAATTCAATGACTCAACAAGAGGAAGTGTAAGATCAACTTCAACATTGACTCTAATATACCTGACCTGGAAGAGTGTAGCAGATATCCCCCAATCTTAATTTCAGATGTGAAGTCAATGTATGAGAAAAACACCCACTCCAACAATTCGGAGATACTTTATTTGATTTAAAAGACATACCACAAATATGTCAATATACAGTACAACCAACAAAAATATTGTCAACACCTTGCTGAAGCCAGAAAGATTTAGTTGTTGTGTGGTCATACAAGGAAGAGGGAGGGTGTGTGGGGGATCGGGGAGGAGGCGACACGAGCACGACCGGGAGGATAAGAGGAGTTTCACGGGGAAGGAGGGCGGGCGTGTGAGCACAATCGAGGGGGGGGTTGGGTGTCGTGCGGGGAACGGGAGGAGCTTCCACAGAGGAGCTGGAGGCACTGCGTGTGGGGGAGCCGGAGGTGCGATGACTTTGGAGTTTGGACAACTGCGGGGGATGGAGACATATGAGAGAGAGAGAGAGAGAGAGTCCTGAAATGTGTTTTAACTTTTTCAAGATCCAATGGCACCGGTTTCTCCCACCTGACGGTTCATATGAGAGCAGCAGGAGTTTCTTGTGAGAGGCTCCCTTTTCGCTGCTGCCGGCGCGTGCATTCGGTGCGTGCGTGTGTGGTAGTTGCTGTATTCTCTCTCCTGCCTTTCTCTCCTCCTGTTGGAACTAGTCCAGAATCCCATCTCATGCCCCATCTCACCATCTCACCAAAATCCCATCTCATAGGATCGCCCCTCTATATATATATATATATATATATATATATATACATATATAGGAAATATTTCAAATAAGGTGCACATTTCCTGGATGCATGGAAAGCCACGTCAATTTAAGCATTTATTCTATTTATTCTACACATTCTAACTCCATAAATTTAATATTAAATATTAATATAATATGTATATCATGAAAAATTTATGAAAATATTACTATATTTGACATTAAAAGTTTGTTACAATATGGATGATATATTTTACATAATTGTATAATCGTCAGTATTTTACAATATGTAGTTTAAATTTACAAAATTGTTACGTAATTTACAAATTTGATAGTGGCTTTCTGAATTTTAGGAAAGACCCACCTCATTAGAAGGGCCCCCTATATATATATATATATATATGTATATATATATATATGTATGTATATATATATATATAGGGTAAAATGTGTATGCCCCCTAGGGGGAGCTAACTTAGCTCCCCCCGCCCCTTTTTGACATAATTTTTTTATTTTTTTTGAAATCTAAAACCGTGTAAATTCATTATTAAATCCCTATATTATGGTATTAAAATTTCGTGCGAAACAGAGACTCCTACGACCTCCATCCAAACGGGGTCGATTTAAAAAATCCTGTTACCGTTAAAAAATGACTGTCTGGATGGAGGCCGTAGGAGTCTCTGTTTCGCACGAAATTTTAATAACATAATATAGGGATATAGCGATGAATATTCATGGAAGAAATTTTCCAAAAAAAAATAAAAAATGGAGAAAATGAGGCGGGGGTAGCTAAGTTAGCTATCCCCTGGGGGCAGCCCCATTTTACCCATATATATATATATATATATATATATATATATATGGGATTGGGGAGCCTACACCCATGTGTAGGTAACTTTCCTACACCCACCTCTTGTTCCCTAATTTTTTTGATTTTTTTGAAATGTATCTTTAGGGGATTTATTTAGAATATTAAATGAAATATGTGTTTCAAATTTCATATAAAACAGACATTCCTAACAACTCCATCGGAAGGGGTCGATTTCAGCAAATCCCAGACCGTCAAAATTTGACTGTCATGATGGATAAGTTAGAAGTCTCGAAATAAGTTGAAATTTGAATGACTATATGGTGATATAATGTGATCTAAATTCCCAAAGGAATTATCTCAAAAAAATAAAAATTATTGAGGGAACAAGAGTTGGGTGTAGGAAAGTTACCTACACATGGGTGTAGGCTCCCTTTTCCCTATATATATAGGGGCGATCCTATGAGATGGGATTTTGGTGAGATGATGAGATGAGACATTATGGACCACTAGTTCCAACCAGGAGAGAGAAAGGCAGGAGAGAGAATACATAAACTTGTGGTCCAGAATGTCCCATCTCATCATCTCACAATATCTCATCTCATATAGGAAATATTTCCAATGAGGTGCACCTTTCCTGGATGCATGGAAAGCCACATCAATTTAAGCATTTGTTCTATTTATTTTACACATTCTAACTCCATAAATTTTATACTAAATATTAACATAATATGTATATCATGAAAGATTTATGAAAATATTAATATATCTGACATTAAATGTTTGTTACAATATGGATGATATATTTTACATAACTGTATTATCATCATTATTTTACAATATGTAGTTTAAATTTACAATATTGTTACGTAATTTACAAATTTGGTAGTGGCTTTCTGAATTTCAGGAAAGACCCACCTCATTAGAAGGGCTCCCTATATATATATATGGGTTAAATGGGGCTGCCCCCTGGGAGTAGCCAACTTGGCTACTCCCACCCCTATTTTTCCCTCATTTTTTATTTCTTTGGAAAATAAAAATTTGTAAATTCATCATTATATCCCTCTAACATTCTATTAAAATTTCGTCAGAAACAGAGACCCCTACGGCCTCCATCCAAGCAGGATCGATTTAAAAAATCCTACGACCGTTAAAAAAATGACGTCTGGATGGAGAGTCTAAGAGTCTCTGTTTCTGACGAAATTTTAATAGAATGTTAGAGGGATATAGTGATGAATATACACATTTTTATTTTCTAAAGAAATAAAAAAATGAGGAAAAAAATAGGGGTGAGAGTAGCCAAGTTGGCTACTCCCAGGGGGCAGCCCCATTTTACCCTATATATATATATATATGATCGAGAGAGAGAGATCCTGTGAGAGCAAAAAAAATGTGAGAGTATGAGATCATGCATTCTGGACCACATGATCATGTCTTCTCTCTCCTGATCTTCTCTCTCCTGGGTGAATCATGTGGTGCAGAATCATCCCTCCCACGCTCTCACAACTTTTTGCTCTCATAGGATCACTCCTCTCTCTCTCTCTATATATATATATAGAGAGAGAGAGAGAGGAGTGATCGTATAAGAGCAAAAAAATATGAGAGCATGAGAGCATGCATTCTGGATCACATGATCATGTCTTCTCTCTCTCCTGGTCTTCTCTCTTCTGGGTGAACCACGTGGTCCAAAATCACCCCTTTCATGCTCTCACAATTTTTTGCTCCCATAGGATCACTCTCTCTCTCTCTCTCCTCTCTCTCTCTCTATATATATATATATATATATGTTTAATGGGGCTGCTCTACGGCCTCCATCGAGATGGTATCGATTTAAAAAATCTTGTTACTGTTAAAAAATGACTGTCTGGATGGAGGCTGTATGAGTCTCTATTTCTGACGAAATTCGAATGGCATATAGGAGGGATATAAAGATGAATATATATGGCGATATTTTTCAAAAAAAAATAAAAAAATGCCGAAAATAACACGGGGGCAGCCCCATTAAACTATATATATAGGGATAATTACACCCATAACCCTGAGTAATTCCTCAATCTCAATCATAACCCTGCATAATCGCGAATTACATGAGAAACCCCGAGTAATCCTTAATTCTTACATGACATAACCCTGTGTCATGTTCCGTTTTAGATGAGAGTTATGTTTGACGGTTTCCGTTAAAAAAATACAATACTACCCCTAATATCCATTCTTATTTACAAAATATGCCATTCTTCTCCTCTCCCTCTACATCCTCCTCCGGCGAGTCGATGCCGGCTGCCAGCAACCCCCTGCCCCCCGCGCCCGAGCGAGCTCCTGCTCTGCCAGCTCGAACCCCCCTCCTGTCGACGTCGACTGCCGGCAACCCCCCTGACCGCCATCGTTCCCCCCCCCCCCCCGCGAGCTCCTGCTCCCCCCGCCCCCCGTCGTTGGAAGGTGATGTTTGTTCCATTATTTTATTTCTATGAACCACCAGCCAATGGAAGCCTTGCCTTGCCTCTGCTTGGCTAATGGAAATGCACACTGCCTTGCTCTCGCGCGCGGAAATGTCACACTCCTCGAGAGCCACAGGAGAGAAGGCCCCCGCCCCCTCCCCGCCGAGCGCCACCCTTCCCCTCTCCCAACCTGCGAGCTACTCGAGAAGGCCCCTGCCCCCCTCCCCGTCGAGCGCCACCCTTCCTCTCTCCCAACCCGTGAGCTGCTCGAGAAGGTCCCCGCCCACCTGCTCTGTCGAGCTTCCCCTCCATCCTTCCCCACATGCGCGGCTGCGCCTTCGGGTACTTATCTCCAGCTCCACGGCATGTGGGAGCTTCCCGGTGCCTCGAAGCACATGACGCCAACGACGCACGCGTTGCCGCCATGGCCGTCGGCACGTACGCCTGCAAGCTCCTCACCAGCCTCTCCCTTCGAGGCAGCGTCCGCATGACCGACGTAGGCATCCAGCTTGTGTCCAAGTGCTTCCCGAATCTAACATCTTTGTCCTTGTGGGATTGCTACAACGTGGGCAGCGATGGCCTCCTGGCCGTTGCCGGGTGCTGCCTAAAGCTCCAGAAGCTCGACATCTTCAACTCCAGCAATATTGGCGATGATGGTCTTGCAGCCGTTGCCGAAAAATGCCGTCAACTCTCGACCTTGAGGGCTACAGGTTGCGGGTGGGGGGGATACAGGTTGCCGTGGGGGGGGGGGAGCTCGGTTGATACGGGGGCGGGGGGAGCTCTGCAAGTCAGTGGGGGCGGGGCAGGTCGGTTGCGGGAGACCGACAACCCACCGGCGAGGGATGGAGGAGGAAGAAGGGGAAGGGATCAGGACAATATTTTTTATTTTTTTAATTTAGCATCCGTTGGATAGATTAAGGGTTAGATTAACTCAATAGTATGGTTGGGTTAAGGAGAAAACTAACGGAGGATCATGAGTGTGAGACGGAGTGGCTACTCAGGGTTTCTCATGTAATTCGCGATTATGCAGGGTCATGATTGAGATTGAGGAATTACTCAGGGTTATGGGTGTAATTATCCCATATATATATATATATAGAGAGAGAGAGAGAGGAGTGATTCTTTGAGAGCAAAAAATTGTGAGAGCATGAGATGAATGATTCTGTACCCATGATTCACCCAAGAGAGAGAAGATTAGGAGAGAGAAAACAGAATCATGCGGTCTAGAATCAATCCTCTCATGCTCTCACAACTTTTTGTTCTCATAGGATCACTTCTGTATATATAGGGAAAATGGGGCTGCCCCCACCTCATTTTTTGCAAAAATTTTTTATTTTTTTGGAAAAATATCACCATGTATATTCATTCCTATATCCCTCATGTATGCCATTCGAATTTCGTCAGAAACAGAGACTCCTCCAGCTTCCATCCAAACGTCATTTTTTTAAAAGTCGCAGGATTTTTTAAATCGACCATGTCTGGATGGAGGCTGTAGGAGTCTCTGTTTCTAACGAAATTTGAATGGCATATAGGAGGGATATAGGGATAAATATACATGACGATATTTTTCAAAATAAAAAAATTTACCAAAAAATGGGATAGGACAACCATGTTGGCTGCCCCCAGGGGGCAGCCCCATCAACCCCATATATATATATATATATATAGAGAGAGAGAGAGAGAGAGAGAGAGAGAGGAAAGGGAGCCTACTTTGTGAAGTAGGTAACCTTACCTACTTCACATCCAATTTTCATAATTATTTTTATTTTTTTAAAAAATGCCACCGTGGATTTTCATAACTATGTCTCTCTAATATGTCATTCAAATTTCATCGGAAATAAAGCCTTCTATGGCCTCCATCCAGAACAAGTAAAATACAACAAATCTGCGACCATTAAAAAATGACTGTATGGATGGAGGCCGTAAGAGACTCTGTTTCCAACGAAATTTGAATGACATATTAGAGGGATATAGTTATGAAAATCCACGGTGGTATTTCTCAAAAAAATAAAAAATTTTACGAAAAATAGATATGAAGTAGGCAAGGTTACCTACTTCACAAAGTAGGCTCCCTTTCCTCATATATATATATATATATGGGTAAAAAGGGGCTGCTCCGTGGGAGTAGCCAACTTCGCTACTCCCACCCCTATTTTTCCCTCATTTTTTATTTCTTTGAAAATTAAAAAATTATATATTCATCACTATATCCCTCTAACATTCTATTAAAATTTCGTCAGAAACAGAGACTCCTGGGGCCCTCCATCCAGACGTCATTTTTCTTAACGGTCGCAGGATTTTTTAAATTGATCTTATTTGGATGGAGGCCGTAGGAGTCTCTGTTTCTGACGAAATTTTAATAGAATGTTAGAGGGATATAATGATGAATTTACAAATTTTTATTTTCCAAAGAAATAAAAAAATGAGGGGAAAATAGGGGTGGGAGTAGCCAAGTTGGCTACTCCCAAGGGGCAGCCCCATTTAACCCTATTATATATATAGGGGCCTTTCATATGAGACTTGGTCCTTCCATTCAATTAGAAGGCCAAGCATTCTAGCCATCGGATGAAAAATCAACATATATGATTAAAACCGCCCTAATTTGCAAATACCAGATTAGCATGGCTATCGTTTCCTAAAATTAAGGAACTCCGAATAAAGAAGTTACACTTTTTATAACTAACAAAAATGGCTAATAACGTGTATTTTTGAATACAAAATGATGTAAGTATCCTACAAATCAAAAGAATACAATACTTAAGAAATCTTGATTCAGAGAAATGATGTATATAAAATACAAAAGATAGATTTACGGTTAACAACTTACGCTATTTTTAAGGAAAGGATTTTGTTGTTTGTTTCTTTAAATATGGGACTTCCCATAATTAGGAAATTTCAGGTAAAGATGTTTACCGAAATTTAAAAAAGAGAATTCTATACTAGAGAAGATTAAAAACAGCGAATCTAGAATACAATTCGTCATGAGTATTATACAAAACAATCATTATAAATACAAAAGGCGAATGTATGTGTTATACAACAATATTGTAAAATACAAAAAAATGGCCATGAGTTATGGAAATGAGTTTTTGAAAGAATAACAAACAAACCCTATATTTAAAGGATTATTGTAGATGGATTGAACACAGTGGAAATCCATGTTTTAATATTAAATTCAACCTAATGAATTTAATAACAGAAAGGATGTATTATACAAAATAATGTTTCAAAATACAAAATCATACAATAAAATTATATGTTTAAAGATAAAATACAAAAAATAATCTTAAACATTAACGTATTTTCGATTTATTATATTAACTAATAATAAAATACAAACACAAAAAATTTAACGACATTATTCTAAATACCAAATAAAAAGCTATAGTACAAATAATATTGAAAACCCAAAACATAACCCTCTCGTCATCTTAAAACGTCAACATATGAATTTAAAATAGGATAAGCCATTTAGACATATGCGGCGGGAACTCATTTGAGTGAAAAGTTTATTACTTTCGGAAAGTCCGCCGCTCCGTAAAAATCGCAATCGGGATAGGCAGGGAGGGCGGAATTGAAGGAGCGATTTACTACTCGCTGAAGAAGAAGAAAAAAACTACCAACTCTCGCGAATCGACGAAAAGCATCAGAATGAAGAAGCAACAACGCGATTTTTTTATCATCTGATCAACATTACAGGGTTCCAGGAAACGAAAAACCCTTCGCGATCGCCGGTACACCAGAGAGGTAAGCATTTCGGCTTCCATTCCATCGTTCGATCCGTAATATGAAATTTTTTTGCTGAACAAGTAAAATAAAATTTTCCGTTTGTTGTATAAATGAAGAAAATGATTTTGTTTCAGAAAAGCATAACATCTTTGACCTGGAAAAATATTATGTTTTTACTTGAAAGAAATGTTTGACATAATCTTCACATTACAGCTTTTTCTTGTAGAAAATACTAGAGCAAATAAAAAAATTTCATGCGAACTATGTTTACAGGGACAGAATGAACAGCACAGACTATGATTGTGATGATCCAAGCGGGGATAATAGTAACGAAATCAATCCATCTGTAAGTGCACTATCGAAACTGAAGAACATCCTCCCAATCAGAGGTACAAATACTAATTAATAAATAGTTTTCCATTTTTAAAGAGTTTACTATTTTTCTTATATGCCAAACTCGATTGTAAATATCAGAAAAAGGTTCTACAAAGGTGATTAAAGAAAGAAGAACACGAATGCAATCAAACACTGATGGATGTGATGGCACTTCTGAAAATTTTGGATGTAAGAGATAAATGATCATTTCATTGATTAGTTTGATTATAATGAATAAATATAAACACAACTCTTATTCTACAGGTAAGGGGTATGTTCAACATAGATGTTTCATAGATCACTTCGTACAATTCTTTGATAGCCATCGTCCAACTGCAAAGCAACAATCACTACTTAACAAGACTGCATTTGCAAGACTTATTAATATCGGGAGCATTGATGTCGAGAAAAAAATCTTCAGTGGATTGTAGAACAGTATCAAGGAGGGAGGAGTTTCAGATTTGGGAACAAAATTTTGAACTTTAGTGATGATGACATTGGAGTTATACTTGGTATTCCAAGTTCAGGGTATACGATTTCAGTACATGGAAAACATTTGTAGTGGAGAAGCTATATAGCTAATGAAATGTTTGACAAAGGCATGATTTTCAACCGGCATAAACTTGTTAGCGTGCTGACTGAATACTACCACTACGATGACGACAACTCAGTGGCTATTTACGTCACATGCCTAATTCTGTTAATGTTTTGCACATTTCTTTTCCCGGATTCAACTTATTCATTTCCAAAAGATCTTTTGCACTATGTGGAGTCTCTTGAAGATACAAAATTTTTTAATTGGTCTGATGTTGTTGCACGATTGATTCTATTTAACATAGATGATATCGTCAATAGAATAAACCAAAGACGACGTGGTGCAGCACGCATCACACTGGGATACCTTACTGGATGTGTATCTTACATCTATGTAAGTCTTTATGCATGAAGATTGTCATTGTTCATTAAAAAAATATTCTTAAGTTCCTTCTATTAGGTTTGGATGCTAGAGTACTGTTGCAAAGATATGGTCATAAGCCGTGATCTTCGACCAAGAATCAGGAAATGGTCTGGCTCCATAAAAGGACTCACAAGACGATTGGTATCTTTGACAAATGATCAGGTAACTCTATAAATCGTTACTGTTATGAATAGTATATGGTAATAATTTCCATAAATATATTGCATATACATGAACAGATACAGATTTCAATGCATCATGAGAAAACTGAAATAATCAGAATTAAACATGATGAATACGTATTTCCTTTTGAGAAGTTCACAATGAATGGGTTTTCAATATGAAAGGCAAATATTGTTATTGATACACTCATTCCACTTCCTGAAGATGGTCCTTTGAAAAGAGGACGACTCAAAAAGGAACAAAAGTTTGATGTGATAGAATGGAAAGGTTCAAAAAGCAAGGTGTTGAATATAGAAAAAAACCAACTGAGAATTGCAACTGCAGTGAATATAAGAAGGAAATTGAATTTCTGAAAGGAAAGGTGTTGGAATTGGAAGGTTCAGTATTGAGAAAAGCAAAAATACAAATGGTTTCCAATAACAATGACCAATTAAGAAGTCTTGAGGCTGAGAATAAACTGTTGAAAGAACTGCTACAATCAAATGGGATTCAGTTTGGAGAAAAGGACAAACATGGGTTTGCAGAAGAGCATGGAATTTGCATGGATGATGCATCAATAGTAGACAACAATGACCATGAAAAAGAAAATGAAGAGCATGCTAATAACAAAACTTTACATTGCGAAAGTGAACATTTTGATGAGCTTGCTTTGGTTCAAAAAAGAAATGATCATAGCCAGATTGACATTACTCATCATGAAAATGAGAGTGACAGTATTGGAGAAAAGCCTGACGTCGAGAATCAGACCATGAACGTGGACATTGAAAAGATAACATTCAATGAAGAAGAATATAACAGACCTGTGATAAATGAATGACCTACTTTTGATCTTGGAATTGAACTTCATTCTCAACAAGTCAATGAGGAGGAAAAAACATAGCAAAGAAGCGAAAAAACTAGAAATCTGCTATCAGTCCAAGCTCAATGGCAAAGAGAGTTAAGGCAAGGAGAGAAGCACGACGAGTTACAGTTGAAAGTACAACAACATTCAAGAGGAAGAAAAGAGATACAAAGAAGAGCAATGTTTCAAGTCATATTGTTGAAAGCGAAACAGAGGTTAGATATAAAATTTATAATGAAAAAACATTCTACACTCTAATACTAACAAATTCAATTTCCAGTATCTATGCGATCCACCGACCGATTTTATTGGATACGAAGACAGCTCTGAGGACATTCGATCAACAATTCAGAGCTTTTTGAGGGATCCAGCAGACAAGTACTTATATTTCTTATTTAACATTTGAATTATTTTATGGCATATTATCAAACTATATTGTATTGATTCTTTTTTTAGATTGAACGCAACATATTTTTCACTACTAAGAAACTACTGCAAAGGACTTGAAATACACAACTTCTTGTACGAAAGAATGGTTGAAGATTCAGTAAGTATCAATGAATTAAACTAAGTAAATTTATCATTTTTTTCTAATGACATATAACTGTATGTAGATAATTGTCATGTACATGGATATATTGAGTCATAAACATTGCAAAGAAAACGAACAAGCCATATTTGTTTACTCCTTTGTACAAAATGGTGAGAATTATAATAAATTTAATAAATTTTATTTACATATACAAAGTGTTTATTGATTTTAATTATATCATTTCAGGAATACTTTCTCAACAATGTAGAAGCCGGCACAGATGATGACTTTGAACATTTGGAGAGATTATTTGACATCAACGAAGAAAGAATGATGGCATTCTTGAAGGTGTTCACAGTGATACACATCAAAAATCACTGGCATCTTCTAATGACAGATTTTAAAGCCAAAAAGCATTTCTCATTCAATTCCATGAATGGAAATAAGCAACACAAAAAGGATCTCTTCAAATGGGTAACGATAAAATATGTTTATTATGACTGAGTTTATATGTTGCATACAATTAACAGTATACAATCAATAACACAATTTAAAATTGCAGGTTGGATGGATATCTGAATATTTTAGCGCAACCATTGTGGACGACTTCTTAATACACTGGGAAACTCTGTTTGTAAAAGATTATCCACAACAACCTGCTCAAAGTCTAGACTGCGGTGTATACGTGATGAAGATGATGGAACTGCTTTGTGAAGAAAGTCCCTTAGATTTCGAATATGAAGATATGCACAAGATTAGAGCAGAAATAGCCAACACAATCCTATTTACTAGTCATGTTGAGAATGCTAGATGTTATTAACTTTTTGGGCTGTATGGATAGTGATTGATATCACGTTTGTTTTAAGAATGGTATATGATATTAGGATTATGTTTAGCGCAATGTTATGCTACTACATGATTTACAAATAGATGACTAGCTATAGTTTGCATCTATCATATTGAAGTTTGAATCATGACAATGCTTTGCTGCTGCCAAAATAAGCAATTTAAATATGATTGAAATTGTGAAAGTTTTCATGTCAATGTTAGCTTATTATATGTTGTCCATATGAAATGTGATATTGAGATTTACAGGATAATGTTTATTCTTTAAAAATATCATACCTAATCTGGAAAACAACTGATATGGTAAAATATATTGAGATGTGTGGATTATTGTTTGCATTTATCACATTGAATTTTAGATTCTGGCAATCCTTACTTGCTCCCACATGTATAACAATTTCAAGATGAATAAAATTCTGAATGTTTTAATGTAAGTGTTAGCTGATTATATGTTCTTCAAGAAATATGTCATATTAACATGAGAATAGTTATGGAACAAAATATCACATAAAGATGAGTGCTTTCTTAAAACACAAAAACATGAGTGCTTTCTTTGAACACAATCAAACCTATCATCTAAAATACACATAAACCAAACAGCTTAACAAAGAATTTACATAGAACAATCAAAGGGACCAAAAGAACTGCATTAGAAATGTGATCGTTTACATAGAAAAATAAAAGAAAATTTCTAATAAATTGAATTCCAAGACAAGCAGCCTTTGAATATTGTGTTATTTATTACGAGCAGACATCTGCATAATAATTGATCTTCAAAAAACTTCAAATTCTTCAACTGATATTTTTCTGAGAAGATATTACTCAACAGCAGCATAGATACACTCATCAACAGCATATATATCATAATTGAAAACCTGAGAGAAAAAAACAACAAATTTTAAACAATCAAAAAGAAAAATGAACAATAATAAACAGTAAAAATAACAATAAATAACAGAAAAGTGATTAATTTAAATTACTTGGATAATGAAGAGATCAAAACTTTTAAAACTCCTATGAAGAATCTGTATTGGGAATATTTGAGACATCATCACTGCAAACATAGCAAAATATCAGGAACAATCTACAACTCAGATAACATATTGCATAACTTAAAAGATAAATACCTATCTGAGGTAGAATTGTGTTTATTGTTTGGACAGTTCCTTGAATCATGACCTACATTGAACTTCTTGCAAGATTTGCATTGCCGACCCCTATTTCTTTTTGATTCATTGACACTGATAATTATATTAGAAACACCTTTAGGTCTACCTCCTCGACCACTACCTTTTGTTCTTGCTTTTTTGGATCTCTAACAACATCATCCCCAACATTTGGTTTGGCTTCCTGAACAGTTCTATCCTCAGAAGGTTTATCTTGATATGAAGATTGTAGTTTAATAATTTCTCTATCAATCCTTTCTAACTCTTTTTTTGCAAATGAAAATATAGCATCACAGTCCACTGATCTAGCAATAAAACCAGAGCAAATTCTATTCAAACTAGCTACTCTATCATGCTGAACACATCTGCCATAAACAGGATAATTACCAGAAATCTTTATATTTCTAGTCCACTGTTTCAGTATAAATACGTCTGGTAATTGCTGGCAATTTCGTGCCTTCAAAAAAGCTAAAATATGCTTGCATGGAATGCCTTGAAATTCCATCTTCTTACATATGCATGATAGCTTTGAAGTGTTGTTTGAAAGTAATACTTCAAAACTGTTCTCAGCTTCACCAACCTGGGAGACAGAATATTCAGTTATCTCATCATGTGTACCAGAGATAATTGCATTCAACAACAAACTATCATTTAATTCTTTCTGAAATATGTAAAAAATCCCTTTAGTATATAACATCAACATTTGCTTCTCTAGTGCCCAAGTGGTCCTCAGCTTCGATCTCCAATTGACAGTATCATTATCCATGTCATTCTCCTTCTCTCTAATCCTTTGAAGTGCTACGTGAAACCGTGCAATAAACTCCAATAGAGAATTTTGTTTGGTAACATGGCACTGGAGGAAAGAATTCATGCTTTCACTTCGTTGTGTGCTCCTCATTCCAACAAAGAATGTCTCTTTAGAATATATATCTATCGACTTATGCCTTATTGCAAACTTTTCAGAGAGCGATTTGTTTTCTTGTAGACCAAATTGCTCAAGTATTGAAATCCAAGTACTTTCAAAATATAGCACACTTTTTACATCCCATACAAGTTTGCTAATAGACTTTAGAGCTTTATCAATATCTTTCATGCGTCCCAACTTCGACTTCAATTTGGTCATAATATGCCATGTACGGAATTTGTGGATTGTACTTGGAAGAGATATAGCAATTGCAGCACAAATAGTCGGATCTTTATCAGTTTGATGGAAATTAGATGCTTACCCATAGCATGGACAAAACTATCAAACAACCACACAAAGGAATCAGTGGTTTCCCTGTTCAGGAAAGCACTTCCAAAAAAATGGTCTTGCCATGGTGATTAATACCACAGAATGATCCAAAAATTAATTTATACTCGTTTGTTCTGTATGTAGTATCAAATGATATTGTATCTCCAAAAATAGAGTAATCATGCCTAGAAACAGAATCAATCCATAAAACATGAGTCAAACAATTTTCCTCGTCCACCTTATAAGTGAAGAAAAATCCGGCGTCATCTTCTGACATTCTGAAAAATGATCTAAAAGCATCTGAGCATCTAACCCATGCTTGCTTTTTTTTATTTCTATAAAGATTATAAATATCCCTGACTATTCTACCTGCATGACTATTGGTTAAACAACCATTGTCAATAAAGGTGGATTGCTTCGAAGTATATATATTAACATCTGCCATAGACTTAACAAGCAATCTTGTTGCTTTCGTAAACCTTCTGTTTGCCCTGAGATACCTCTGTTTGTTTGGTGATACTAACTCATGGTTGTGTGAATCTATGAACCTGACAACAACCCAATCCAACTCTACATGACGTAGACTGATTTCCATCAATGCATGGCAACCAGTTCGAACGCGTCCAACTCTTCTCTCTTCCAAATCGAATATATCCCCGTCACTATCATCGTTGTAATCTGGAAACTTTGATTTTCTTTTTCCATTAGCTCTTGTGTGGCCTTCTTTCCAACATAAAAATCTCTTAAAAACAACAACCTTTTTCTTCGAACAATGATCTATGCCATGACGAGTACCAGCCTTTCTAACATTGAATCCAGTCCTAGTTGCATACAATTCATAAAAATTATATGCATCTTCTATCGAACCAAATGTCATACCTACTTCTGGAACATCTACAGCTTCGCACTGTTCTTCAGTGGATGATTTTGAGAAGTTATCTTGGAAATCTGAAAATATAATAAATACATTATTTGAAATTGTGGTAATGAGAACAATAATAAAAAAATACTATATTCGAACAACACTTTCAATATGTCATACTTTACCTTTTATATTCCAGAATCAAATTTTATTTGTATTTTGTTATCTAAATTAAAAAGTATACGGAAAATGCATTATAATATAAATATCTTTAGTATTTTCTGTTTCTACCTTTTGTATTTCATAAAACCCAGTTAATTCAACAAATACTTTTAGGAAATTCTTATTTTAATAATTCAGTATAATGTAAAAACTCTTTTGTATTACTGATTGAATTATTCGTATACTAGTCAAAATATTTGTATTACCTGTAATCAAATACAGATACGACATACTGGTACTATGTTTGAACTTTTAGAATTCAGTATAATATAAATACTTTTAGTATGCTTTTTCAGTTTTTTTGTAGAATAATCAGTATATTTGTATTATAAATAATCAAATACAAATACAACAAAGTTTGTATTTTGTTGCCTATCTTCAAAGTTTATTTGATAAAAATGTATAATATAAAACGATTTACTATATATGTTTACATGAAATAGAAAATCCAAGACAGAAACATCATTTTTTGAATTTTAATGTGTATGTAAAATGTTTATATGAAACTATTGCATAATAAAACCATAATTAATAGAATATACAACATCTTAGATGCTGAAACAAATACAAATAAAGAACCTGCATCGATCATAGCTTCGAATTCCTCCTGTTCTCGCGACATTTGACACATACCAATCTAAAAAAAACCAAAATGAGAATCTTAAAATCAAAATACATAAAAAAATGTATTTACCAAATAAAATACCTCTGATTGATCGATTTCATCAGAAGGATTCTGGAAGAAACAATCTTCAAACATGCCGTCCGTTTCAACCATTTTCTTCAGAAAGTCCTGAAATATTGAACTACAAAACACGAACTGGGTAAATGACGCGAATTCTCAAAATTATGGACTTTAATGGAGCATGAATTGCGGAGACAGTTGCCATCACCGAAAACTATTCTAAATTTGGATGGCACGTCACTAATTAGATTAGCGGTTTTGCTTATGGGAAGTGGTTTCGTTATGAGCCGTCGATACAAGGGTGGATCGGATCCAACGATTGGGATGGTTGGTCTTCCATATGAATGGAAGGACCAAGTCTTATATGAAAGATATCCTATATATATAGTGTTAAATGAGGCTACACCATGGGTGTAGCCAATTGGCTACTCCCACCCTCATTTTTCTCCCATTTTTTTATTTTTTGGGAAAATAAAAATATGTATGTTCATCACTATATCCCTCTAACATGTCATTCAAATTTCGTCAGAAACAAAGACTCCTATGCCCTCCATCTGAAAGGGGTCATTTTCAGCAATTATGAGACCGTTAAAATTTGACAGTCTTGATGGAGAGGATAGAAGTATCGAATTAAGTCGAATTTTGAATGACATCTTGGTGACATATTGTGATCTAAATTCCAATAGGTTTCATTTCAGAAAAATAAAAAAATACAGGGGAAAAGAGGTGGGAGCATGTAAGTTAGCTACACCCAGGGAGCATATTCCTTTTTCCCATATATATGAGGAAAGGGAGCCTGCTCTCGGTTGCAGGTAACTTCCCCGCTTTGTTGTTAAGCTCTAACATAACTCAATGTTAACTTGGTTCCCCCCGCTGACAAAAAGGGGAAGAAGATAGACGGGTTGCTATGATGTGGGTTCAATGGCGACGTCGTTGGACGAAACAAGGCACGTGTAGGTATGGGAAGTGCCAGTGAAGGAAGACACAAGTGACGTCGCTGGAGGGCACGTGAGGGGAGTTAGGGCGTGTTGAGATATGGGATAGGGGGTGTTGGGAGGGGTGAGAGGGGGCGGGAGAGGAGCTGGGGGCTGCGCGGGGAACCAGAGGAAGAGTTGGGGGCCGCACGGGGTGCCGACGTCGAGGCTGGATTCGCGCGAGGGAGTGGGTTAGGCACGGCGATTTCTCGATACGAGAGAGAGCGGGAGCATGTTGGAGAAAAGCGGGGGAGGAAAAGATCCAACGGTTTCTGATTGAGGCATCTGACGGTTCGGGACGACGCAGCAGGGAAGTTACCTGCAATCGAGAGCAGGCTCCCTTTCATCTCTCTCTCTCTCTATCTCTCTCTCTCTCTCTCTCTCTCTATATATATATATATATATATATATATAGGGTAAAATGAGGCTGCCCCCATGGGGAGAGCTAACTTGGCTGCCCCCATGGGGGGAGCTAACTTGGCTGCCCCCATGGGGGGAGCTAACTTGACTCCCCCCGCGTCATTTCATCCGGTTTTTTTATTTTTTTTGAAAATTTCTTCCGTGAATTTTCATCAATATATCCCTATATTATGTCATTAAAATTTCGCACGAAACAGAGACTCCTACGACCTCCATCCGTAAGGGCTGTTTTTAGCAATTCTGTTACCGTTAAAAAATGACTGTTTGGATGGAGGCCGTAGGAGTCTCTGTTTCGTAAGAAATTTGAATACATAATATAGAGATATAGTGATGAAATTCAACGGAAGAAATTTTCAAAAAAATAAAAAAAAACAGGCTAAATGGGGCAGGGGGAGACAAGTTAGCTCTCCCCAGGGGCAGTCCCATTTAACCCATATATATATATATATATACATATGATTTCTTTCAAATAGGACGCAGTCCTTCCATAGTTAAGGAAGACCACCCCTTTTTTGTATAAAACATGATGACTTTGGTAGAATACATACACAGTTTTGTATTATAATGTGCAGTTTTAATGTTTGTATTATAATACGCAGTTTTGTATGTGGCTTTGTATTTATAACGTGCACCTATAATACAAACTATATACGTATTCTACTAAAGTACTCGTTTTTATACAAAAAGGGGCGGCCTTCCTGAACTCAGGAAGGACTACATCCAATTTGAGAGGCACCCTATATATATATATATATATATATAGGGAAAAATGGGGCTGCCCCCTAGGGGTAGCCAACATGGCTGCCCCCACCTCATTTTTGGACAAATTTTTTTATTTTTTTGGAAAAATATCATCATGTATATTCATCTCTATATCCCTCCTATATGTCGTTCGAATTTCATGGGAAACAGAGACTCCTACGGCCTCCATCAAGACGTCATTTTTTTAACGGTCGCAGGATTTTTTAAATCGATCATCTCTGGATGGAGGCCGTAGGAGTCTCTGTTTCTGACGAAATTCGAATAACATATAGGAGGGATATAGGGATGAATATACATGGTGATATTTTCCAAAAAAATAAAAAAATTTGCCCAAAAATGGGGCAGGGCATATATATATATGTATATATATATATATGAGGAAAATGGGGCTGCCCCCAAGGGGGAGCTAACTTAGCTCCCCCCGCCCTATTTTCTTCAAATTTTTTTATTTTTTTTTGAAAATTCTTTCCGTGAATATTCATCACTATATCCCTATATTATGTTATAAAAATTTCGTGTCAAACAGAGACTCCTACGACCTCCATCCAGACAGTCATTTTTTTAACGGTAACAGGATTTTTTAAATCGACCCCGTTTGGATGGAGGTCGTACGAATCTCTGTTTCGTATGAAATTTGAATGACATAATATAAGGATTTATTAATGAATTTACACGGTTTTAGATTTCAAAAAAAATAAAAAAATTTTGTGAAAAAATGGCGGGGGGAGCTAAGTTAGCTCCCCCTAGGGGGCATACACACACACACACACACACACACACACACACATATGAGGATGGGGAGCTTGCACCAATGTGCATGTAATTTTACATGCACAGAGGCCTATATCTTCCACATTTTTTTACTTTTTTGAAAAATACCATCATGTATATTCATCTATATATCCCTCCAATATGCCATTCGAATTTCGTCGGAAACAGAGACTCCTATGACCTCCATCTAGAACGGGTAATTTTAACGGTCTTAGAATTGCTGTAATCAACCTGTTCTAGATGGAGGTCATAGGAGTCTATGTTTCTGACGAAATTCGAATGACATATTGGAGGGATATATAGATGAATATACATGGTGGTATTTTTCAAAAAAGTAAAAAAATGTGGAAGATATAAGCCCCGTTGGATGTAAAATTACATGCACCTTGGTGCAAGTTCCCCAATCTCTCTCTCTCTCTCTCTCTCTCTCTCTATATATATATATATATATATATATATGAGTTTAATGGGCTGCCCCCACGTCGTTTTCAACATTTTTTATTTTTTTTGAAAAATATCGTTATGTATATTCATCCTTATATCTCTCCTATATGCCATTCGAATTTTGTCAGAAACAGAGACTCTTACGGCCTCTATCCAGACAATCATTTTTTAACGGTAACAGAATTTTTTCAATTGACACCATCTCAATGGAGGCCGTAGGAGTCTCTGTTTCTGACGAAATTCGAATGGCATATAGGAGGGATAAGGGATGAATATACATGGCGATATTTTTCAAAAAAAAATAAAAAAATACCGAAAACGTCGTAGGGGCAGCTTCATTAAACTATATATATATATATATATATGGACGATCATGTGAGAGCCAAAATTGGTGAGAGAATGAATCTTGTGGTCCAGAATCACTCCTCTCATGCTCTCACCAATTTTGGCTCTCACAGGATCGCCCATATATATATATATATATATATATATATATATATATATATGGGAAAAATGTGTATGCCCCCTAGGGGGAGCTAACTTAGCTCCCCCCGCCCCTTTTTGACATAATTTTTTGATTTTTTTTGAAATCTAAAACCGTGTAAATTCATTATTAAATCCCTATATTATGCTATTAAAATTTCGTGAGAAACAGAGACTCCTACGACCTCCATCCAAATGGGGTCGATTTAAAAAATCCTGTTACCGTTAAAAAATGACTGTCTGGATGGAGGTCGTAGGAGTCTCTGTTTCGCACGAAATTTTAATGACATAATATAGGGATATAGTGATGAAATTCCACGGAAGAAAATTTCAAAAAAAATAAAAAAAACCGGGCGAAATGGGGCGGGGGGAGCGAAGTTAGCTCCCCCCAGGGGGCAGCCCCATTTATCCCTATATATATATATATAAGTGATCCTATGAGAGCAAAAAAATGTGAGAGCATGGGAGGAATGATTCTGGACCACATGATTCTTGATTCTGTTTTCTCTCTCCTGGATTAATCATGTGGTCCAGAATCTTCCCTCTCATGCTTTCACAACTTTTTGTTCTCATAGGATCACTCCTCTCTGTCCTTACACACACACACACACACACACACACACACACACATAGAGAGAGGGGGGGGGCGATCCTATGAGATGGGATTTTGGTGAGGTGGAAGATTCTGGACCACTAGTTTCAACCTGGAGAGAGACGGCCAGGAGAGAAAGACAGAAACTAGTGCTCCAAAATCTCTCATCTCACCATCTCACAAAATCCCATCTCACAGGATTACTCATATATGTATGTATGTATGTATGTATGTATGTATATACGTACATATGTATATCTGTGTGTGTGTGTGTCCGTACTCGTCAAATTATGCATCCATATTCGCATTCGTATTTGTCGAGTGATAAATATCAACATACATATTCACATCCATATTCACTAATACTAGAAAAAACATCCATATCCTCATAAAAACAGATACATATACGAATAAATACGGGTATATCCGCATCCTCATGCTTCCCTGATAGTATCATATTAATTAGGAATAGCTTCTCCTGGAAACTACAAGAATTCGACATCTATTGATTGGGAAAACAATTTTGTCAAAGAAATTTAGAAAATGGAAAAGACAATATCCCATTAAAGAAATTTAGAAAATGGAAAAGACAATATCCCATTAAATGAATAAAAATATCCAATGCTTCTGGCATTAGCGATAAATATATAGTAGGCACTGCAATAGAATGCACAAGTATGCAACAATGCAAGAGCAGGCAACATCAATAGTAGGCATTCGTATGCAAAACAACACATGCCTTTGTGAGAGTGCACATCATAAATAGTAGACATGAGCTATGTTGAACACCTACCTTGATGACTACGAGAGTATGCAACATCAACAACAAGCATATACAATATTCATCACATGCAAATGAAGACCCAACATTGTAGAGAGTATGCATTATCAACAACACGCATAAGACATTCATCCAATATTATGCAAAAATCGAAAAGTAGACCCAAACAACTATAGACAGATGACTTTCTCATGAAAGAAGAAGCAATCCATAACCATCATAATGGAAAATCTCCGAAACAATTCTACATCACGAGGAGAAGTCATATGATTCTTTACTATGAGTGTAGTTTATGATCGCTCTTTGACTTGGAAGAAAGGAATTACCAGTGTATGAGAAGCTCAACTTAAAAAATATACACATACACGTACATTTACACACACATGCGTGCATGTATGCATATATACATTTATACATACATGCATGCATGCATATAGAGTGAGAGAGAGAGTTTATCCTCCTCAGAATATCGGGATATAAAGGAAGTGCTATCGGAGAACAACATGTGGGAAGCTCATCGCAAACATCGCCTTACTTAAAACCGTGATTTGATTTATCATAAGCTCTAGGACAGATGTGTTAGGGCAAGGAATATGGTAATGGCAAAGAAAATGGGGAGAGACAGAGAGCACCTTTTCTCGAAGCTTGATGTCGTAGTAGGAGAGGATATCAGGTGCACAATGAGGTCGATAAAAAAGTTCCGATACATGTCATTCGTCCTCCATGTATCACTATACTATGCAACATGATGGTAGATATAAAGGTAGGAGGAAAGAGTTTCTCTTGTAAACAATGAGATATGCTTTCTTATTTTGCATGGATATCCCTAAAAATAGTGGGATAAATGAGTATCCAAACATGGATTATTACGCAAGCTCACCTATGAGTTTCTGCAATTACACTTATGCTCCTTTTTTTGTGATAACACTTGTGTCATTGTATTCTTACAAAATTTACAATAATACCCTTTTAATGCAATGCATGCATATAAGTGTAATAACATAATGGCAGAACTGTGAATTTTGTAAGAATACAGACAGGTGCACAAGTGTTATTACAAAGAAAGGCAGAAGTATAAGTATATTTCCAGCAATTTAGAAGGGTACGTGTGTAAAAGTCCAATCAGATCCTCCCTTCCCAAACGGCCATTCCTATTTTTAATTCCTCCACTCTCCTCTCAAAATAGTAACCCCCAACATACCCAAAAACGCCCGAATCCTCCATTCCCCCGACACCATCTCCTCCCTCCCTTTCCCCTCCAATGCCTCCCCCTCTTCCCAAAAACTAGGGTTTCCTCTCCTCCTCCCCCTCCAATGGCGGCCGCCGCGCGTCGCCTCCGCGAGCTCCAGGCCCTCGCGGGCAATAAGACCTGCGTGGATTGCCCGCAGAAGAACCCCCAGTGGGCGTCCGTCTCATATGGCGTCTTCATGTGCCTCGAGTGCTCTGGCAAGCACCGCGGCCTCGGCGTCCACATCAGCTTCGTCCGATCCGTCACCATGGATTCCTGGTCCGACGCCCAACTCCGTAAGATGGAGTCCGGCGGCAACGACCGCCTCAATTCCTTCTTCTCCCAGTACGGCATTCCGAAGGATACCGACATAGTAACCAAGTACAACACGAGGGCCGCATCGGTCTACCGGGACCGCATCCAGGCCCTCGCGGAAGGGCGTGCATGGACCGACCCCCCCGTCGAGAAAGAGGCTATCTCGCCCGGTGCTGGCAGTGCGATCGGCACGAGGAAGCCGCCGTTGGCACAGGGAGGGAGCAATTGGGGGAAGGGCGATAGTGGTTGGGATAATTGGGATGCGGACGAGGCACGGTCCAATGAATTTAAGAGGCATCAATCCGTGGGGGACTTGAGGGACGGGCGGACGGGTGCATTCATGGCACGGTCGCGGTCGACAGAGGATATATTCACACGGGCGCAGCTGGAGGAGTCTGCCAGTAATAAAGACGGGTTCTTTGCGAGGAGAGTGGAGGAGAACAGGATGAGGCCCGACGGGGTCCCTCCATCGCAGGGAGGGAAGTATGTGGGGTTCGGGTCGTCGCCGGCACCGTCTGGGCACCAGAGGAGTGCTTCTCAGGGTGATGTGATCAGGGACACGGTTTCCGTTGTTTCTCAGGTAAGTGGAGTATAATGCAAAAGTGCTGTTCTCGAAATACGTTTTATAATAATGCTTAAATTCCTACTTGGTTCTTTATTCTCATATGTAAAAGGAAAAACGGAAAAAATGATTGATGGATAATCTTTAGGCAGACGATCTATTCTAAATATATGCTATTTGGAGCTCGTCGTTGTGTTTGGTAATCGACGAGAAAAAATAGTAGGAACTGTTAAGGGAAAAGAATGGGATACATTATGAGAGGTCCAAGGGTTCTCTTATATAGGAGAAGAATCTGTTGGGTAACTACAGAATGAAGAAAAAGAAATAGAAAACTATAAAAATAATACTAAAAATAGTTAATATTATCAACATTCCTCCTCAAGTCGGAACATAGATATCAATAAGACTCAACTTGTAACATCTCCGATAAAGTCCTCTTGCTAGGGCCTTTGTAAGTAAATATGTTGTCTAGTCTGCAGAGTTGACATGCGTAGTAGTGATAATACCCTTCTGTATCATGTCACGGGTGTAGTGACAATTCACCTCTATGTGCTTCGTCCTCTCATGAAAGGTTGGGTTGTTTGCAATGAAAATAACATCTTGATTATCACATTGGAGGTGCATAGGAAGAAGCACTTCTATAGTCAGATCAGTAAGAATGGATCTGACCCACATAATCTCAGTACTAGCTTGTGCCATGGCCTTGTATTCCGTTTCAGCACTTGATCTAGCAACCATAGTTTGCTTCTTACTCTTCCATGAAACAAGAGAATTTCCTATGAACACAACAAAGCCAGATGTAGACTTTCTATCCTTTGGACACCCAGCATAATCTGCATATGTGCATGATGTAACTGAGAGAGATGTGCCTCTGTTGAAAAGAAGTCTGGTACCAGGTGAAGTCTTCAAGTATCTCAGAATCATATGGATTGCACCCATATGTGCCTGTTTGGGCTACTCCATAAACTGGCCTACTTTGCTCACGGCAAATGATATGGCGGACCTGGTAATAGTTACATATAGAAGCTTGCCAACAAGTTCTTTGTACCTCCTCTTGTTGACCTCCTCAGTATCATTATTATAGAACTTCATGCTCGGGTCAAGCTAAGTAGTGGCAGGTCTGCGATCTACCATGCATGTCTTTGAAGGAAGATCTATAACATACTTCCTCTGGGTCATCACAAGACCCTTTTGGTTCCTGACAAACTCTAGGCCAAGGAAGTAACATAAATGTCCAAGGTCCTTGGTCACAAACTGCTGATCTAGGAAATCCTTGGCACCGTGCATGCCATGTTCATCATTCCCTATATTAATAATGCATCAACATAAACAAGAATGATTGTAGTGCCTCTCTGGGTCTTCTGTACGAACAAGGAGTGATCAACAGTTGATCTCACAAACCCCTGCTGCTCTATCAAGTTCGAGAGCTTTTGGAACCATGCTCTTGGACTTTGCTTGAGGTCACATATAGCCTCATGTAACATGCAAACCTTTTGACACTTCCCCTTAGCAACAAACCCATGTGGTTGTTGTATGTAGACGTCCTCATGTAGATCACCATAGAGGAATGCATTCTTCACATCAAGCTGATAAAGGGATCAATCTTGTGTCACGGAAACAGCGAGGAGAATATATAGAGTAGTCTGACAATTGGAGAAAAAGTATCATGATAGTCTACCCCATATGTCTGAGTGAACCCTCGTGCCATAAGTCTCACCTTATAGCGAACACCATTTGTATTCCACAACAGATGTATCAACAGGAGCAGAAACAATACTCCACGTACCACGTGACTGTAGCGCAGCCATCTCCTCCTCCATGGCTAACCTCTACTGGCTATTTTTGAGAGCCTCTTGGTACATCTGTGATATCTACACGGTTGATAGTGCCAAAGTAAATCTCCTGAAATCCTCTAACAACCCTACTCAAAGAAACCCGGGATGCAAGAGGGTAAGTAGCATACGCCCGTTTCTGCTTTCGCAGAGTAATCGGTATGTCAAGATCATCTGCCAAGTCCGGGGCCTATAAATTTCCTTCTTGAGAGGGCACATGCTCATCCTGTCTAGAATCTTGTTGTACAGTCAACTCAGTAGTGTCTTCAGTAGAAACAATATGCTCATTACATACCTGAGGCGTGTTGGATGATGGGCAAGGCCTGTGAGCATGGCGAACAGAGCGAGACCTACGAGGAAAAAACATGAGGCAAAAACTAAACCAAAGGAGGAGGTGAAGGAGGTGGTGAATGTGGTAGTAGAGGAGTAGAAGAAGGTGAAGGACCAACTGTAGGAGGTGGTGGCATGTATATGCCATCATCAGAGTCAGATGGAGTAGGTCTGTCACCTGTAGGAGAAAAATACATGACAGATTCAAAGAAAGTAACGTCAGCACTAACAAAATATTTCCTCTTTAGTGGATCAAAGCAACGATATCTTTTTTGGGTACGAGAGTAGCCGACAAACACGCACTTGACAGCTTTAGGAGAAAGAGCTTGTCATGCCCTGGAGAGACATCATGAACGAAGGCAACAGATCCAAACACATGAGGTGTAAGAGAGAAAAGATCCTTCTTGAGAAACGGAATCGAGAAAGGAATCTTCTCTCCTAACACAGACGAGGGCATACGGTTTACCAAATAGCAAGTAGTAAGGACAACATCAAGTAATTGACGGCATTTGCGCTCGGCAACACCGTTCTGGTGGGAAGTGTAGGCACATGAGATCTGGTGAACAATACCATGGGTTCTAAGGAACTCAGAAAGTTGTAAGGTGCAAAATTTCAAGGCATTATCAGAATGAAGATATTTGACATTGACAAAAAAATATTCTTTATTTCATTAATAAAATACTTGATAACAGATACAATCTCAGACTTTTTATTTAGTAAGAAGATCCAGGAAAGTCTAGAGAAATCATCGACAGCTATAAGATAAAAACGGTATCGTTGGTGATCAGGAACACAACTAAGAACCCAAATGTCTAAATGAAGGAGCTCAAATAACTGAGAACTGCTCCGACTCTGACGAGATGGAAAAGACGAACGATGATGCTTCCCAAGTTGACATGCCTCACATTGAAAGGAGGATCTCGTAGAAATATGAGGGAGAACATGACATAGCTTATGCAGAGGAAGATGTCCAAACCTAAGGTGTCACAGATAATGAGAGACAAGTGGAGTAGGTATATTAGAAACACTAGCATGAGGAGGTTGGACCAGCCTGTAGAGTCCTCGTTGCTCACGACCACGTCCAATCATCCTGCCCATGAGTATGTCCTGAAACACAAGAGACGAGGGATCAAAGATGACATGACAATGCAGATCCTTAGTGATCTGACTAATAGAAAGCAAATTCATCTGAAAAGCATGAGCATATAAAATATTCTTCTGGCGCATGGATGGTGTCAAATGCACCTCCCCCTATCCTGTAACGGGTAAGTGGTCGCCATTAGCAATGACAACCCATCTGTCAGGTGGTATAGCCCTGTAGGACCTTAGCTGCGTTCTGTCTTCACACAAGTGGTGAGAAGCACCAGAATCTATAATCCACTCTGTCATGTCTACATTTGTACTACCGGTAAAAGGCATAGGTGATACCTGAGGAGCTTGAAGAGGATCTGGTTGCTGCTGTGGTATCTGTAATGGTGGTGTCGGCAGTAGGAGTCATGATCTCTCGAATACGAAAGATAATATCATTCGTGCGAGAGGATCGGTCTGGGGAGCTGAAGTCTCTGAAGACACAATCTGCTCTGTTGCTCGACCAGAAACAAGATATACATGCTTCTGATAGCATTTATCTTCTGCATGTCCATGTTTGAGGCAGTAGGTACAGGGACCACGTTGGCATCATCCGCCTCTTCCTCGAGATGTGCATCCTCTAGACTGGATCGCCCCACCTCGGCCACGAGAAGCGACCATCGTTGAGGAGTGCGAAGACGTGGCTATCGAAGGGATGATGATCTGGCTGAGACAGCTATAGACCTCTTCTATAGGGGGACGGTAGCTCCAGTAAGAAGATGAGTACATGCAACATCATATTTTGTATCAAGTCCAGCCATGAAAACTCCAACCATCAAGGTTCAGGAAAGCGGTATGCGTATGCAGTCAGACAAGTCACTGAATAACGATTAAGCGATATGCGTGGACATATGCAAGGTATATACGGTTCTAAGCGGTTTTCTATTTTTTATTTAAAAATAAATACATATCTACAAAAGTGACTACAAACTAAACTGAATTTATGAATAAATGTGGTCCAATAGAAGATCTAAGAAAAATGGTTTTCATGTAGAGCTCAAAATAGTACAACTAAATATCATAGTCATCAAAGATAATATTACATAAAATGTACTAAGCCTTATCCCACTATAAATAGGGTCGGCTACATGGATTCTTGCTCAAATCCATGTTGAAAGATTCAACTATTTTTTACGTTGGCCGTAGACTACCTAACGCAACCCCTGCAAGAGTGGGATTTGAACCCTGGTCTTTTGTGTGGTAGACACATTGTACTACCACTAGACCATTAAGTGGGTACAAAGATAATATTACATAATCTAATTTAATATATATATAGAATCAAAATAATACAAGATTTGAGTCTTAAGATCCAGATTCGATGACCCAACTGATCCTTAAACAGGTGCACAGAGTACATATGCGCCCGCACAGCCCGCATATGCAAGCCATATATGCGCAAAGGGCGTATAAAGTGGAGCTTCAGGTAATCGGTGCGTTGATGACGTCACTTAGGCATATGCGGCCGCTCGGACCGCTTTCATGAACAGAGCCAACCATCGTGGAGTTCCTGTACATCTTCTGCTGCTCAATAGACATCATAATGAGCATGTAGCTATGAAGCTTCTCAAACATGACACGCAACGAAGAGTAGTAAACATGCAGGGGCGGTCATTTTCCTTGGTATTGTAGATATCAAACTGTAGTTGAAGGATTTTGGCCTCATTCTTCGCATGTGCATAGGTGGATGCCAAAGTGTCTCACATTACCTTGGCAATGGGCTGAGTTAGAATATCATTGGTTATTTCTATGGTAAGAGTTCCACAAAGCAAAACACACGTGTATGCATCATCTTGCTTTCAAGACGCATTTGCCCTAGTCTTATTTGTTGGCTCTGGATCTGTCAGGATGTGCTCCTTGTTGGTGCACTGCATGAGGGTGAGAAATTGCATGGACCACAACTCATAGTTGGTCCCATCCATCATAGCGATGGGAGTCGGGCCCTTCAAGGCTCCAGACGAGAAGATGTCACCTTGTTGTCCGACATGATGATAAGATAGCCAAATAACGAAATTCAACTGAGGAGTAGATCAATATAAACGAGTCTCCAGAATAATATGAAGGATTGGTTGTACGTGTAGACTCATACAACCATCCTTGCTAATCCTCATCGCTTGCTAGGACCAGAAAACGTGACTTAGAGGTCCGAAATCACGCTTTCCGGTCGAAATCAGATCGCAGAACTATCCGCCGATATGCTCGAAGGCGCAAGTAAGGGCTGATGCCGATCTTGGGGATCCAAGTCACCGTGATTTGCGGCCTCAGGGGGCCAAAGTGCGGGGTCCTGGAAGTGAGGATGGGTTGCGGGAGCCTGGGCACGGGGGGAAGTGGTGATGGCCTGGGAAACCGCTCGAAGGCCGTGCAGTAGCACGGGAGAATAGAGGGCAAGGGCCTAGCGTGCACGGTTTGGGGGGGGGAGGGACAAGTGAGTAGGATAGGATTAGGGTTGGATATGGGAGCTCCGGTGTAGGACCGTCGCTCCGATACCATATTAAGGGAAAAGAATAGAATGCATTATGAGATACCCAAGGATTCTCTTATATAGGAGAAGAACTTATTGGATAAATTACAGAAAGAAGAAAAAGAAATAGAAAACTCTAAAAACAGTTAATATCTTAACATGAACAAATGATTTTTTTTAAGGAAATGGCTATTCTTTCCCGCAAGTGATCCGGGAAGATGTGTGATCTTTAACTTATTTTATTATCTTTATAACGATATTTCTTTATTTTTTGGTCTAATAACGTTGTTCAATTAACATTGACCTGGTTTTTGTCTGCATTTGTATTTAGTATGTTAGCAACCGCAGATTCTGCTTTATCTCAAACTTCAAAATTTATTTACCCACAAAAAAATCGTTTGGCATGTGCAAGTACCTTCTTTTTCATTTTACACAATATTTCAATGGGATGAAAAATATTTAAAAAGTGGAGTAACACCAGCTTAATGTTAAGAATGAACATGCTTGATTATAGACATTTACAATTTCGGGGATTGAAAGCCTCCAAGATTTTTGCCATTTGTATTGCCGTACACGATAGTCGATGGATTCTCTCGTTTTCCTATTATTTGCTTTATCTATTTATTCTCTCATAGATCCATGCAATGGTATTCTCAAAAGTCATCTTTAAAAACTTGCTCTGTACTTAAAGTCTTCTGTGTTGTTACCCCCTCACGTTGCACAATAGCAGCTGTGGGTGCATATGGAGAACATGGCTACAATATTATAAGTTACAACAACCACCACTGAAAATGTTGGCATGTTTTTTTCCCAAGAGAAACCTATCCATCTGAAAACACTGTCTACCAACCTTCCGTGCAATGCTAGTTTAATATATTTTTCCAACTGAAGATCTTGTTGCCATTGACCAGGGTTTAGGACGATTGTCTGTTGTTGCTGCTTCTGCTGCACAATCTGCTGCTAATGCTGTCCAAGTGGGTACGAAGGAGCTTACTTCCAAGGTAGATCTTATTGGGTCCTTTGATGTCTTGGTACAATTGTTTATCACTGTATGCTAAAAAGAAATCCATCATTATTTCGGCTGTCTTTTAAACGTGGGTTCTCGATAACACAGTTAAGACTTCATCACACAATGTGAATGTTGCATGCTGATTTTTTCCTTTAGTCATAATCCTCGTTTATTTTTTTAAAAGAAATGGCTATTAGTTCCCCCTCAGCATTATTTTTTGGGGGATGGAAAAAAGGTACTGCTTGGTTGTTAACTGATCAGCAAGATGAGATACTTTAACCGGTCAAAACAAGATTAGAGACACTGTCATGACCTAAAGCAGGAGAGCTCATCGGGATGGATTTCCAGCTTTCTTTTCCGCAAGGGTAAGGTGTGGTCGTTGACTGCCTCCTTCCATACCTCATTGACCATACACAACTTTGCACTTCCCACACAAGGGTAAGGTGGATGATGAAAATGTCCCCACTCCAAATCTCCTTGATACATCATAGTAAAGTTGCAGTCAACTTTCACCTCTGTTCAAATCCGGCAAATTCGACGATGAGTGGAGCTCTTTTATGGTTGAGATAAGATGTTGGCCCTTCATTATGTGGGTTGCTATACCCGTAGAGGAGCTAAAGCTAGATGGGTTGCTAATATTTTACCTATTTTGAATATTCTATCCGTCAAAATCAACAATGAATGGAACTCTTGCATGGTCAGAGAAGATAGAAATCACCCCTTCATCTAGTGGGTTGCTCTACACTCCATAGAGGAGCTTAAGATAGAGAGCCCGTTGATATATTGACGCTTTCCCCTCTTCAAATCATTGCATGGGAAGCGAAGATATCGGTGTAGACATGCACTTATGGTTGGTTTTCCACTACCCTTCCTCTGTTTTTAGACATCATGTTTGGATTTTGAAACAATGTATTTGCTCCCGCAAAAATGGCCATGGGAAATAATATGTGGAATTGTGACCACAAGTTCACGAGTGGTTTGTCCAACCATTTGGAATCTCATAGGGAGCTCAATAAAGAGTATTCTAGTTGGGATTGAGTGAGTGACAAGAAGCAAGAAGGGGATGGTTGTGTGGAAATAGGCACCACTGCTGGATATACTCGCATGGATCAGTGAGGGCATTCCTTAGAAATTACAAGGCAAACTTTTCCTTAATAAAGCAATTACAAGGTGAACACCATTGTGGGTAGCTTGTGGGAGTCGTGTCGTTCTACATCTTGAAGTTGGAAGGATGTGGAAGCTTAAGCGGTGCAACAATCGGGAATAAAATTCACTTGGAGAGAGGGGTCCGGTTGGACTTCATGACAATGACCCCAAGAAGAGGCTTGTAGTTGAAGGATGGGTCATTAAATGAGATGACCGAGCTTAATGGCTCGATGGGGACTCGAAGGCAAGACACACTAGATAGTAGGATGACTTTGAGGGAAGGAAGACTCATGTTGGAAAGAGGAGGGAGGGATGTAATTGTGATTGTTTGGAGGATGGGGTGGATGGAGGGCTTGTCATTATACATTTGATATGCTTATGAGTTTTCACAATTTTCATCAAATTTTACTGCTAAAATGATGCAAGTTAAACTACAAGTGTTATAGTGTAAGAGTTAAAGACTTCACATGGCTAGAATAAATATGAAGTAGCTTGAGTTTAGGTGCAGTTTATTTCACAAATGCATGTATGTAAATATCACATTATATTACACGCATACACTGAAACTCTACAATTGGAACATGAATGAAGCTTCCTTGTTTAGACTTGCCTTGTTCACATTGATTAGCCTAAACTTGTCTCTAATTTTGATTTGGTTGAATTAAACTGGAGCTACCAATAGATCAAACATGAGCACATAGTAAACCCGTGATTTTTTTTCTACCTTGAATTACCGCGGGCTTGTCATTAAGAAGGCTGAGAGAGGATTTAATGGTCGGACCTTGAAGGACAATTTTCTCATCATGGGTTCTTGTTAGGGATAGGCATTGGGGTGTGTCGGGAAACAAAACCCTCTTGACCCGACTTGACCCAAGCCTAAAATTGAATGATTGAGCATGGGTCAAAAAATAGGCCCAAATGATTTTATCATGTTCAGCTTGCACTAAGGATAATCCAAGTCTTGCTCGAGCTGCACGCCTGATATAATAGCAATGTCAAAAATGATATTAGCATAGTTAAGCAATATATGTTTTATTTGTCTCTTAAAAAATCTAATGAGTCATTCTTCATCCATTTTGGAAGTGCCCAGTCATTGTGAACATGCTATATTGTGATCTCCGATTCTTGTAGCCTTTCCTACAACAAAGTAACTGCGTAAGGTATAACACTAACCTAGGACACTTAAATCCTGGTATAATACTAACCTAAGATCCTTAATTTCTTAATTTGAGACTGTGAGGAAATTGGAGCTCGGTCCCTTTTCATAACAAATTAAAAGAGTATGTGCCGATGGCTTTGGCGTTGAATGATGAACTTGGTAGATTACCAAATGTTGTTGCTAGTGGTGCAAGTAGTGGTACAATAGGTACATGAGTAATTGGGGTTGGTCCTGGATCCCCGAAACCAACCCATTAATTTCGGGCCAAGCTTGGGTTTGGGTCAGATTTTGATAAACTTTATGGGCCTTGATCCTGACCCAGAGTCCACAATGTTAAATGGCTTTAGACCTGGACCCAACATGGATTGTAAGGACCTGATCTAATTCTCATCCCTATTTCTTGTTTCTTTTAAGTATTATTTTCTCGATGCTACATTCTAGTATATAAGCTTAGATAGTCTTTTATCTTTTTAAGATGCATGGAGACCTTATGGGTTAGAAAGGTATTTTGGTGTAGAGCATAAGTGGAGTGCGAGGGCATTTTTTAGCATTATGATGGTTGGGAGTGTGATCGGATGGGATTTTTGATGGACCGGGGGTACGTGTTCACAAGTCTGAGTGTTCGCGATTCTTATTATGATTGTCACAACCTCTGGAGATTGGGTTTACATGTATGGATGCACCAATAGTGGCAGCTGCGCTGCTGCAGACAAGATATGTTCCATGATTAGCTCATTAAACCAGGAGGTTATTTATCATCTCTTTTAATGAATTCATAAGACATGTTTGGATGGATCCCTGCTTTGTTTTGTTAGACCCCTCCACTTGGGACATTGTGTATGTGTCCTGGAGGAGGGTCGAAGCCTCAAAGGAGTGGACCAATGTCCTTGTGGACAAATGCCCTCATAGCAAGTGTTATGCATTCTTAATCGTGTTACTAGGGATCATGGGGAGAGTATATGTGATGGTATATGTGATGTTATGTTACTAAGTTATAACATCGTCCTCGCCCAAGCTAAAAAAATGCAGGTATTATATTGTCTCACATTTTCACTCAAGTTTGTATTGTAGGACCTAGAACTCAACTGATGGCTATATGTGATGGTATTTGATCTCATCTCAAATATTTAGAACCACAATATACTGATTTTTACAGATGAAAGAGGGAGGCTATGATCACAAGGTGAACGAGACGGTAAACGTGGTGACTGCGAAAACCACAGAAATTGGCCAGAGAACTTGGGGAATTATGAAGGGTGTCCTGGCTTTAGCCACACAGAAGGTGGAGGAGTTGACAAAAGAAGAAAATGCCGGTGGATGGAAGGGTCCAGGTTGTAAAGGGAGTGGAACTGAGAGTAACGGGGATTTTCGAGAGTTTCATTCAGAAAACCGAGGCTGCAGTTCTTCGGATGACAGTTTAAGAAATCATCACAGCGAAAGCTCTTGGGATGACTGGGGCAGCGAAGAGAAGCAATCGTCTAAGAAAGAAAGCCAAAGCGGAGACAACTGGATGCGTTGGGATGACGGCAAGGACGATGAGTTCGAAAACCAATACCAGAGCTCGTCGCGCTCCAGCAACAATCAGAACAACAAATCCAGTGCCTCCTCCTGGTCAGACGGCGGCTTTCTGTAAAATATCTGAATGTGTTATTTACATACTTGTCTCCCTTGTCTCAACTGGCAACAGCTCCTGATCTTCGACTACACGATGGCTATAGATAGGGAATAATTAGAAAGATTGTTGATTGTTATTGCAACTTGTAATTTCCATACTTGTAACCAACACATTTTCTCCTTTTTTTTCCCCTTCAAATTAACCGGCCCTTCATTGGAAATGATATTCTGATGCCCGCTCAGACTTGTTTCTTTTGGGTGTCAAATTGGATCATGTAATTTCGAATTTTGAGGGGGTGAATATTATTATAATTATATCCATCCAATTATTAAAAAACATCTTGTGAAGAATTGCAGTTGGAGGAAGTCAACAGGAATTGCAGGTTCATATTCCAAGTGCTCAGGATGGTTGCACAAAGTTGGAGATCGTCTTGCTTGAAAAGTTGCAGGATAAAACCTTGAGTAGGGAGCTGTCTAACAAAATTGCATGAGTGACCTTAAAGAAAGGGTTGCTTGACAAATTACAAGAATGGCGTTTGGGTAAGTAGTTTGAAAATTTTGCAGGAGTAGTCCTGGGGAATTTGTTTGGTCTAAGGTTCGAGTCATTTGAAAACTTCGCTAATTGTGTATTTGACACCGAGCATGGATCCTCAGTAGTACTGCAAAGGTCTGCAGCCCCAACCGCTCGATCTACTTAATCTTTAAGTGGTCACATTAAAGATCATTGAGGTTGGGGGTGGTATCGAGTGGTATAGTTGCTCGATCATCGGCTATATCGCTCGGTCACATTAAAGATCGAGGGTGATCAAGCAGACATCATCGAGGTTGATCACTCTTAATCTTCAAGTGGTCACATTAAAGATTGTCTATATCGAGCTTATGTGTCGGTGTTCTCCATCTCCAATCGCCATCTTATGATCACTGTCACAAACCCTCTTAGACTCTAGACAAGCAGATGATAATGTTGTTCTACATATCCATCTTATCCATTTGCATACATTTTTGTCAACCGATCTTTTCATGTCACGAGGAAGAAGAGGCATGCTTTTCAAAATGCACCTAAACAAAGCTATTTCGTCGACCACGATATAATTTGATCGGTTTAAGTAGGATTTTGAAAAGAAAAACACATGTTAGTCTCACATTAAAGATCGTCTATATCGAGCTTATGTGTCGGTGTTCTCCATCTCCAATCGCCATCTTATGATCACGGTCGCAAACCCTCTTAGACTCTAGACAAGCAGATGATAATGTTGTTCTACATATCCATCTTATTCATTTGCAAACGTATTTGTCAATCGATCTTTTCATGTCACGAGGAAGGAGAGAAGCATGCTTTTCAAAATGCACCTAAACAAAGCTATTTCGTCGACCACGATATAATTTGATCAGTTTAAGTAGAATTTTGAAAAGAAAAACACATGTTAGTCTCAGGAACTGCATTGTCTAGGGCGCCAATGCGCGAACTCCTACTTGCCTTCATCGCCAATCTAACTTCCTAATTTGTCTTGCTTGTTTGTTTAATTGGCTCTACATCTCTAATCATAATAAGCAATACGCATTCCCTACCAATTTTCTCAATTAATCTTTGTGTCCAAAAGAACTCTTTATCATTAATATCCCTTCCATGGAGTGGGGAGTCGTGAGGCTCTATGAAGCAACTTGTTGAAATTTATGGCCTTTATTCTATTTTTGCATTTTCAATTGAGAGAATAAAAGTTGAAAACCATTTACCTATTGTGCATTGCATTTCATCATACATTGTTGTGCTAAGGTTTATAGGACTTTTTTGCGTTCGGACTTCTTCTTGGCTAAAATGTTGCTTTTAAAAAAGGCTTTACTCCGTAAGTAGAGGGCAAATTTGTATAAATTAATGTGCATCTTGTAATTGCTTGCTTTATTTGTATATTACTTTTCTATGTAAATATGTTTAGTTACCGTACTCAACTAACTGCCATCATCTAGTGTATTTTCATGTGGTGGGCATTTGGGGTAGGGCTGTTCAAATTTTCGGATGAAACGGGTATCCAACCCAACCCGTTAATTTTGACCCTAAATTTGTGAGTACCCCGTGGGTGATCAATAAATATCTAATACTATCACTCACTTTGAAGGACTCCAACTACTTCAAATCAAAAATGGGAGGTCTCATCCTTTGAAAGATGATGAAATGCGGTATTCTAGATTCACTGCAACAAAAGTGAGCTGTAGTGGGTTTTTTTTTTCAAAATTTGCCACTAAATTAGCTGTTATTAAATACATAACGATGATATTATTTATTGCGAAATGAGTTTCCATACCTGAAATTAACGACGACTAGTATATTTATCACTATATCATTAGCAACGGTACATATAGCAATGCTTATCCATTGCTATTTTCCAAAATATCAACTAATCGTCGCTATTTTTTAGTTCAAAATTTAGCGATGATTAACTAGAAGTTTGAAAAATAGCAACGGATAAGCATCGTTATGTGGACTGTTGCTAATGATAACGACATATATGATATTTGTCACTAATTCCAAGTACGAAAAATTACTTCGCAACTAATAATATTGTCGTTGTATATCTAATAATGGCTACTTTAGTGATAGATTTTGAAAAAAAAGCATCACTATAACTCAATTTTGTTGTAGTGATTAATCAAATGCAGCATTCTTACCATTCTCGAAAGTATACACCTAGTAGCTTGGGATAAAGTATCTTACCGATCTCGAAAGCTTCAACTAACACAATGTTATCCAAAAACAATCAGACTATAACCCTTAACATCCATTGGAAGAAAGGATCAAACAAATTTCAGTGATGGATTAGAAATGTGATATATCTGTGAACCTGTCCATCGAAAAAGATGAGCAGAATCCAAGAGATATGTGTTTGCTAATAACGGAACCATGAATGGTTCGTTAACTAACGTGAATCCCACGAAGAACGAAATATTTATCAATGAAATACTATATACCACAAAATTTATTTTGCTCCGAAGCTACAATAGGCCAAGATTCTCCACTTGTAGTTTAAGACTCTAAGCTCTATATCATATATTGCAAACATCAAAGTTTTGCAAAAAAAAATCAACAAGCCAACTCCAACTTGTAGAAAATAATTTATGTATGATTATACATCATCTAAGCTATCATCGAGCATATCATTCGAATTCCTTTTAAAGTTCAACAGTCATCTAGAAAAAAAAACTTACAAAACATAGCTATCTTACCTCTGAGAAGACACATCTCATCACAAGACACCGCTATTTTTTAGGGATATTTACACCCAGAACATTGAATAGTTTCATAATTACCTCTAGAATCTTCCATAATCACGAATTACATGAGAAATCCCCAATAATGCTTAACCCTTACAGACATAATCTTGTGGTTATGTTCCGTTTAGGATGCCCATTGAAGTTGACGGTTTCTGTTAAAAAAGATCAAAATTGCCCCTAATGCTCAACCTTATTTGCAAATCATGCCTTGTCATTTTCTTCCTTGAAGTGTCGATGACCCTCCCATCTCCTTGACTCCATCCTCACAAGAGGTTATTGAAGAGGGAGCATTTGACGAGGTTGATGAGGCAGTCGGTGCAGAGGTTAGCAACGGGGGAGAGGAATACGGCAACGACGATACGAAGGATAGAAAGCTTGATGGATTCATCGCCGAGGGAGGCGTAGTGACATGTGGCATCGAGGAGGGATACGGGGGATACGGAGGAGGGGTGGTCGAGGAGGACTCTATTGGACAGGATCTTCCGGATGCACTCGAGGGTGGAGTCGAGGAGCTTGGGGAGGGAGGAGTCGAGAGTAGAGGAGCCCAGGAGGAGGGAGGGGTGTGATGGACAAGGGAGAGAGGGGAGGCAGGATCGAGGGAGATCGAGGGGCCTGGAGGAGGGGGGTGGGTGGAGACGGCGGCTAGCCTAGAGGAGGTGAGGTGGGTGGCGATGGCTGGCCTTGAGGAGAGGGGGTGGGTGGCGACGACAAGCCTGCATGAGAGAAGGGGGTGGGGAGATGGTCAAACCTGGGGGGTGGCCTAGAGGAGGGCGGGATGGCGATGGCATGCTTGGAGGAGAGCAGGGGGTGGGGAGGTGGTTGAACCTGGAGGAGAGAAGGGGGTGGGGAGGTGGTCAAACTTGGAGGGGAGGGGGTGGGTGGCGGTGGCAGGCTTGGAGGAGGAGAGGAGGTGGGGAGGTGGTCAAACCTGGAGGAGAGGGGTGGGTGGCGGCGACAGCTGGCCTAGAGGTAGGGGTGGGTGGCAGCGGCAACCTGGAGGTGGTCGAACCTAGAGGAGGGGGTGGGTGATGGCGGTAGGCCTGGAGGAGGGGAGGGGGTGGGGTAGTGGTCGAATCTGGAGGAGGGGGTGGGTGGCGGCGACGGTGGGCTGAAGGAGGGGAGTGGGTGGGAGGAGGCAGATGTTTTTCTCTTTCTTTTTCTCTTTTGGTTTAATTTTAACCGTTAGATTAGATTGGAGATGGGTTAGATTAACTCAAAGATTTGGTTGAGGTAATGTATTATAATAACAGAGGGTTATGGGTATAGGACGGTGTATTATTCGGGGTTTCTCACATAATTCATGATTATGAAGAGTTCCTGGGGTAATTATGAAACTACTCAGGGTTATGGGTGTAAATATCCCCTTTTTTTACTGGTTGAACGTGGGGATTTGAACCCTGATCCTTTTAAAGTAGGAGTCACTGCTTCTACCACCAGACCATAGAGTGTTCTAATGACACCACTATTGGAGGTTGGGATGAGCATTGGGCTGGGTCAACCTGGCCCAGCTGAAGTCCTGCCCAAAAAGCTCGGCCCAGCCCGACCCAAGCCTAAATGAATATTTGGCTGGGATTGGGCCCAATATTTAGACCCAATTTTTTTTGGGTTGGGCTCAGGCTTGGCTCAACCCAATCCGATCCGGCCTAAGGCCCCGGCCCGAAGAGGGCTTGAACCCTTCCCATATCCTACACGCCTGGAAACTCTCACATGTTGCATGCACACTCAGTTCATGTATCATGTCTTCATACATTGTTTATAAATCAAGAAAGTCAGGTGTGGGACAAATGAGTTGATGATCATTATATTTCTGTTCGGAATTAATTTTTCTGAATTAGTCTATAGTTTAGATCCTGATGTTTATTCCTGAATTTCTTTGTGTTTATTTTTTTGCATCAGAATATTTCTAGTGGGCATTATGCCTATTTTTTTAACATGTAGTGCCTGGTTGCATGTTGTTAACTGTGTAAATTTGGTTCACTCTTTCAATTTCTGCAATGAGAGACATTTATGGTATATAACATTGAGTAAACTTGTATAAAATGAGAAATCATCTTCGATAGTGTTGAGTTTTAGTTGTTTCACAAGTATTATGGCATGGGTTATGAACAATTTTAGCTCGTCTTACTTGAATTGAGATTAACTTTAAACAAAAACTCAAAGTTAATAATCTATAACAGATGGAGATGGGTCGATCCGGCCCAAGCTCGGCCCATAGGAATTGGGTCAGGCCTGGGATCCGAACCAAAAAAATTGCGAACCTAAGCCCAGCCCATAACCCGAAGTTTTAAAATGGGCTTGAGCCTAGGCCCTTCAGAGCTCGACTCAGCCCAACCCATGCCCATTCCTAGTTGGAGGAACTGAACTCTACAAGGTAGACTTTGCCATACGAATGTACATATGGTTTTGTCTCTATCTATAACTTGCTTGAGTCTCATTAATGCATGACTACCTCAAATAGGCTTTATAGAAGAGGATACATGTGATCATATATTTATGATAATTTTGGATAGTGATAATTATCTTGATGCAATTATTTCTCATGAAAATCAAGAGGATAATCATATTTATCCTAAGATTATTTCTATATGATAATTGTGAGGATAATCATAATTGTCACAGCAATACAACGAAATCAAGCGAATTATAGGCAATGATGCTCGTAATATATCACACGAGACACTAAGATTTTTTATCAAAATAAAGGATATCAAAGGACGCTAAATGACGCATGAAAACAACCCAATCTGATCCATTAGACGTGAAAGCAGTCCTTATAGTTTCTATAAATATACTTAAGATGTTTCTTTAATCCTCTTAATTTAAGTCAAATCTTAAACCTTCTTTAAAGTTGATAAAGAATAGGGGTGCTAATCGAATCGAATACACTCGAATCCACTTAGACTCAGATTCAATTCATTATAAAATATTCGAATCCGAATTCGAATCGAATATTAAACAAATTTCTAATCTAGATTCAAATTCAATTCATTTGGAGTTTCGAATATTCAAATTCGATTCATTTTATATCGAATTACAAATTTATTTAATAATGTAACTAATAATAAAAAATTATATTAATAATATTCTAAGCTTCAAAGAATTGAATAGACTTTCTGATACTAATTTATGAAAAAATAATTAAGATAAGTAAAAACTTTAAACATAAATGGTAAAATTCAATAGATAATATAAATTGCATTAAAGTACCTAACTTTTGTCGTTCGGGTATGTCTCTTGCAATCCTCATTTGTTTTTTTTTGTACCTATGGTGAATTGAATATATAAAGAAAAATAATTATTGACATCTTGATAATCTATCGATCTTTTCTTTTTGTACCTATGATGGAAATTCAATCAATACATCTCCACATTTTAACAAACATTTCACCAACTTTCTCATTCTCTTTGATAAATTATTCATAAACCATTAATATTTTCTTTCTATCAATCTTGTTAATTATTTCAGGAATCAATTTTTCTATTTCTTCACCTCTTCTTCCGATTTTTCATCAATATCATCATCATGCCTAATGACCCTCTCATGGACACTATCTTGTGAAGATGGTATATTGAATTAGACTTCTAAAAATAAAATGAAAACACATACTCAACTATATTTTAAATTTCATACCAATATAGAAATACACAATATAGATTAATAGATATACATGTCCAAAACAATAACCAGAAGACTGTGTTCCACATTTCTCTGAAGAATCTTCCATATATTGCTCCCCATTGTGACCTATCTCCATGTTATCTAAGAAAAAAGAATCACTAAATTCCATCAGAATCATAAAAAGGTCGATGTGAAATGACTTATGGATCTGAATCCCGCATGTGAGGTGTATAAAAATTAGCAGACCTGACTAAGAACTCAGTTGGTATGGCTCTGATCTTCAATTTTCTATTATGTAACATTTTTTCTACATCAATCATGAACAGTTCATGCTTATCTCATTTCAATGCATTCTTATGGGGGCATAGTTGGGCTTATCAAAGATTATGATGATATTTTCTTCTTGATAACCTAGTTTCCTTGTAATCTTGATGAGAAATGGAATTTAGTTGCAATTATGATCTTTTGCACATTTAGTCATTTAGGCAAAGCTCGAAATCCATGAAATTTGTTCATACCTTAATTGTCTCTAAGATATTATTTGTATTCAAATGCTTGGTTGTCCTTATCATAAGATCTGGATATTATGATAGATGGGAGGATTAAGATTGTGATTAAGGAAAATATTATTAGAAATTTGAAACCTATGACATCGGGATGGTTTTTAAAAATTTAGTATGCTTTTGTTTGCAGATGATGTATTTTAGAATAACATAAATTATTTGGATAGGACCTAAATCATAGGTTTTAGGGTAAAAGAGGGTGCGCAGGGGTGATGGAGAGATGATGATGACATTAGTGAGTCTAGAACCGGGGTCGTTGTCGACGACGGGGAAGAGTGGGAGCTAGTGGTGAGGTTGGTGATTGGGAGGGTGGTGTTGTTAGTGGTGGGAGCGAGCAGGAGTGGGAGACTATAGCCGATGACATTGGAGAGAGCGAGAAGAAGTGGGAGGCCAGAGCTGACGATGTTGGAGAGAGCGAGCAATAGCGGGAGATTGGAGCTAAAAATGCTGGATAGAGCGAGCAAAAGCGGGAGGTTGGAGCTGGCGGTGTTGGAGAGCAGAAGCAAATGTTAGGGTTTTTCTCATGAGTGACGAGGGGAGAGAGGGAATTTAAGGGAGTAAAGAGGGGTATGGTGTATGTAATAGGCATCATAAAATTGGGATGTTTAGAATAAGATAATGAAAATTTCTATTTATTATATGAGGATAGGGAGTATGCACCCGGGTGCATGTAATTTTACATGCACCCGGCCCTATAGCTTCCACGTTTTTTTAATTTTTTGAAAAATACCGCCATGTATATTCATGTATATATCCCTTCTATGTGTCATTCCAATTTCGTCTGAAACAGAGACTCCTACGCCCTCCATCCATAAATGGTCGATTACAGCAAATCTAAGACCGTTAAAATTACATGTTCTAGATGGAGGGCGTAGGAGTCTCTGTTTCTGAAGAAATTGGATTGACATATAGAAGGGATATATAGATGAATATACATGGCGGTATTTTTAAAAAAAATAAAAAAAACATGGAAGTTATAGGGCCGGGTGCATGTAAAATTACATGCACCCGGGTGCATACTCCATATCCTCTTATTATATTAAGTTGTGTATCATTTGTGGAGATTTTACAAAAATACATACTACATTTATTTACATATATATAATACTTCATACCATATTATATATGTGTGTGTATCGAATCGAATCGAATTGTTATCGAACGAATCCAAGTGAATTCAGATTCAATTCATTTGGGAATCGAATCCACAAGTTAAATTCAAATTCAGTTCGTTTGATATCGAAACGAACTTTTTTCAAATTTTTATCGAACGAATCCTAACCGAATTCGAATGATTCAATTCAATTAGCAGCCCTATAAAGAAACATATATCTTGGACTTTCTGATAGACTTTGCACTTTAATTGGCATACATGAAGAAATTTCTTGATGACAAAGGATTTTAATCATGTTAAGATGGGAAGTTGATCAATTTTTTAAGTTTCGTGTGTGCATGTAGTCTGTGTTTCTAAGCTTTCCTTCGAAAGAATATTATCATATGCAAAGAAATTTACTAGCAACCTAAGAGTGAATGGATTTTGCTTAAATTGGAGTCAAAAATCATGCTTGCAATCTAATAACTTGAGATTATTTTATAAAATTTTATTGCTTTTTAATCATTTAATCACTATCTTCCAAGATTTGCATTTTAATAGCTTGAGACACAAGTGTTAATACAAGAGTTTACACAACTTTGGATAAATGAAAGATCTTTTTCTAAAATGTGAAAAGAGAAGCTACTCTCTATGGAGTAGCTATCTTTAGCTACTCTGTGTATATTTTTCATCATTTTTTTTATTTTTAGGAAAATATCACCGTGTATTTTCTTCATTGTATCCATCTAATATGTCATTCCAATTTCGTCTCCTATGCCCTCCATCCAGAACATGTTGATTACAACAACTCTAAGAACATTAAAATTACAGGGCATAAGAGTCTCTATTTCTGACGAAATTGAAATGGCATATTAGATATAGTGATTGTTTTGAATATGAAGTGACCTCGCGCTCAAGTCTCCGCCGGCAGTTACGCGAGGCGGCAGTTGCGTGAGAGCCAAGTCTCGCGCGAGACTCGCGCGAATCGGCCGTGGAAGGAGTGGGGTGGACTATGCGAGGGGCACAAACACGCCCTATAAATACATCTCCTTATGGAGGGGAAGGAGACATAAGAACGAACGATTACCTCGCATAGGGAGCCCTCTCCCAAAATCATATATCATTCTTTTCTCTGGAAGTTTCTCATCACCGGCGTTGACTCCGTTCATCACTGGTATCAGAGCACCATTGTCGTTGTTGCGCTCCTCTGCAGTCGATCCCCTTCAATGTTGTCGACGTTGCTCTTCGACTATCTCATCCATCACCGTCCAAACAACAAACGTGCTAGGGTTTTCTTGAGAGTTTCTCTTGAGGTATATATATTTATTTACAAGAAAAGACTTGATGCACTGGTAGCCTTATTCATGTAAAGTCCTCCCTCCAATTTTTTTTGTCGTTCTTGCCTTTGGTTATTTTTTTAACGGGAGGCAACCTTTGTTGGCAGCTTTAATCACGTGAAAGCTTCCATCGTGTTTTTTTTGTCGTGAGTTTTTTTATTGTCAACTGTTGTCACTGATTTCACTTTTGGTGAATCACGTCTGCATTTTTTTAACGTGCAAACTGCTCACTTGAACTGCATATCGTTACATCCTTTGTTTATTTTTTTGGGATATTTACACCCATAACCCTGAGTAATATGGTAATTACCCCAGGAACCCTGCGCAAGCACGAATTACACACAAAACCCCGAATAATGTTTAACCCGTACATTACATAACCCTGAGTCAACTTCCATCCATTTTACCGTTAACTATTGACGGTATCCGTTATATATTTTATATTTATACCCTTTAAATTTCTATTATTTACAAAAAAGTTCATTTATCACCTTCCTCCTCCACCTTATCCTCTTCCTCCTCCAAGCAGCACCCACCTCCTCCTCCAAGCAGCAAGCTCCTCCGACAACCTCCTCCTCTCCCCTTCGACCTCCACGCAGCACCCACCATCCCAGGTCCCCCCGCCCCCTCGTGCCTCCGCCTGCAGCCCCCCTCCCCCGTGCGCCTCCGCCAGCAGCCCCCCCCTCCCCCGCATGACTCCTCCCACCCCCTCCGCAGCCCCGGACGATGCCTCCCCTGCCCCCATTCCAATCGGGCCCCCCCACCCCCGCCGGCCATCTCCATACCCACCCCAAGCGTGCGCGGTTGACAAGCTGCAGCTGGCGGCAGCCGCCTCCCCCCACCCGCCATCCCGCGTCTCCCCGCGCCGCCTCCCCTCCCGCACCACCCTCCTCCAACCCCGCCTGTGCCGCCCCTCCCCTCCCGCGCCACCCTCCTCCAACCCCGCCTGTGCTGCCCCCCGCCCCTCCCCTCCCGTGCCGCCTCCCCCCACCCGCCCTCCCGCGTCGCCTCCCCTCCCGCGCCACCCTCCTCCAACCCCGCCTGTGCCGCCCCCCGCCCCTCCCCTCCCGTGCCGCCCTCCTCCAACCCCGCATGTGCCGCCCCCCGCCCCTCCCCTCCCGCGCCACCCTCCTCCAACCCCGCCTGTGCCGCCCCCCGCCCTCCCTCCCCCCCGTGCCGCCTCCCCCCACCCGCCCTCCCGCGTCGCCTCCCCTCCCGCGCCACCCTCTTCCCCTCCCGCGCTCACCTCCTCCAAAGCCACCTCCCCCCTGCGCCGCCCTGCTCCAAAGCCACCTCCCGTGCATCACCCCTCCTGTGCTGCCCCCACCCCCTCCCGCGCCGCCCTCCTTCAAAGCCACCTCTCCGTGCATCACCCTCCTGTGCCGCCCCCCGCCTCATCCCCTCCCACGCCGCCTCTCGCCTCCTCCCCTCCCGCGCCGCCCCCCGCCTCTTCCCCTCCCGCACCAGCTCTCCATGCATCACCCGCCTGTGCAAGCTCCAAAGCCATGTACTCTTTTTTTAATTAATCTGGACCGTTGGATCACGAATGGGTTAGATTAACTCATCCCTCTGGTTGAGTTAATGACATAAACTAACGGAAGGTTATATATGTAAAACGTAATGATTACTCAGGGTCTTGGGTGAATTTAGTGATTATCGAGGGTTCCTGGGGTAATTACCATATTACTCAGGGTTATGGGTGTAAATATCCTTTTTTTTTGTTTTTTGTTAAATTAAAAGTAGGAGTGCTCTAAAAAACTTGTATATTGCAACACTGTACCTTTTTTCTTGTTTTGTTTGAACCTTCTTTTTTTTACATGTTTCCCGTTTTGTCAGATTACCTTTTTTCGTTCACGTGAAAGCACCTTGCAATATTTTTTTATGACGTGAAAACCCCCCTTGCAGTTTTTTTTCATAAGAGCCGGTTGCATTTTTTGTAAAAGCCCCTTGCAATTTTTTTCACATGAAACCCCTTCCCTAAGATAGCTACATCCCTGACTTTGTTTATGTTTTTTTGTGCATGTTGAGATAATACCTGTAAAGAAACTCATGCCTTTATTGCCCTAAAAAATTTGCATATGCACCCTTGTTATTCTAGCTAATTGTTTTTGTTTTTTATCTGTTTTTTTGGAGAATCTAATAAGCATTAATTAGCATATAATACTTTTACCCTTTGGTGTTATATTGATTTGTTGATTAATTGGTTATTTTTTTAATCTTACATTGTAATTAAGATTAATATTGTTCGCTAAAGTGTCCACAAGCTCTCTATTTTTTATCCTAATTAGTTGATTCTTAAATTAACTTGTTTGTATTTGTGTGTTGATCTTTGGTGTTATATTGAATTAGAAGCTTGTTTTATCATTAAACTTTTTTAAAATCACTATCTCAAACAATCCTATATGTTTTTCATTAGATCAACAAAAATGACAAAGCAAGATGATTGCCACTGAGGTAGAGAAAACAGAGTACTTTAACGGTACTAATTACGAATTATGGAGTAGAAAGATCTATCATGGCCTGTTGCACGATAGCATACACACCATCATAGACAAACCCGACCCAACTTTATCTGAAAATCTAACTATGGAGGAAATTAGGTCCCGCGAACAATGGGAGAAAATGGATAATAGGGCTAGGAGCTTTATGCTGACCCACATGGAATTGAACCTGATTTGGGTCTTTGAGACATGTGAATCAGCTTACGAGCTTTGGACCGCGGTTAAGGACAAATATCACTCCAAGTCGGAAGTGAGCGTCCAGCTTCTTCTACGCAAGTACAACTCGTGTAGAATGAAGGAAGCTGAAAGCGTCCTCGAGCACGTGAATAAGATGATCGTGATGGCCAAGGATCTTGCAGCTGTTGATTGCGTGATTCCGGAGAGGATGCAGATCGCAGCTATATTAGGAAGTCTCTCACCGTCATTCGACATGGTTGCCACATCTTTGCGGATGAATGGCAACATTAAGTCAGTGACGGATCTACCTGCACAGCTGGCAATCGAGCAAGACCTCTCAAAATAAAGATCAAAAACTGAGATCTTTGAGGTCGAGGAAGAAGAAGAAGCAAATGCCGTGCACGTGAAGAAAAGGATGGGCCCCTCCAAAGCGAATATCAAGGGAAAGAGTGGGAAATATCCACGTGGATCTTTCTATGGTTGCGGCAAATATGGCCATTTCAAGATCAATTGCCCCAACAAGAAGAAACCAAGAAATTCTAAAATACTTGAAAATAAAGGCAAAAAGAAAATAGAATTCGCGTTTGTCGTGGAATGCAACTCTGTCATCACGGACAACGATGGATGGTGGATCGACTCTGGAGCAACCAGACACATCGCCAAACGAAGGAAGGCCTGGTGGACTTTAAGGAACTAAGCAAAGGCGAACAGAGGATCTTCATGGGGAATAACACCTATCTGGACGTGGAAGGTGTTGGGACATACATACTTGACCTGAGGGATAGCATTATGAGACTGAATGATGTACTGTATGCCCCAGAGATACGTCAGAACCTGATCTCTGTCCCATTATTGCTCAAGAAGGATTTCGAAGTCTGCTTTTATAATAAGCGTGTTTCTATTGGCAAGAATAAGAAGGTTTATGCGATGGAAAAGTTTGTGCCCAAGCATGACCTATTTTGTCTTCCTGTAATAAACTCTAGTGAATCAATGAATGTCTCTTCTGAGTATTCCTTGTACTGTTTGTCTGACTATGACTTGTTGCACATGAGACCGGGTCATCCAGGAAATTTTAAAATGGATCAAATGATTAAGGAAATTTTATTGCCTAAAATCACGGGTGCAAGGACATTGCCCTTCGAACACTGTTTGACTGGTAAAATGACGAGAAGACCCTTCTCAACCGGAATTCGGTCAACAGAGTTACTAGGTTTGATCCATTCGGACATATGTGGACCACTGAGCGTCAACATACATAGAAGTAAGGAATAATTTATAATATTCATCGATGATTACTCAAAGTTCTCTTATATCTATCTCTTAGGAAGAAAGTCGGAAGCACTTGAAATATTTAAGAGATATAAGATGGAAGCAGAGACAAGATTGGGAAAACCAATCAAGACTCTTGGGACAGATAGAGGTGGAGAATATACCTCAAAGGAGTTTGAGGATTACTGTATTCAGACAGGCATTCGTATGCAGACTACAATGCCCTATATACCACAACAGAATGGTGTAGCAGAAAGAAAAAATCGAACTTTGATGAATGCAGTAAGGTGTATGCTTTCGCACTCAGGACTCTCCAAGAAATTTTGGGGAGAGACAGTGTTGATCGCGAACTACATACAAAACAGGATTCCCACCAATTCCGTAGAATCAACACCATATGAAATATGGAATGGCAGAAAGCTCGAGTTGGGCCATCTCCGAAAATGGGGATGTGTTGCACATGTTCTGGTACCGAGTCAGCTTAGGGACAAGCTAGATTTCAGAACATTAAAGTGTAAGTTTATTGGATATAGTGAACATTCTAAAGGATATATGTTCTTCCATGAAATTAAAGGTCTGATCGAAAGTCGTGATGCTACTTTCCTTGAAATTCATCAAGAAAAGGAGCATGAAGTAGAGGAATCAGATCCTCTGATTGTCTTACAGGACAATGAAGACGACTTGAGCATTAGACAAGAACTTAAGGATTCGATCATCCAAATGTAGAGAATGAACCTATGGAACATGATGATCCTTTAGAGGAAGTGGGTGGACCCACACAACCCACGAGTATAATCGGCAACAAGAGACTCAGAACACGGCCCGCATGGATGGAAGATTAGCATTTCTATGGATGCGAGACGTCGTGCTACACTGTGGATGAGGATGTCGCGGATTGTACAGATCCCATATCCTTTGAGTGAAGCTATGGCTTCGTCTGAGTCGGAATCATGGTCCGCCTCCATGAGAGATGAGTTGGACTCAATCGAGCGAAACGGTGTTTGAGAATTATGCGATTTGCCAGAAGGTAGGCAATCTATAGGATGTAAGTGGGTATTCAAGAAAAAGTATCGAGTTGGCAATATTGTTGACAAATACAAAGCCAGATTAGTTGCCAAGGGTTATACTCAACAAGCTGGAATAGATTTCCAGGAAACCTACTCTCCAGTGGCCTAGTTTGCATCCATTCGGATGATCTTAGCTATAGTCGCATATATGGATTTGGAATTGTTCCAAATGGATGTGAAGACGGCCTTCCTTGATGGAGAATTAAAGGAAGAGATTTATATGCGACAACCTGAGGGATCTTAGGTTGAAGGTCAGGAGAAAAAGGTTTATAAGTTAAGAAAGTCATTATATGACTTAAAACAGTCTTCACGGCAATGCTATCTCAAATTTCATGAGAAAGTTTTTCAATTTGGATTTGTTTCAAATAGATTTGGATAACTGTGTGTATGTCATGAAGAGTGAGAGCAGTTTTGCAATCATGTCATTATATGTGGATAACATTCTGCTTGCAGGTAATGACATACAAATGCTTGATGAAATCAAACAGAAATTGAGCAATGAATTTGAGATGAAGGACATGGGCGAAGCATCCTATGTTCTTGGAATTCAAATAACAAGAGACAGGGACTCAAGGACATTGAGCCTCAATCAGGAAAGATATTTGCATACTGTATTAAGGAGATTTGGAATGCAGAACAGTTTCCAGCTCCGACACCACTTGTGATGGGAAAGAGACTCAGTAGGAGTCAGTGTCCCGGAAAGGGGCAGAAACCTTTAGATGTATCACATGCACAAGCGGTGGGAATTTTAATTTATGCAATGATGTGTGCTCGACCTGATTTAACTTATCCAGTAAGCTTAGTCAGTAGATATCAAAGCAACCCTGGTCCAGCACATTGGGAAGTTGTAAAGCGGATTCTTCGATATCTGAAAGGGATAGTACATCTGAAGCTTGTGTATCAAGCAGAATCGCTTAAGTGGTAGGATACTCCGATGCCGATTTCGGAGGGGATGTGGATGATAGAAAATCCACATCGGGTACCTGTTCATGTTTGATGATGCAACCGTTCCTTGGAGTAGCAAGAAACAAGGATGTGTATCTCGACATACACATGAGGCTGAGTACATTGCATGTAGCATGGCCACCACCCATGCTGTGTGGATCAGGCGTTTTCTAGAGAACCTAAGCCTTGAATTGGTCAAAAAGCCAATTGAAATGTATTGTGACAATCAAGCTGTGATAAGCTTGATCAATAGTGGGGTTAATAGTTCTAAAGGAAAGCACATTGAGATCCAATATCATTATATGCAAGATATAGTGGTGAAGCAAGAAATCACGGTAACTTACATGCCTACCAGTGACATGTTGGCCGATTCCCTAACCAAGGGAATAGCAGTAGGAACATACATTAAACATGTTGGTTTAATGGGACTCGGGAATATTTGAGTCAAGGAAGAGGTTTCATAAATAATGATCCTCACATGATAAATCTCCATGTACACTACATGAATAGTGGGAGTATAGAATATTTGATCGCTTCGGTCAAGTGGGAGATGTTTTGAATATGAAGTGACCTCGTGCTCAAGCCTCCGCCGGCAGTTACGCGAGGGTCGAGTCTCGTGCGACTCATGCGAATCGGGCGTAGGAGGAGTGGGACGGACTATGCGAGGGGCACAAACACGTCCTATAAATACATCTCCATATGGAGGGGAAGGAGACATAAGAACGAACGATTACCTCGCATAGGGAGCCCTCTCCCAAAATCATATCTCATTCTTTTCTCTGGAAGTTGCTCATCACCGGCGTCGACTCCATTCATCACAGTGATGAAAATAGATGATGGTATTTTCCCCCAAAAAAATGATGATATTAGATAAATATATTGATGAAAAATGTACATGGTGTAGCTAAGATTGGCTACCCATGGAATAGCTTCCCTGATATAAAATATAGAAAAATTCTAATCATAAATATAATTACTATGGTATGCAACAATATCACGGCAAATATAGACATTCCCATCCATCAAAATGTTTGCTATTCACAAAATGACTACCCATCTTACCCTTTCTAAGAAGGTTGCTCATACTCAACCCAATCATGTTACCAAACCCAATCATGTTACCAAACTAGTGCATTGACATAAAATTTAGACAATAATATAGGACAAATCACAAAACATCGACCACTTTAAAAAGTTGAAGCATTCTTCGACACTTCTAACCATTTGATACCTGAAAAAATAGGGAAGACTGAAGAAAATCTTCGTTATTTTTACATACATTTCGCCCAAAAATATGAGAATTATTGGCTTTCACCTTTCAGTCAAGAGAATCTTCCTAATCCTTACCCATTAGCAACATGATTTCCTTTTTTAAGAAAGTGAATAAACATGCTCCAGAAGACCAAGGGTTATTCAGATCCTTGATTCATATCAAATCTCAATATAATTTCCCTAACTACAATATTGTCTTGCATAAACATAAAAAGAGACTCGTTCAATTGTAAGATTTCTTGCTTGACCAGTCCTTCATTCACTAGTAACAGGTGATATTACAGCATTTGATCGATAGACAACAGCATTCTATTTACATGTGCTGCGACATTGACTTCAAATTCACCTGATCAAAAAGAAAAATCAACCCGCTTGTTGTGAATCTTCTTCTCCATATCTCGGTAATTTCTCGCTGTTGCATTATGAGTTGTACTATGAACTGTGGTCGTATCGCTATCTCTAAGTAAAAGAATCCTGTAAAAGACAACTCAGTGTTGTTGCCCACTGGCGCTGCAACTGCCAAAATCAGCACCAGGTCTTGTTTAACTGACATCCGTCGACAGGAAAGAAACCCGTCATAAATGTCAGGCTATTTTTAATGATTCAAAAAGTCAGATTGATGATTTTCATGTCAAGTCGATTCCTCCTTCCCTTGCGGCTTCAACGACATAGCTGGGATCAGCACCGATAATCTTCGACAGGCGATAGTAAGACTGCCACAACTTTTTCGAGAATGGATATGCTGATAAGCCTTGCTGGAGAAATCTCTCAGAGATTCTGTGAGCCTCTAAATTACTCAAAAGCTCCACAGCCTCTAGCCAAACATGTTCCGGAGCAACAGGTGATGACTGGAGGACAGCATTCACTAGAAGAGTGCTCGCCCAGAACATTATACCGGAAGCTTCAACACCGGCATCTTCAGAGACCTTAGCAGCACATTTATATGCAGAAATGGCAAGCTTGTAGTTGGCCGGCGAAATTTCAATCAGCTGTTCCACATTATCAACCAGAGCCTTTGGCTCAATGAGCTTTTTTGGAAGGAGGGAGGGTCCGTAGCATTCGCAAAGAATGGAGTTCAAGAGAGAGCAATCTAATGAAAATGGACCCAGCAAGCTCTCTATCAAATGCTTGAGGCGTGGTTTTTTAAGGTATCGGCAGTATCTTCTCAATAATAGTCGTGATTGCGGGGAGCACCTAATATCTCCAAGGTATCCATCGAGAAGAGTCAAAATCCTAGTACTGTTTACACTGTCAGAAGAAACTGTATTTGCCAAATGAAATGAAGAATGCTCCCTCACACAGTGTGCATAGTAGTGAGTTGGTGCTTCTTTCAAAGCTCTTTCGATGGCGGCACATGCTTTTTCTTTATCATTCCGCATCACATGATAAAGAAAAAGATTTAGAAATCCAAACATGACATCATCCTGGTTATAACTATATCCATCACCCTCTAATGTCAGGAAGGGAAGATCAACTGAACTGGACAAGCTGCAATCGTGATTCTTCACGCCTCCCGGAACATGATCGACTGAACCAGATAAACCACTCTCCACGCCTTTGTCGCTTTCCAGATTTTGATATTTGCAGAAACTGCAGAACCAGCGAACCATCAGTTCTTCTCCAACATCCAACCTATTGCAATCTAGTGCATATGCAGCATACTGGTTCCATAAACACTGGATACCAGGGGTTTTCATCGGCCAATCACGCAAAGCCTGCTCGAAATATTCAAAACTCAAATCACATCTTAACATATTGTGACAGTGAGCAGACATCTTAATAAGCTCAATACAGGTCGGATACTTGTTGATGTATCTATCCAACAAAGGGACATAGCTTTCTGAACCTTCAATTGCAGCAACAAACCTAACATGACTAACTGCTATAAACTGTGCTGACCGCTCCTTAGTTCTCCTTGAGCAATCATCACCGCATGCCATACTGTCAGGAGCCAGATCCAGATTATCTAATGCCATCCTCATCAATTCCATGGGCAGGCGCTTCTTATCATTTGTCAACTGAACTATAGGCCACTCCATCTCAAAAGGAATGTCTTTCTCATACTCAATTTGCTGAATAATCACTTCTGGAAGTTTCTTATACATAACAAAATAAATGCAGCAAATCCAAAAGATGCATCTGTCGGTTGTTACTAAAGATGAAATAATATCAATAAATAGCATAGTCGACAAAGACTCTGAATCTTTTAAAGAGTCAAGAAGTCCACAGATTCTAGGAGTCAAATTTTCTGCATTCCGACATACATAAGAAATCCACCATCTGCACAAATAGATCCAGAATGCATGCACTAAGATATCCATCTTTTGAATTGTCGGTCTGTTTTTTATGACATAATGCATGCAATGCCTCGTCATAGGCATTCATTCGACTGTCAAATTGCATACGGCTGTTAATGTACATGAGCCACAGATCATAAGAATTTCCATTATGCTGCACCTGAAGAGACAGAAGAAAAAGTCAACAGATACATGCAATACATTTACTGACCAATAGGAGGTTTTTGCACTTGGGCTCGTTAGAAACCCAGTGAAACTAAGATATTTTGATTAAAAAAAGTAAAATCATTTCAAGGTTAATGTAGCAAATCACTACAAAATCCGCAGGCTCTTGAAAATGGTTCACTTGTATTTAAAAAAAGGAAAAGATAATTATATTGAGTTGTCATTGGGTGGTGAATCCAACTCAACCGCCATAATGTTTATGTGGGTCGGTTATCAATTGTATTGAGTCCGTCGAGCATTTGCATTATGCGATTTTCATCATTTCTTACTATTCATACTATGGGTCAATAACTCCGCATGCATCTCTGCGTCATCCATGGGAAAGTATGTGCTATCAATGCATATAATTCAAGAAAATGAATGTATTCTCTCCTAAAACTTTATACATGTAGCCAATTGCAAATGCTTTGAAATTTTTTTAAAGGAAAAGGGTGAGATCCTGAGATGGGACTTACCACGGGAAAGGCATGAATATAAAACCAGGTAGGACATACAAGAGTCCATGCCGAAGCAAGGAAATGAAAGTGAGCAAGCATGTTCTCTGCATAAAATCATTGGTTCCTAAAAAGTAAAAATCAGCTCAATCCATGCACGCCAAATAATCCACAACAGGATAAAACTGGAAGATGCATCCTCCTGCGAGTTTCCACAAAACAATCTGATAGAACTCCAAACTAATGTGTTGTTGCCAGTCCTGAGCCAACTAATGCATACCAGCTCCCAAACAGACATCAAAATTATGCATGTAAAAAACAATGGTCTAAATCTTCAGACTGTTCTCTGCATCTGTCGCATCTCAAGTTGCCGATGCGTAGCAATCCATCGCTTCGAACGTTAGTAAGAAAGCGTCCATGTCTAAAAAGTCATTGAAAGACCTTGATCCTCTGCCGGTTTGACAGCTCCAAATAATTCTGCAATCACGGATGAAATCGTCTTGGATTGTGATCTCTCTGCGGGAAAAAAAAACTGGTATGTCTTCTTAACCGAGAATTTGTCATTGCTCCAAATAAAATGATATCTCCCCCTGTCAACCCTCAAACATCGTGTAACCGAGAATCTTGATTATCCGAAAGTGCAAAGATACATCGGTCTCTCAGAGACCCCAGGCCCATCCAATTATCCAGCCAGAACTGAAAGGAATCGCCGTTATCCACTACAGATGCCATGACCTGCTCCAACTGCAGATAATGTAAGTAATCCCTTGACAAAGTGAAGAGTATTAGCGAATAGGAGTTACCATCAACGAGCCACCGATGTCGTAAATCTTCCGCAACAGTGTGCACACCAGATCCTCCCCTTTCCCCCACAGTCGCCTTACACACTTGGTCAGGAGTGCCTTATTCATATTCTCAATCTTCAGAATCCCCAAGACACCCTCCTTTTCCTAGTTCACATCGACCCAGAAGAAACGTCTCATCAACCCCTCAATCTTTCCCCTCACCACAGAAGGAAGTAACCTCGCAGAGCAGAAAATATAGGAATAGCAGAGAGGGCGTGCTTGAGGAGAACCTGTTTCCCACTAGAAAGTGTTTGCATCTTTCACCCAACCAATTTACTTTCCAACCTGCCCACACAATCTTCCGATCAGTTGCACGCAGACAGCCCGCGGCCAGCGGGAGGCCAAGATAGACGACAAGTAAAGAACCACATGGACATCGCAAAGCTCGGGACATCTCGTCGTTCTCCCCCTGACTCAACCCGAATGGAAAAAAAAATGCAGATTTTTCTCTATTAAGTTGAAGGCCCAATATATCACCAAAGATATCCATAATACATGATGCACGTTGTATATGCTTCGGATTGCTATAAGAAAGATCATCGTGTCATCCACATATTTGAGATAAGGTATCGAAATATCATCTTTGTGGTAGTACATGGAAAACCCACCACCAACTGCATGTTTCAACATACAAGTCAATGTATACACAGCAATCACAAACAACAGAGGTGCCAAGGGACATCCCTGCAGAACCCCATGTTGGGGTTGAAAGAAACCCCCTCAGACCAACTATTCACCAGCACAGCATGACGTTGAGATGCAACTCTTCATCCAAGAAATCCACAATCTCGAGAACACTCTCTTTTCCAAGGACGCTCATATGAAACATTAATACATGCAATCGTATGTTTTATAGAAATCCACCTTACATGGCAACTCTTTCTCCGGATTTCTCTTCCAATCTAACATCTCGGAGGCGAGCACCCATCTATCTGTCATACTTCTCCCAGGGTACTAAATCTCGCGAAATTTCAGCGATAGTTCCCGAATTTTCGATTTCGATGGACTCGGTATATCGAAACCCATATACATGTCGATTTCTCGAATTTCGACCGAAAATCTCGCGAAATATCAACGATATTTCGTGTCATCTCGCCATCTCGCCCAAAAAGCGAATATTGTATTTAAAAAATCTGAATTTGTCGAGATGGACCGAAATGTCGATCAAAATTCACCCATTTCGACAAACACTCAGCTGCTTTGGTTCTGCAATTTCTTATTTCACCCTTTTTCTTCAAGTTGAGCCAAAATTGATCAAATCTTCATCAATGTCTTCAATTTTTTAGGCTTTTTATTCCTAAGATGTTGTTCTCTCTTGGTGTTGTATTTTTTTAGAGATTTTGAATATGTAGCTTGATTTTTGGAGATCAAAATTAGGGATTTTGTGTTTTAATGCAACAATAATGATGTGTTATTAATCTATTTCCTCGGATCTCGTGTATAACATGTAGTAAAGCGAACTTTGGAAATAATTTGTGAGATCTATGGAGGAGAAAATTGGGCCTTTTATGTTTCAATGTGGAATCATGATGAGTTCTTCAAGGATAAACTCAGATCTTAAGTTTTGGACGTAGAAAATATGTTTCAAATTTTTTTATTAAATGAATATTTAAAATTGAGTAATTCCAAAAATCAAACCTTAGATCTATGTGTTATTTTACATGTTTTGTGTCTCTTAGGTGATTTTTCTCAAAAAATGCTCCCCTAATTGTTAGATCTAAGACCCTAATGTATAGATGAAAGGTATTTTTTGTGAAAATCTGAATATTAAGAACATACTTTCAATTCAAATACTAAGATTTTATGACTTTGTGAATATTAGGTATTAGAAAAAAATAAAATATATTAATTCCAAATATTAAAACATAAAATAATTAGCTAATTCTTAGGTGTTCGCATCGTATGGCTCATGAATGACTGTTCTTCAATTTTCTGGTAAGTTTCAGTGATCATCATAATGGCACATTCCAGATCAGGATTTGATAGTTGTGAGGATCAGAGGGGGGATTTTGGTGGGGACATTGGTTGGAGGTATGCATCAGCTCTTGATGGCAACAAAGCGGAACCACAATGCAATTTCCGCGGGAAGAAGTTGGGAGGAGGGGGATCACGAGGATGAAGCAATATCTTGTTCGCAACAACAAAAATGTTGCCAAGTGCACACGTTGTCCCAAAGATGTGAGGGACAAGGTGAAAGCCAGCTTGGACGAGAAGAAAGATAGGGAAACAGAGAGGGTAAGGAGGGACGAACAATTTAAAGAGTTCATTTTTGAGAAAGAATTCAACGTCCTCTCATATTCAGATGACGATTACTTTGTCTACCCGCTGACATTTAGACTACAACGGAGAAGAGGGCATATAGAGGGCAACAAAAGAATCAGTGAGGAGCGAATTCAAGAGGAGAGAACTCGGTGCAGGTGGCAGTGGGAGTGGTTCTGGAGGTGCACCACAATTAATTCACACATATTGCTCATCTATACTCCTTATATTAGAACAATAAATAACTTATAAATACACAATTAGTTCACACATATTAGTTCACACATAAATAACTTATAAATACACAATTAGTTCACACATATTGCTCATCTATACTCCTTATATTGTACATATCGGTCATATCGGCTATATCGGTCATATTGTACAATATGTTAGATATTGCAAATGGAGTTAATCTGAGTATTTAAACAATAAAACAATAGATATACACTTATAGGCTTATAGCATACATATCGATCATCTTATGATCTGTGATTATGACGGTATGTCACACACCATATCAAACATATCGTTGTTAATACTTAATAACGAACGGTCTTACAACAAATGAAAGGACATATATTCACGTAAATTGAATAAAAACATGCACATTAATGATTAATGCAATAAAAGATTAAAATATATTACATGGTAATGTGTTCGGTTCGGGACCAAGAGTTCTGTGGTGGATCTGGATCGTCCCCCCTTCCTTGTTGTCTCTCATAATGCATCACATATTTAATGAACTCGTTGTAGTTCTTCCATCTCATGTATGAGTGCATGACATTGTAATCCATCAAATACTGCTTGTATTGGTGGTCATCGATGCCTATGAGTATCTCGAGACGAGGATAAGAAACACTAGATTCGGTATCACGAGTGGTATGACGAGGCTGCGAAGTACTGGCTTGAGATCCTCGGGACGACGACAACGGAGTGGAAGAAGATCTCTGCGGAGGAGGCACTGTTGTGTACTCAAGGAAGACACCATAACTATTACCGCTAAAGAAGCTGCCCTGGCTCTGCTCAGGTTGGATACCTTGGTAGTTTTCACCGCTGTAGCTATTGTATCTCCCGCACCCACTATAAACATATGAATATGATGGAGGTGCAGACACTTGAGGAGGAGGAGGTCCTAGAGGAGGAACATGAGGGAATTTCGGGAATACGCCAAATGATCTTTCATCGTGCGACGATCGATATCCATCCAAGGGACTTGGTGTTCCTCCACGATACGACTATCAATGTCCGTGCAGCTCAAGGAACCTACATATGATATCAAATCGTCCATGTAGCTGTCGGTTGGACGATGGCCACGACCGTACTTGTAATCCATAGGTCTCGAACTCGAACTTGGAACAAATTGTCCATGTGTGTTCCTCTGTTGCTCCATATATAAACGCCCAGCGTAGAGCCCTTCCTCGAATCTTGTATCGTGTGATCCTCGACCACCCCTTGCCGACCCACATGAATATGTTTCCCCACCATCATCAGATCCACTACGACCACCAACGTTATCATCATCATCATCTCCACTGTCATTCTTTGACTTCGACTTGGATTTAGAGTTAGTGGGGAGAATTTCATTAACAATTGCATCAACCTCAACCTCCAACCCTCAAAGAGGGCCTGTAATTGCCCGGATCTACCGTATAGTCACATGCATTTGCTCCCATTTGTTGATTTATATTCTCATTTCATCTTCCACCTGGTTGATCGAGCACAGGAGCACCATTGGAATCCATCCACCTATGTAGAACATCTTCATAGCATCGTCATCGTGCATCTTGAAAATGTATGCAAGATCAATGGGGTATGTGTAGTCCTCTTTGTCATGACCCTCCCTTGCATGTTTCATCTTCAACCTCAAGTTGTAGTGTACATATACGATGAATCCGTGATTCATCACTCTAAAAGTTGAAAATAGAGCATTGTTCCCGAGTAATTAGAGGCATATTTCTACTTATATTGCATAATTAGCATTCATGCATGCAAGCATAATATCTGCATGTTAGCATTCATATTCGCATAAAATAAAAAGCCCAATTCACTTGTAAATATTCACATGTATATTAGATAAAATACCTTATTTGTATATATTTTATGCTAACTCCAAATCCAATAAAACCAACTCTATTGTGTATATATTACTAATACTAATCAAAGCAAAATATAAAAAAAATACTAACTTGTAAAATTGCCCAATAAAACCACAATCCAAGTTTGAAACTAGGAGCCTTAAAACGTACATCTCTCTCATACGACCTCCGAATTAGGTCTACTCACTTTTAAAGTAATATACATTCAGAGACCTTCGAAACAAGACCAATTTCATTAAAATCGGAGCTCGTATGGAAAACTTGAGTTTTGGGCCCCTTTTGTACATTGTATATAATGACCGTTTTATCCCTGTATTTTCTCATTTTATTTTCTTCATTATTAAAAATTCAAAAAAAAATAGATTAAATTGTAAATATTCTCCTCATATTTTCCCTAACTTTATTTTGATTTTTTCTCTTATTAAAATGTCAAAAAAATTACAAAAGATAAAATACGGTATTTTATATATATAAGGTACCACCCAAAAATACATTTTGTACAGATGATCTCATTTGGTTTTCGACCCTTCACGAAAGTTGTAAATCTCGTCGAGACGAGCAACATTCGTATTGACCACTTTTTGATCTAACCTCTTTTATTATTTCTTTTTGATTTTTCTTTGCATTTAGTTGCGGATTTTTCTCGGAGCGACACGTGGCAATTCCTGAAGCCGCCACGTGTCAGCTCCATGGATGTTGCAATTAATTAAATAAAGCCACATGATCGCATCCTAGCGCGCCAAGTGGCACCTTCTCCTTCCCCCTCTACCCATTTTTCCCCACTTCTCCCTTGACTTAAGGGAGAAGTTATCTTCTACGTCACTTCACAACCCACCCCATGCACCTTCTCCATCTCCTCTCCAACTGCCTCCTCCTCCTCTTTATAACCTCTCCATCTCCCACACTCTTCGCCATCCGCCACTTCATAAAGTGAGAGATCGAGCCCCTAAAATCTTAGGTGATAGCTGAGACATTCGAGCAACGAACCTCTCTCCCATCTCCGGTGTGATCAAGTGAGAAGCTCTCACTGTCGCAGCTGCATCTCCTTGCAGTTGCTCGAGCTCTGAAGGCTTGCCGACTTCATAGAGCGAAGACCCCAAACGGAGCATCATCTCCAGCTCCTCCCCAGGCTCTCATTCCACCAACTCATCCAGGTATACATCTCTTCTCTCCTCTTCTCTTCTTCTCCGTCTTTATCTTCTCTTCTTCATCTCTGTGTCATCCTCCTTACACCCACATTCTCTCTCTCATCGATTCATCATCATCCATCACACGAATCACCAAACAAATAGCATTTCAATGGACAATCAACACATTGCGATCACGAATATGATTTTTTTCGTGATTTTTGGAGGTAGATTCATTAACCAATAAATCACTTATTCGCGCCCGTTAAAAAAATAGAAGAACCTCCCCTGTTTCCATCTTGCACCCTCCTCCACCTTGCCGGTTGTGCCATCTTCCCCATCCAAGCAGCAACCCGGCTCCACCAGGCCTCCAGCGACCGCGCCGAGCGCCGCGCCCCCGCCTCCTCGCGCACTGCTAGCGCGCCTCCGCCCGACCTCCAGCCGATGAGTGGCCGTCAACTTCGCCACGCGTGGCGCGCCCTCCACCACAGGAGCCACCTCCTCCTCCAAGCCGCTGGCCCGCGCGCGCCCAGCTCCCCATCTCTGCCACCCGTGCGCCGCCGCGCGTCTCAACCGCCGCCTCCCCTCCAACGCCGGTCACCTCCGCTAGCGGCGCCGCCCCTCGTCAAGCTCCAAAGAACTTCCACCTCGAAGACCTCCCCTGTTTCATCACCAAGAACAGGGGAAAAGTATCGGATAATAAAGACAAAATTGGGCATTTGCAAAGGGGACACTTGCACCCCTTTGCAAGTTCTTAAAAAATTTCAAGTTTCAAGTAATTACATGTAAGTCCCTGTTCTCCATTTAAGTTCATATTTCGATTTCTGTATTGCATTCATACTCTTGCATTTGCACGTTTATTTTATTGTCATTTTGTCACCTATTTTTAATTCCGAAAGTTGCATTGTGTAGTATAACCCTTGTTCTATCATTTTAGCATTTATTTATATTTTTCTGATTCGCAGAATATTTATGGAAATTAATTTGGTGAAAATTGCAATATTTTGCCCATGTTGATTGATTAATTTATTGCGCATTGTCTGCTTATCGAAAAATCTCTGAAAAATCATCTTTGGTAGATCTAAGTCTATGCTACAACATATCCAAAAATCACACATTTGCACGTATAGTTTGTTTTAGAAAAATCATTTAGTGAAAACCTTAATCGATTTTTAATTAACCAACCGTGAAGTATTTTAAGGAAATTCAAGTTGATTTGGATAGCTCTTAATTAGATCTATTTGGATTAATTTTTTTCTGAGAAATATCATCGTTTGGTAATTATTAAAATTCATTTAGTCATTTTCACTAAAGTCTGCATATTTTATTATCCGTGCATCAAAAAATTCTAAAAAAATTAAGGTAGCTTAATTTCATCCCATTTCATAATCTGACCAAGTTTCATAATTTTTGGAATTAATTTAACCATCTTTCTGAATTAACGTTTAAACTGTCCTGATTTTGCATGTGTCTTGCATAAAAATTCGAAAAAGACCAAAAATATTCCCTTTAAAATCGAACATTGGAAATTTGCTAAAAATCTACCTAAGGAGATAGCTGCCTCCCTGAGTTTGACCTTGGACTTCACCAAGTAAAAAAATTTGCCGCTCGAGATTAAGTTGAATATAATTAAAAGTGGTTTTTGATACGCTCTCGTTATCCGACTGCAACGAACATTAGTAATTAATTTGGACATTAATTTGCTCGAATTAACAAGGGTAGCGGGAGCATTTATCAAAATGACGCCGTTGCCGGGGAGGCACGGCTTAGGTTAATTTGTAAATATTTCTGAGTGTTTGATTTTATCCCCGGGTAGTCTGACCCCTGGTTTTTCTTGTGAATATTTCTCTGTCTTTTAAATTTTTGCATTTTCGAGTCGTTCTTTATCTGACCTCAAATTATTTTTGTGCGAGGAATGCGAGGAGTCGAAGACACTTCGAGAAATCGATATTTTAATTCTTTGAGAGATTTGAGAGAACTTGTACTTTTATTTATTTCCACATTTTTTTCGCATCATTTCCAGCGGTTCCCGTTTGGGTTCTCGCGTGTGTAAAAATAGTGGAACTGTGTCCCCGTGTGCTGTGTGGTTGAATTGTAACTTAAGCTTGCACTAGCGGCTCCTCGAGCCACTTTAGGAATTGCTTGTGTTCGTAAATTCTTAGGACCACACATACAGTTAAAAGACGCACTTAGACCGCTGATCTAGCCAAATTGAACTTGTTCTTCACTCGCTAATAGAACCGCCTGTATAAGAGCGGATTTTGTCGTCTGCATTTGCATTTAGTGTAAAAATTTCAATACGGCTTTGCATCCTGCATACAAGTGAAGGGATCACTGTAAGTCTTCTCAACTCAGCATACGCATCATCGTTTTTCGTGCATCGGCTTTTCTCGATTTCCCCCTCTGTTTTTGAAACATAAATTAAACGGAAATTGGGACTGGACGTTAGGCGTGCTGTGTGGTTGGACTAACAAGTGAGAACTTAGCTTAAAACAGGGACTGCTAACAGTATGGACCAAAAAAATCGATAAAATTGGAAATTTGTTTGCGGGAGACTAATCCTCGACCTTGTTTTCAGGCTGAGTGAGGGTACTTGAGTGTGTGTGAACACCTTAAGGCAGAGCCCAAATCCCCGCCTTCCATATCACGGACCAACTGATCCTAGCAAATATCACGAGTTGGATATTTTCAAACTCACTGACCAGTACCAAGTAGCCTCCGTCTGTTCGCGGGTAGTCAGGGACGAACCATCGGTACTTCGCGACAAGGCCAAGCTTTGTCAGCCTCCGCCTGCTTGCAGGTAGATAGGGGCACGTCTTTGAGTCCCCAACTCCGGATAGGAGCGAAGAAAGGAAGGACCGGCGGTATCTTAGGCGACAGGTTAAACAGGGAAGACGCATCCGGCTCTAAGCCGACTTCCCTATAAGCCGCATAATCCTTGCTATCTTGCTTGAAAAATCACACTTAAAATTTACAAGATAAATTGAACTCGGTTTCGAGTCCTTCACTGTGTTGAATGTGAACCCAGGGTCTTGGATTGAGTTGTTTGCTTCAGGTAGGAGTCAAATCCTATCTTCACTTAAATCTCTCACTTCTTCTCGCCACTTCAAGATGAATGACTGGGGGGATATCGACACATTATTTGCCAATCTTTCTCTGAGCCCCCCACGAAAATCATCTTCACAGGCCCAAGCGCACCTTGGACCACCCAGGACTCATGACCCTCTTGAGTTCTGGATCCCTCACTCCTAGGGTGGTTACTCTCAAACCAGTCCTTTCCTCTCCTCTGAGCTTCCGAGGAAGACCATCGCCTCGGTAAGAATCGCTTCCTTGATTTATCCTCTGACACCAACATTGTTTCATACCCAGGACTAGAGGATAAGATGCCACCAAAGAAACCCCCAGAAGAAGAAAACTTAGATGACCCACTCCAGCAAGTATTAGCTCGCCTTGCCCAAGCCGAACAAAAAAATGCGGATCTTACAGCAAGGATGGGACAAATCATTGCGGCGGGAGGAATCGACCGACCAATGGTTGATGCCTATAACCCAGCAGAAAATGAGATACAGAGTTGGTTAGCACCAGCGGTCCCCGGCAACGGCGCCATTTTGATAAATGCTCCCGCTACCCTTATTAATTCGAGCAAATTAATGTCCAAATTAATTACTAATGTTCGTTGCAGTCGGATAACGAGAGCGTATCAAAAACCACTTTTAATTATATTCAACTTAATCTCGAGCGGCAAATTTTTTTACTTGGTGAAGTCCAAGGTCGAACTCAGGGAGGCAGTTGTCTCCTTAGGTAGATTTTTAGCAAATTTCCAATGTTTGATTTTCAGAGGGAATATTTTTGGTCTTTTTCGAATTTTTATGCAAGACACGTGCAAAATCAGGCCAGTTTAAACGTTAATTCAGAAAGATGGTTAAATTAATTCCAAAAATTATGAAACTTGGCTAGATTATGAAATGGGATGAAATTAAGCTACCCTAATTTTATAGAATTTTTTGATGCACGGATAATAAAATATGCAGACTTTAGTGAAAATGACTAAACCAATTTTAATAATTACCAAACGATGATATTTCTCAGAAACAAAATTAATCCAAATAGATCTAATTAAGAGCTATCCAAATCAACTTGAATTTCCTTAAAACACTTCACGGTTGATTAATTAAAAATCGATTAAGGTTTTCACTACATGATTTTTCTAAGACAAACTATACGTGCAAATGGTGTGATTTTTGGATATGTTGTAGCATAGACTTAGATCTACCAATGATGATTTTCAGAGATTTTTCGATAAGCAGACAATGCGCAATAAATTAATCAATCAACATGGGCAAAATATTGCAATTTTCACCAAATTAATTTCCATAAATATTCTGCAAATCAGAAAAATACAAATAAATGCTAAAATGATACAACAAGAGTTATACTACACAATGCAACTTTCGGAATTAAAAATAGGTGACAAAATGACAATAAAATAAATGTGCAAATGCAAGGGTATGAATGCAATACAGAAATCGAAATATGAACTTAAATGGAGAACATGGACTTACATGTAATTACTTGAAACTTGAAATTTTTTTAAGAACTTGCAAAGGGGTGCAAGTGTCCCCTTTGCAAATGTCCAATTTTGTCTTTATTATCCGATACCTTTCCCCTGTTCTTGGTGATGAAACAGGGGAGGTCTTCAAGGTGGGAGTTCTTTGGAGCTTGACGAGGGGCGGCGCCGCAAGCGGAGGTGGTCGACGTTGGAGGGGAGGCGGCGGTTGAGACGCTTGGCAGCGCACTGGTGGCAGAGACGGGGAGCTGGGCACGTGCGGGCCAGCGGCTTGGAGGAGGAGGTGGCTCCTGCGGTGGAGGGAGCGCCACGCGTGGCGAAGTCGACAGCCGCTCAGCGGCTGGAGATCGGGCGGAGGCGCGCTGGCAGCGCGCGAGGAGGCGGGGGCGCGGCACTCGGTGCGGTCGCTGGAGGCCTGGTGGAGCCGGACTGCTGCTTGGATGGGGGAAGATGGCACAGCCGGCAAGGTGGAGGAGGGTGCAAGATGGAAACAGGGGAGGTTCTTCTATTTTTTCTAACGGGCGCGAATAAGTGATTTATTGGTTGATGAATCTACCTCCAAAAATCACGAAAAAATCATATTCGTGATCGCAATGTGTTGATTGTCCGTTGAAATGCTATTTGTTTGGTGATTCGTGTGATGGATGATGATGAATCGATGAGAGAGAGAATGTGGGTGTAAGGAGGATGACACAGAGATGAAGAAGAGAAGATAAAGACGGAGAAGAAGAGAAGAGGAGAGAAGAGAAGAGATGTATACCTGGATGAATTGGTGGAATGAGAGCCTGGGGAGGAGTTGGAGATGATGCTCCGTTTGGGGTCTTCGCTCTATGAAGTCGGCAAGCCTTCAGAGCTCGAGCAACTGCAAGGAGATGCAGCTGCGACAGTGAGAGCTTCTCACTGGATCACACCGGAGATGGGAGAGGTTCGTTGCTCGAATGTCTCAGCTGTCACCTAAGATTTTAGGGGCTCGATCTCTCACTCTATGAAGTGACGGATGGGGAAGAGTGTGGGAGATGGAGAGGTTATAAAGAGGAGGAGGAGGCAGTTGGAGAGGAGATGGAGAAGGTGCATGGGGTGGGTTGTGAAGTAACGTAGAAGATAACTTCTCCCTTAAGTGAAGGGAGAAATGGGGAAGAATGGGTAGAGGGGGAAGGAAAAGGTGCCACTTGGCGCGCTAGGATGCGGCCATGTGGCTTTATTTAAATAATTGCAACATCCATGGAGATGACACGTGGCGGCTTCAGGAATTGCCACGTGTCGCTCCGAGAAAAATCCGCAACTAAATGCAAAGAAAAATCAAAAAGAAATAATAAAAGAGGTTAGATCAAAAAGTGGTCAATACGAATGTTGCTCGTCTCGACGAGATCTACAACTTTCGTGAAGGGTCGAAAATCAAATGAGATCATCTGTACAAAATGTATTTTTGGGTGGTACCTTATATATATATAATACCGCATTTTATCTTTTGTAATTTTTTGTCATTTTAATAAGAGAAAAAATCAAAATAAAGTTAGGGAAAATATGAGGAGAATATTTACAATTTAATCTATTTTTTTGGATTTTTAATAATGAAGAAAATAAAATGAGAAAATACAGGGATAAAACGGTCATTATATACAATGTACAAAAGGGGCCCAAAACTCAAGTTTTGCATACGAGCTCCGATTTTAATGAAATTGGTCTTGTTTCGAAGGTCTCTGAATGTGTATTACTTTAAAAGTGAGTAGACCTAATTCGGAGGTCGTATGAGAGAGATATGTACGTTTAAGGCTCCTAGTTTCAAACTTGGATTGTGGTTTTATTGGGCAATTTTACAAGTTAGTATTTTTTTATATTTTCCTTTGATTAGTATTAGTAATATATACACAATAGAGTTGGTTTTATTGGATTTGAAGTTAGCATAAAATATATACAAATAAGGTATTTTATCTAATATACAGGTGAATATTTACAAGTGAATTGGGCTTCTTATTTTATGCGAATATGAATGCTAACATGCAGATATTATGCTTGCATGCATGAATGCTAATTATACAATATAAGTAGAAATATGTCTCTAATTACTCGGGAACAAAGCTCTATTTTCAACTTTTAAAGTGATGAATCACGGATTCATCATATACGTACACTACAACTTGAGGTTGAAGACGAAACATGCAAGGGAGGGTCACGACAAAGAGGACTACACATACCCCATTGATCTTGCATACATTTTCAAGATGCACGATGACGATGCTATGAAGATGTTCTCCATAGGTGGATGGATTCCAATGGTGCTCTTGTGCTCGATCAACCAGGTGGAAGATGAAATGAGAATATAAATCAGCAAACGGGAGCAAATGCATGTGGCTATACGGTAGATCCGGGCAATTACAGGCTCTCTTGGAGGGTTGGAGGTTGAGATTGATGCAATTGTTAATGAAATTCTCCCCACTAACTCTAAATCCAAGTCCAAGTCAAAGAATGACAGTGGAGATGCTGATGATGATGATAACGTTGGTGGTCGTAGTGGATCTGATGATGGTGGGGAAACATATTCATGTGGGTCGGCAAGGGGTGGTCGAGGATCACACGATACAAGATTCGAGGAAGGGCTCTACGCTGGGCGTTTATATATGGAGCAACAGAGGAACACACATGGACAATTGGTTCCAAGTTCGAGACCTATGGATTACAAGTACGGTCGTAGCCATCGTCCAACCGACAGCTACATGGACAATTTGATATCATATGTAGGTTCCTTGAGCTGCATGGACATTGATAGTCGTATCGTGGAGGAACACCAAGTCCCTTGGACGGATATCGATCATCGCACGATGAAAGATCATTTGGCGTATTCCCGAAATTCACTCATGTTCCTCCTCTAGGACCTCCTCCTCCTCAAGTGTATGCACCTCCATCATATTCATATGTTTATAGTGGGTGCGGGAGATACAATAGCTACAGCGGTGAAAACTACCAAGGTAGCCAACCTGAGCAGAGCCAGGGCAGCTTCTTTAGCGGTAATAGTTATGGTGTCTTCCTTGAGTACACAACAGTGCCTCCTCCGCTGAGATCTACTCCCACTCCGTTGTCGTCGTCCCGAGGATCTCAAGCCAGTACTTCGCAGCCTCGTCATGCCACTCGTGATATCGGATCTAGTGTTTCTTATCCTCGTCTCGAGATACTCATAGGCATCGATGACCACCAATACAAGCAGTATTTGATGGATTACAATGTCATGTACTCATACATGAGATGGAAGAACAACAACGAGTTCATTAAATATGTGATGCATTATGAGAGACAACAAGGAAGGGGGGACGATCCAGATCCACCACAGAACTCTTGATCCCGAACCGAACACATTACCATGTAATATATTTTAATCTTTTATTGCATTAATCATTAATGTGCATGTTTTTTATTCAATTTACGTGAATATATGTCCTTTCATTTGTTGTAAGACCGTTCTCTGTTATTAAGTATTAACAACGATATGTTTGATATGGTGTGTGACATACCGTCATAATCATAGATCATAAGATGATCGATATGTATGCTATAAGCCTATAAGTGTATATCTATTGTTTTATTGTTTAAATACTCAGATTAACTCCATTTGCAATATCTAACATATTGTACAATATGACCGATATAGCCGATATGACCGATATGTACAATATAAGGAGTATAGATGAGCAATATGTGTGAACTAATTGTGTATTTATAAGTTATTTATTGTTCTAATAAATTGGAAGATCTTAATTTACAATAAAATTAAAAATTTTTGGCTTTTTGAGCCATTTCCGACATTTCCACCGAAATCGTTGAAATTTCCTGAATATCGATGAAATTTCGGTATGGTCACTGAAATGAAATCGAAATCGAGATTTCGAAAGTTGACTTCTCCTAGGTACAAGTGCAAATTGTTCAGGCGAGATAAACGTATCAAGGACATTTTTTAACCGATTTGCAAGAATTTTGGCAATGATGAGGTAGATCCCATTGGAAAGAGTGATGGATAAGAAATCCTCCACCCTATTAGTCATCTTCTTCGATAATAGAAATAGCAAAACCTTATTCAACTGATCAAAACCATGATTCCCATCCCTGAGAATTCTCTGTAGAAGGATATCAAAAAACCATCTGGCCCACATGCACCATCTGCATTCAGCTGAAATAAGGTTGTCCTAACCTTCACCTTCGTAAACGGGTCAACCAGAGTATTCGCATGTGATGGGGACATCTTGACCCCTTGTCGCACCTCCCTCGGTCTAAGTGATTTCTTCTTTTGTTGAAATGATAGAAGTGATTTCGAAGTGCATGTCCAACCTTGAGATCACCGTGCACCTCCACATCATCAAATGTAATAGAGTGAATGTAGTTGCACCTTCATCACCCACAAGCAATGGAGTGAAAGAACCAGGTGTTGTAGTCGCCCTCCTTTAGTCACTTCTGCTCGATCGATGCCTCCATTCAGCCTTTTCTTTTGATCCTCTAAACGAACCTCCTGGAAATGTGTGGTTCTTAATTGAATTTCTTCAGTTGTTAGCTCATGCTTCTCCTCCAGCTGATCAAGTTGGACAATGTCGTCATGTGTTGCATTCCTTCGGCTCCATCATGGCTCTCAGATGGTCCTATTGTACTCCATTAGGTGTCTACAAAACGATGACAACTTAGCCTCCGTCATGGCTGCAATAGAACCCTCGGGTAGGCAATCTCTCCAGAAGCTGTGAACAAAATCCCGAAAGCCACTCTCCAACAGCCACACATGCTCAAACTTGAAGAAAAACCTCAGGTGAACATCCTCCCAAGAAGACCACTGCAAATGCTTTGAATTGATTATGACAGTGGAAGGACCTACAATACTCTGATTAAGGGTAACCCAAATACACCCATCATATCCATTAAAAATATGGGACATGTCAATACCATTTGACACTATTAAAAGGATAAAGTCAAGGGGAACCCCTCTACCTTTCATTTCTTTCCTTTTTTCCGTGACATGCTTATTAATTGAGTAGCAAAAGATGAGCTTACCATTTATAAACCTTCACATTCTGATTAACATGTCACCAACCTCTTATTTACGGATAAACTTATCGTTATGGCCTCAAAGTTCAGCGAAATTCGATCGAATTTCTATGGCATATCGAAATTATGTCGAAATCGAAATTCGACCGAAATGGCCGAAATATGGGGGACTTGATACAAAAAATGACCGAAATGATCGAAATTTCGGTTGAATTTCAATCGAAATTCCACTGAAATTCCGTTTCAGTAAACGAAATGGTGACCGAAACCGATATTTAGGGCGTTGCTTATCATTTTGACATAATCAATTAAAAAAAGTCATGATTTTTACATACAATACCTCTTTTCAAAACAACAGATACATTTAAATGCTTTAATACTTCACATTTACATCTTGATCCATGTAATGCCCTTTACCCTAACACAGAAACCCATGCAAGTTAACTTCATCCATTTGACTCTTAAATTTGATGGAATCCAGTAAAAAATTCATGATATATTCTTTAAAGTACTTAAATTTTACAAAGGAATTCCCTTTACTAGACATCAGTTGATCATGAAGACGTGTGGGAAAGTGGTTCCCAAGCCCCACTTAGAAAGTACTGACCGTGAGCGGACCTAGTTCAGAACTGCGGCAAATGTAACTGTTATAAGCGGCTGGTTGGACGGGGGCCTTATAGCCAGAGATGGATATTCGGATATCTAAAATATTTTATACTTCACATTTACATCTTGATCCATGTAATGTCCTTTACTCTTGCACTGCACTGAAACCCATGCAAGTTAACTTCATCCATTTGGCTCTTAAATTTGATGGAATCTAGTAAAAACTTCATGTTATGTCCTTTAAAGTACTTGAAATTTACAAAGGACCTTTATTAGATATAAGTTGATTGCGAAGACAGTTTGAAAAGTGGTTCCCAAGCCCCACTTAGAAAGTACTGACCTTGAGCGGACCGTGCTCAAAACCAAAGCAAATGTAACTATTATGAGCGACCGGTTGGATGGGTCCCTTATAACCTGAGATGGATATTCGGATAACCATTATGATAGTCGACATCCTAAATGGAACTGACTGAGGTCTATTTCTCCTTCTCTCTAAGGATATTAAGTAGTTGAAATCCCAAAAGGGAAGTTTCTTGGTGTAGTAGTATACACATGCATTCTATAATAGTTGTCTAAAGGACAAGAAGTCCAAAACTATCCTATGAACATCCACCATCACCATCTCTCTTTCACCCTTCATCTAGCATGAGTATGCACCTTGTCCTCCTTATATCCATCTTCCACATCTCTCTTCATCCCAATCGCCAATATTTTAGCCTCCTTCACATAGTTTTCATTGGTAGTCAATCTGGCTACATCGATGATGATCATCTGAGCACCACCCTCCTCACCTCCACCCAATCAAGGTTATTGTTGAGGTTGATGTGTATATGCCCCCCAACCTATGCATGGCCCCACGGATTGATTGAGTTCAAGAGGAGTAACCACGAGCAGAGGCAAGGGCTTTCTTCAGATTTGAGCGGTCATGGTTGCTGGAGGAGGCATTCCGTGACATGGTGGTAGAGTTTTGGCAGAGCACGCGGCTGGAAGGGTCGGCCTTGCCTGTTCTGGCCCGAAAACTTGGGATGTTGAGGAAGTGGTTGATTGAGTTCAAGAGCTACAACCACGTGCAGAGGCGGAGCGTGAGGGTGGTGACCCAAGAGGTCAATGCTTGCATTGATGCGGTGGAAGACACAAGGGAATTGTTGGACCACGGTTGAGGAGAGTTGCGCCTGTTTGAATCAGGAGTGGTTGGAGGATAAGTAGGAGGTCGAATGGAGGCAGAGATCGAGGCAGACTTTGCTAAGGGAGGGGGACAACAATACGTGTTGTTTCCACTCCAAGGCCAGTGCCAGAAGGCCTCGAGACTTCATTAGGAGCATTGAGGTGGGGGGAGGGCGGGAGGGGGTGCAAGCGACGAATGAGGCGGAGATTGGTCGGGAGCTTAGAGCGCATTTCATCGCTTTCTCCAGAAGGGCGCGAGGGGTGGGGTGGGAGTGGCGTGGGAGGGGAGTGGGGTGTATTTCCACACAGGATGCTGAGGACCTGGTGTTACCCATCTCGGAGGAGGAAGCTAGGCGGACACTTTGGCAACTAAATGTGGATAGGGCTTCGGGGTCGGATAGTTTCTCAGTGTGTTTTTCAAGAAGTTTTGGGAATGTGTGAAGGAGAAGGTGGGGGCGGTCCTAAGAGAGTTCGAGGAGGATAACCGAGGATTAGAGCGTCTAAACAAGGTAATGTTGTTCCTACTACCCATCGCTCTGTCCAATGCGATCTACCTTCTTGTGGCCAAGGTTCTGGCGAACCGCTTGCGGAATGTCCTAGGGGACGTCATCTCTTTTGAGCAGACGAGCTTTGTGCCCGATAGGCATATAGCAGATTCTTGGGTGTTGGCTTCGGAGTTGGTGCTAGATAGGAAGAAGCAGAAGCGGGTTCTGTGGAATGTGGATTTCTCGAAGGCCTATGACTGTGTGTATTAGCACTTCCTTTAGTGGTCGCTGCAAAAGAGAGGTTTTCCTGAAAGATGGATTGGTTGGATGAAGAGAAGCATCACAACGATGTCATATGTGGTTCTTGTCAATGGCATGCCTGAGCCCTGAGGAAGGCTTTTCCCAACCTCAACGGGGGGTTCGTCAGAGGTGCTCGTTGGCACCGCTCTTGTTTGTTATTGTGGTGGATGCGTCGGTTGTTATGATGAGCCTGGCAACAGAGGGCTTTTGTGCGGGTACAGGAAGGACGGCGCTTCCATCCCCATCATGTAGTATGCGGATGACACGATCATGTTCATTGATGGGGACCCGGAGCACGCGAGGAATGTTTCATGGATTATGGACATATTTGGGGGGATATAAGAGCTGCGAGTGAACAGAGAAAAGTCCAGGGTAATCCCTTTTGGCACGGCGCAGGAGGAGGCTCAAGACCTTTGCCTAATTTTGAGATGTTCGGGGTCCCTACCGACCACATATTTGGGGCTCCCTCTGGTTGTTGGGCATCTACAGGTAACGGATTGGAGGGTGGTGATTAACGTAGTAGAGAATAAGATGGTGGGTTGGAAGTCGAGAACTCTCTCTATGGGGGAAAGCTTATCCTCATGAAGCACACCGTTCCCATTGTGCCGATTTTTTTCATGTCGACAAGATTGATTAACGTAGAGTGGTGATTGAAGGGTGGTGATTAACGTAGGGTGGTGATTTGAGGGTGGTGATTGGAGGGTGGTGATTGTTGGGCATCTACAGGTAACGAATTGGAGGGCGGTGATTAACGTAGTAGAGAATAAGATGGTGGGTTGGAAGTCGAGAACTCTCTATATGGGGGAAAGCTAATCCTCATGAAGCACATCGTCCCCATTGTGCCGATTTTTTTCATGTCGACAAGATTGATGCTTGTGGGAGTGAGACAGAAGCTAGAAGGGATGATGAAGCATTTCTTTTGGTCAGACGGTTGGCATGAAGGTGGGGGAATACACCAAATAAGCTGGGATGTGGTGACGACGATGAAGAATGAGGGAGGCCTTGGTGTCTGCAATTTGGAGCTGATCAATAATGTGTTACTAGCGAAGTGGGTGCTCAGGATCTGGAGGAAGTCGGATGATCTTCTTTACAAGGTGATGCGGAGCATATATGGGGTCTATGGTTCGTGGAGAGCGAAGGCATGCAGGCTGTCATCATCGCTTCGAAGGGGGATGTCTAGTGTCATGATGGAGATGTATGCTTTCGTGAGATCGGTGTTGGGTGATTGATGCAAACAGAAAATTCCAACGGTGAAAGATTAATTTTGACATTGGAAATAGTTGGTGGAGAAGAGATAAAGGGTGGAAGAAGAGAAGAGTGCGCCGGTTGCGCGAGATTTCGGGGATGAAATGCGACGATCGCTGAGAGAGAGAGAGATAAAGAGAGAAAAACTCAATTTTTCATATAACCTGAACTGTCCTTAGAATAGACTACCAACCCCTTAAATAGGAGGGGTGGAATTAAAAAAACAGAAAGTGAATCAAATTCAAATTCAAATTCAAATTCAAATCCCACTCGATCCTAATTGACTCTAACTGATTTGAATTAAAATTCAAATCTAATTTATCCTAATCGACTCTAATTTTAAGTTTGAAATTCAAATTTAAAATCGACTAACTAACTTTGAGATCGCACATGATCTCTTTTATTTAAATAAAATTGCAATGACTCGAGTAAACGTAAATAAAATTAGACTCTAATAAAAAACCGAGGCCCTATTTATCAGTTCCGTGCTGCATCAACTCTCCTCCGCTTGAAAAATTCGTCTCCTGACGAATTGCTTGATCTTCGAAGCTTGATGATTTGATTTCAATGTTCTCGCTCGCCTTTTGGAAGAATAGATGTGGAGCAAACGACAGAACCCAGGTGTCTTTCGTACAATGGTCGAAGTCGTCAACCCCATGCTGGAAGAACATATGTGGCGTGAATGGCGACGCCCCCACGAGCTTTGGCCCTTCATTGCAGTGATCGAAAAAATGATGGGGCATCTTCGTCTCGAGCACCATGGAATTTGAAGAAGCCATAGAGAATGAATGGCACAAGTCTAGGGTGAGAGGAGATGTGGGTAATGTCATGACCTCTGGGATCCTTTTATAGGCAATTCCCACATTCCTCGTCCTAATTAAAGAAGGTAGCAGCCTTAGTTTCCTCTTTTAAGCACATTTCTGTAACTTTTCTCGCACCAGGGGGTTCAAGTGCAAAATTCCTACCCCTTTGATTAATATGGCTTCATAACATGATATATCCTCCAATTAGATTTTTTGATGAAAACTTTTGAGAGGAGGGTGTTTCTTGTAAATTTTCCAAAACAACTCCACATCCCTAATTTTATGGGATAGATTGCACAGGAGAGAGAAATCAAGAGCCTTTGCATTCTCAGATTTATTCTTCCAACGTCGTTGGCGGCACCGAACCCTAAATCTAGGGTTCCAGCCGTGTGGGCGGCGAGGAATCACGCGAGGGTGGTGACGGCCTGGGTCGGATGGTCGTACGCAGCGGCGACGCAACAGACAGGGAGACCTCAGGCAGTGCTGCGGAAGGAGGCGCGACGACCCCAACTTGCGTGCGTGGTGAAAACTATGCCTGACGTGTGCACGCCAGTCTTTGGACTTGAGATCGGGCGGTGGCGGGCTAAGAAGGGAAGGCGCACTCAACGACGTTGATGGGGCATGCGCAGGTTGCGTACGAGGCAGCGCACATGTGGGACGCGGGCCACGCGCGAGTCATGGGCTCGGATCGCGTGTCGATTGGTCGAGCAGCATCATCGATGCTAGATGGTGGCGTAGTGCGGGGGCAGCGGAGGTGCGGGCCGTGGAGGATGGGGACCCGCTTGGACAACAGATTCAAACACGGGTATATTGATGATTTCGTGTTCTTCCTCATAGAGACTTTCATCAAAAACTGGGCCCGAGTCTTCGTCTTCTTGTACAACAATTGTATCAAATAAATCTTCATCTTGGATGAACATACCTCCAGAGAAAACGAGTGGTGTCGTTGCTTCTTCTTCATGAATAAATATATTGTCATCAAGCCATTGTTGAACCTTCACGGATGCTAAAAGACGATTCTTGTATCTTTGTTGTCGTGGACGCAAACCGTGACCAAGGTGGCCCAAATCGAATTGAAGTCGCCAATATGCGACAGGATCGTCGAATCGTAGGAAGGATTCGATTGTCATGCTCAGATACCAAATGATGCAAACGGAAAACTCCAACGGTGAATGAATAATTTTGATGTCGGAGACAGTGGGTGGAGAAGAGATTAGAAGGTGGAAGAAGAGAAGAGTGCGTCGGTTGCGCAAGATTTCGGGGATGAAATGCGACGATCGCTGAGAGAGAGAAAGAGATGAAGAGAGATAAACTCAATTTTTCACATAATATGAATTGTCCCTTACAATAGACTACCTACCCCTTTATATAGGAGGGGTGGAATTACAAAAATAGAAAGTGAATCAAATTCAAATTAAAATCCCACTCTATCCTAATTGACTCTAATTGATTTGAATCAAAATTCAAATCTACCTTATCCTAATCGACTCTAATTTTAAGTTCGAAATTCAAATTTAAAATCGACTAACTAATTTTGAGATCACACGTGATCACTTTTATTTAAACAAAATTGCAACGACTCGAATAAACGTAAATAAAATTAGACTCTAATAAAAAAAGGAGGTCCTATTTATCAGTTTCGTGTTGCATCAGTGATAGGCAATGCTTTTGTTTCTAAGAGGATGATTGGCAAGGACCGGGTCCTATCTGTAAGAGGTACTTGTGCATGTCTGCCATTGTGGGGGCTAGATATACTACGGTACGAGAGGTCTGGTCGGCGGGAACTTGGCGCCCGACCTACACTCTCACTCTGTCTGACCAGAGATGTGATGAGGTCGTGACCCTTTTGGCAGAGTTGGCAGATGTGGATGGCCCTGACAGGAGCAGAGACCACTTTGCTTGGAAGGAAGAGGCTTTCTCGGTGAAGAATGCGTATCATTTCTTTGTCAGGGCATGTGGGGGTGTTCAGAAGGAGAATGCTTGGGATTACAAGATTATTTGAGCTAGTAGGGTTACAGTGTAGATAAAGATGTTAACGCGACTGGTGAGACGTGGTCGGTTGCTTTCAAAGGGCACAGGCAAGGCTTCTGGGTTCCGGGGAGACATGCGACAGATGTGGTCTGGAGTAGGAGGACTCAGACCAACTTTTCTTTGGATGCCTTGTGTCGATTGTTGTATGGGAGCGGGTATCGATGCCTTGGCTTCATTCCGTGGATAGTTCGTCGTTCTAGAGATCAGTTAGGGCGATTGTGGTAGCTCGTAGGAGGACATAGCAGGTCCCTTTGCCATGTTGTGGGCTATTTGGTTTGCCATAAATAAGAATATATTTTATGGGCATCCTTTTCAGCGTGAAAAGGTATTGGGACATTACAAGGCATTAGTGTTGTTGTGGAGTGGCTTGTAATTTCTGGATGTATGGCGAAGTCTAGTTGGTATGTCCATGTAATATATCTTTAATTTAATAAAATTGAGGTGGGTTCCAAGCTTGGGACTGCACCCTTGTTCTCCTAAAAAAATCCATGATCTCCTCTTAGATATACTAACTAAACTTCATTAGCTTTCGCGGGATGATAAAGATTAAGGCACAAACCAAGTATGAGCTTCATGTTGTTCTATAAATGAAGTCATACTGAACTCAAGTTCTACTGTTGGTTATAGATTTGGAGTTACTATCCATGGAGAGATATTTCATGAAGTGGCCAAGGAGACACAAGCTTTGTTTGGATCGCTAGAAAATAATATTAAAATTCGAACGTGATGTGAGATGAGTAGGATGAATTTGGTTAACAATGGCTGTTTGGGATGAAGATGGAGGCAACGAGGACGTCGAGGAGCTATATATGGCAAGCTTGAGGAGGCGACTGACCATGTTGTGCCAGTCACCGTGGATGGCATCGACGTACATGGTGGTGAAGGCGAGCCACCTCCGCTCCTACACCATCAACAATCGAGTATGCACCCCGCCCCTAATCTAGTTCGCCGTTGTTGATCCCAATCTACACCTTTACTACATGCCCCCCACCCCATGACAAATCCCAACACGCACCTCTTCTCCCTGCCTCCAATGACCTCACCTACAACTGCAGCCCAACCTTTCTCCATCATGTTTATCTGGTGTCTTACAAAAGAAAGAGAATATATGGGGGGTGGGAAGAGACTGAGAGTGGAGAGAGAGACAGGATATATACCAACACCTAGATTGGTATAAGTTAGACACATGTTAAAATTAATTTATGAGTAGTTACTTTTGACGAATTGCACTGACAGCTGTGTAAGGCACAATATGTTTACGAAGATTAGGATGTAAATATAAGGTATGTAAAGGTTTAGATATAATTAGAATGTTTCACCGCATCATGCAAGTGATATCACCAAAAATACTGTTAAGTATTAAAAGATTCTCCTCGTCTATCTTGACAGTCTGTCTTGTTGAATCTAGCTAAACCGATATACAATTTAAACCCTCAAGTTAAATATCAAATTATGCATGTATGAATAGGCTCATATACGCCTAGTCTGGTGAGAGATTAGCTTGCCTGCAAGCTTTTTATATCTGTTCTTCTGGTCTTCCTCAAAGAGTGCCTTCTCTAAGGTATGATCCGAAATTTACTTCATTTAAACTTAAAGTCGGCTTACACCACTGTCTCCTTTAACAAATCGAGTGTGTTTACATTGATATAGAATGTGACTATCTTTCCTCCTTGGCATTCATATTCCAAGTATTTAAGCTTCCCTAACCTGACGACTCAAGTCATAAATAAAACCGAGCAGGATAAATCAAAATACGGATGACTCTATTTCCATGAAAGAATAAATACTGCCACTGGCATGTGATAAAAAAACAAGCCTGTGATTAATCCACAAGCTCAGGGAAAATGCCTGACTTAATCTTTACAAACACACACATTAGAAACATACCGCAAGCAGAAACATGTCATCATCCCCTAGATCCTTCTCCTTTCTATAATAGATACTTAGATAGGCTATCCAAAGGACTATAGAAGTAGGATTAGCCTCCAACGATCGTGATAGCACTGACAAAGCCTGAAAAAACAAATTTTGCTATCAGATGCCATTAAAATGGCTATTCATTATATGTGATTGTTTTTTTTGTGCAAAGATCACAATACAAGTGCTTTTAGGCACACATATAACAGCTATATGACCTTCCTTCTTCCAAGTGTCTTATTGGTCTTTGTGCTGAAAAGATCAATCGCCAATTCCAGAGCTTGTTCAACATTAGTCATGCCATGAGCAATAAGTTTCTGTTTTAGAAAGAAAATAGATGAGAGGAGGAATTTATCAAATGTATTGAAAAAATCTAACCGGATTTTTATACCAAATATTTTACCACTGCATTTATTTGTCCACATTTACCGTATTTAATACTTACAGAGAGATACACGAACATTGACGCATACGCCATATAATTGGCTTACAACAATTTATAAGGCAGCCACATATATAATAGAAAGCAGCGAGAACCCAATCTCCATTAAAAGATTTATACAAGTTCTGAATAACACCATAGAAAATGATATATAAGTTGCTTAAAACAAGGATCATAACGTTTATTTCACATCATCCGCGCAACCTTTTTGGCTTCTTATGAGGAAAAAAACCTAATATTTAATTACTTGCAGCGACTAACAGTTCACGTAATCCCCCCCCCTCCCTCTCCAATGAATCACCTAAATCATAATGAACCCGTGATAAATGATGAGAATAGGTGCAGTTCAATTTTTTTTTTTTTGAAATAATGCCAGCACCCTAGGTTTACCTACTGAAGTATGAAATATTGATAAGAAATGTACTTGCATGAGGGAAATTAAAAACCTAGTAAAATCACTATTTAATGAATACATTTATCTGCACTATGTTTTGCCATTAAAGCTTTCATGCATGGCTATCCATTAATTTGGAAAAGGGGAAAGAGAAAAGGAGAGGGGAAAAACTGAACGCTACTAAACATCAGCTTAGAGTGATTCTAGAAGGCATTTCACAACGACTTCAGATGTTACATCAAGGTAATTTAGTATTCTTTAGATACAAAACTTTGACTGCAATTGATTCCACATTCTTAATTGTTACATAATTCAAAATCTCCCTTTCTCCGCTTTATGTTCATATGTTACAATCGTTGTAATGCACAGTAGCCGAATCCTCCCATATCTCTACAATCGACGGATATTTCTTTAAAATCGATTTTTCCCTGAACTTTGTTACTTCAATCTGGGATCCTTTGCACACCAATTCAACACGTAGCAAGTGGTGTAAGTCCATCCAATACAACATGGGGTAAATAAATTTATGACCAAACAAGTCTTTTCAAGGGGTGGGGCGTTGTTTGCACACAATGTTAATACGTATGAAAAAGAACCAGATAAAAGATTAGGGGGATCTATCAAGATTTAATTCGCATCAGAACTTAAATTGACTTGATTGAAAAAAATGAGGATTGTATTTTTGAAAGTTGCATTTTCGTTGAAGACTCATAGTTTCATCCCGCTCCTTATGGAATAGGGTTTCACGTAAAATCATGGTGTTCTTCCATGTTTATATTTCATTATCTCGAATACGCTTCCACACTATCATTTTCTATATGATATAAGAGCGGTTTCGATTCTCAAGAATTTATGTTCATGTTCATGATCATTCAAGTTCTAGAGTTTCTGATAAACCCTAATCTGCAAGCAAGTTTTGAAGACCATCAATATATTCTATTGCCAAGTTTTAAGAAAATCTAGGATTTTCTGAAAACCCTAGAAAATTGCCAACTCCAAATCTCCAGGTTGCAAGCAACCATGGCAATACTCATGGTTCCCAGTTCATGAAGAAGACAGAGAAAGATCAAAACCCAACCGTAGTTCTCATGGTTCCCTAGGTTTTGTCGCGCTCTAAGTTCATCTTTGGAACCCTAGTTCTTTTAACTCATGCCGTGAGTCGGTATGAAAAACACTATCATGCAGCCCATCTTTAAACAATGATCAAGCCCTGGAACCCAAAGTACTCTAGGCACGATGATGATACTCAACTCACGAAGTTCCTATCCTCAGTCCTTTGCTTCAGTTCCTCTTCAAGTCAAAGCGGCGTACATCACCAGTGTCTCTCCCTCGTGCTACCACCTCTAGATCGTGAGGCAGCAATGCATATCTCCACCGTGCAAGAACGCAACACGCATCTTCGCCCTTTCTTGCGTAAAATATGCGCATTTCACAGTTCATGTGACAAAGGTTGCAGCGGCAATTCACAGTTGCACACAGTGTTCAGAAAAGCGGCCCAAGCGGCCGCATATGCGTAGTCGGGCACTGGACCGAACCGCATATCCAGTATTCGGTCCATATGCGGTTTGGGCGAGTATGCGGCCGAGTAAACCACATATGCGGCTGCATACTCGGACGCCTTTTGTATAGAGCCCTTTCATACATTTTTCATCTTTTAGTTGCTGGAACTGGTAGCTACTGCTACTACAGTAAAAAATAAATGTTACTAATTGTTTATTAGAAAATATTTTTATGTTGTTTGTAAAAAATAATTTTTCATTTTTTATTTAAAATAAATGTTACTAATTGTTTATTAGAAAAGATTTTTATATTGTTGTTTGTAAAAAATAAATTTCATTTTTATTTAAATAGAATATTCTTATTTAATTTCTAAGAATGTCGTTGCATGCATTTGTTTAGTTTATATTCAATATATTTTTATTTTAGAATCAAATATATCTTCTTTTGTGAAAAATATATCTATGAGTTGTTTGCTTTCTTCCGTCAATACTTTTCTCAATTGTTAAGAAATTTTGTAATAGAAAATTACGTTAAATCCCCTCTAGCTAGCTGTCATCTCGTTAATGCTAGACAAAAGGGAATCCGATTATTTAATCAATTGAAATATATTGATTCACAATCCAATTTTCATTTAGTTAATTCCTATAGAAACATAACAAATGCTTCTATGATTTATTATTGTTATATCTCAAGTATTTTTTTCTTATATTTTCATTCCTATAGTAAGTATGCCAACAGATTTCACTTTTATTTTTTATGATTCACTCTTTTATCTAAAATGATCATTTTTAAAAAGCTTTCTCTGAAATCATGTCGTACTAAAAAGTCTATGCATATATTTCATCTATTGTTATTTTTTCAAAACATAAATATCTAATATTTGAATTCAATTTATTACTTTAATTATTTTTAAATTAAAATAATATAAACCGCATAATCCGCATATACTTCCGCATATCCGCTTATTCGCTTCGGACCGCCTGACCAAACGAATACCGCATACCGACTTTCGGAACCTGAAGATCAAGAAGGAGGAGGAGGCACATCTTCACCCTCTCGCAAGCCCTCCTCCAATTCCAACAAGTCCCCTTCCCAATCATACTTCCAAACAGTGGTGGTGACATCCTGGGTCAATGCGAGTGGCAAGAAGAGATGGGCTACCCATTGTGGGAATCCTAGCTGAAATAGCAAAAAAGGGCTTGATATCCCCTCGTTTAAAAGAGTGGTCTGCTTGTTTTTTTAAAGGGAGGGGAGCTTAGTTTCAGCCCAATCGGCCCGTTAGTGCTAGTGATAAAAAAAGATGGGCCTTTTTCTTGTAAAAGGTACACAAGCCCGTTGTTCTGATTTAAGGCCCAAGGGACCCAATAAAATAGGGGAGTGAGCCCAAGAAAAATGAGGAAGGATCAGTTTTGTAAGTCCAATTGCGTTTTGTTGCATATTTGGCTCAAGTTTGGCTGTGAGTTTAAAAAAATCTAGCGTACAAAAAAAAAGGTCGTACGAAGAAAAAGAAAAAGAAAAGCCAGAAAAAAGAGAGAGGAGAGATCGACTTATGTGATTTTTTATTTCTCCCCATCTTCATGTCTTCCCCTAACTTGATCGATGTCATCTATTCCAATCAGTATGGGAGAAAGATTCCGACTCTCTAGTTCAGATCCAGACGCCCAATTTTCATATTCATCCAATTTAATAAGCACATGTGAGCAATAATTATTTAAGAGGTTCCCATAACTGATTCGGACTCGAGGTTTTCAAGAGATCCATAGGAACTCGAGAGAAGAGATCTCATTCTCTAAGCCATTGTGGGCTTAGGGTTTTCATGTGGATTCATATGGACTTTGGTGTAGAGATCTCATTCTCTGAGTCAGTATGGGGGAGAGATCTAGTTCTCCAACGAGGAGACTTTTAGACTCCATTCTCCAACGACTATGGACTCCTAGAGGATGTTTCCATAGCTTTTTCCATTTTAACCCCTAAGAGGGATGGAGCAGTTGTGAGTCAGAGTTCAGTGTAGGAAATATCGATATCGATATCGTATCGGTCCGCCTAGAAAAGGATATATCAGGATGTATCGACAATATCGGTGGAAATGTCGGAAACGGCTCAAAAAAGCTATTTTTGCCATTTTTTTAGAAATTAAGATCATCTAAGATAATAAAACGACAAATAACATGCAAAGACCCACTTATATCACATATATCGGACATTTATACCCCATATATCGCACATATGGCATATCGAACGTATCGATGTTAATGTCGATTCCTGGCTTATAGATATAGGAAATGGATTTCATTCAAGCTCTTAGAACATTAAATAGCTTAGAAATATACATTTAGATGACACATATGGATCATCTATGATCCATATATCATGCATATCGATCATATTGGGCACATAGTGAACAGCATTGAGATGAGATATTTGATTCCAAAAATGTACATAATGATTAATGATAATGAGACAATATTTACTTGTTATAAAGATTTATCTAGTAAGAAAAATAAATGAAAAAATATAAATTAATGTAAATATTGTAATAAAGATTACCTAGAACCAAAAGTTCCATGGAGGATCTGAATCGGCCCCCATGTCCTATTGTCTCTCATAGCAGATCGCAGACTTAATGAACTTGCAGTAGTTTTCCCATGTCATGTACGAGGACATGGCCTTGTAATACATGACATATTGTCGGTATTGATGATCATCGATCCCAGTAAGTAACCCGAGACGAGAATAAGCAACACTAGATCAAGTATCACGAGGGACACGATGAGGCTACGAAGTACTAACTTGAGATACTCAAGATGACGACGACGGAGTAGGAGAAGATATCTGTGAAGGAGGAGGCACGGGCGTGTACTCGGGGAAGAAACCAAAACAGTCACCACTAAAGAAGCCACCCTGGCTCTGTTTGGATTGGTCACCTTGGTAGTTCTCGTTGTTATAGCTATTATATCCTCCATACCCAATGTACTCATATGATGGAGATCTATATGCCTAAGGAGGACGGGTCCTGGAGGAGCAGCATGAAAGAATTTCGGGAAGATGCCTAATGATCTCTCATCGTGTGATGACCCATATCTACCTAGAGGACTTAGTGTTCCTCCATGGTATGAGTTGTTTATGTCCATGCAACTCAAAGAACCTACAGATGATATCAAATCGTCCATGTAATTACTCGTAGGACGATGGTCATGTCCATATGCATCATAATCCATAGGTCATGTACTAGGACTTGGGACAAATTGTCCATGTGTGTTTCCATGTTGCTTCATGTAATCTCGTCCTATCTCGAATCTTGTATAATCATGTGGTCCATGACCACCCCCTGAATATGTCTTCCCATCACCAGATCTACCACGATCGCTAACAATATCATCATCATCATTACTTCCATTGTCATCATTTGATTTAGATTTGGATTTCGAACCAGTGGAGAGAATGTCGTCAACAATGGCATCAAGTTTCACCCCTCCAAGAGGGTCTGAGATTCGCTCGGATCTGGTAATGTAGTCACTAATATCTGCTCCCATTTGTTGGCTTATATCTAATTTGGCATGCTTTCCCATTGATCAAGCATAGAAGCACCATTGGAATCCATCCACCTCTGCAGAACATCTTCATTAGCATCGTCATCATATATCTTGAAAATGAAAGCAAGATCAATAGGGTATGTGTGGCTTTATCTTGTCCCTCCCTTGCATGTTTCATCTTCAACCTCAAGTTATAGTGCATGAAGACAAGATCATGGAGCCTCTATTCTCCCAACTTGTTCCGTTTCTTTGAATGGATCAAGTTGAATGTGCTCCAGTTCCTCTCATAGCCACCATCAGATGCGGTTTGAGACAATACTTTCACTGCCACTTTCCATAGGTTGAGAGCTTCCATCACGTATAGTAACCAACATTCGACTGCGGAAAATCCAAAAGGAGGATAAATCAATAATTGTAATGAATCATAACATAATCAATGGACTTATTCGTTTTAGTCCTTACCATGGAAGGTCGTATCCCGATATATCGACGATATATCAGCGATATATCGGTATCGACAGGTCACCGATATATCGTCGATATGTCTGATATCGGGTATCGACACGCAAAAAAGGCGAGCTAAATCCCGATGTCGGCGATATGGCGTCGATATATCGTCGATATATCGGCGATATATCAGTATCGACATGGTACCGATATCGATACCGATATCGATATGTCCTTCCATGGTCCTTACCATGAAGAGTAATGCCTCGTCCATTAACCACGGTAATTCTACCGAAAGAGCCCAAGACATCCCTGAAGTACTTAGCCAGCATATTGTTTGAATCATAAATTGTAACATAATGAATATTGTGTTACTCCCACTATAGATTACAGAATCAAAATTATCCCATTCATACGCGAGGTATGTGTCTTCTCATCCTTGACGAGCTTCTCCACCACAACTTGTACAGCTCCTAGAAGGTTGGTATTTGTACCAGATTGTTTTTGTATTGGTACTGGGGATTGAAGTAATAAGCTGGACGCAAACATGGACAATTCTCATATTCAAATCGATATTCTAAACTCTAAAGTGCAATCGAAAATGGAAAAAATATATTCTTACAAACCAACCTTGTGAAGAAGATGTGAGCATCTTGGACCAATGCTCGTCTATGATATCCAACCATGCATTGAATCATCTTCCAACTGCTTCTCTGACCTTCTCTCTCATACAGAGCATTGCGTCATGGATCACTCCCATAGTGAGCTTCTTGTCGACGTCTACGATCCGCAATCAAGAAACAACCGAATCCATTATCTTCGTGACCCGAGTCACGTCATCCCAGAAATGGAAATCGTTGATGATTGACTCTACTTTTCGTCCTCCTTCAGTCCGAGCTTTAGGTATCTTGTTAGAGCCGAGAATTCTTTGATGTGTTATTCCATGAAGCCCTAGGGTCTCTTATATAGAGAGAAAACCCTTGGGTAAATTACAGAGATGTACATAAGATAAATAAGAAATACTCAACGGTACATCACAATATAACGTAAACGTCTACACTCCCCCTCAAGATGGAGCATAGATATCAATCATGCTCAGCTTGGAAGAACATCTCTGGAAAGGTCCTCTGAGCAATGGCTTGGTAAATATATCAGCAGTCTGGTTTTCTGAACTAACATGTGAGGTGGAAATCAAGCCCTTCTGGATCATGTCTCTAGTGTAGTGGCAATCGACCTCGATGTGTTTTGTTCTTTCATGGAAAGCTGGATTATTTGCAATGAACATTGCTGCCTGATTGTCACATTGAAGTTGCATAGGTAAAGAGACATTTACATTCAAATCTTCTAAGACTGCTCTAACCCACATCATTTCTGCACTTGCTTATGTCATAGCTATATATTCTGATTCAGCACTGGATCTTGTCACAACTGTCTGTTTCTTGCTCTTCCAAGAAACCAAAGAACTTCCAATGAAGATAGTATATCCTGAAGTAGACTTACGATCCTGTGGACATCCCGCATAGTCTGCGTCTGCACAAGCTGAAATAGACAGATCTGTGTCTTTTCTAAATAACAAACCTGTGCCTGGGGAAGACTTCAGATATCTCAATATCATATACAAGGCTTCCATATGAACTTGCCTGGGCTGCTCCATAAATTGACTCGCCCGGTTTACTGCATAGGCAACATCCGGACGAGTTATGGTGATGTATAGAAGCTTACCCACCATCTCTCTGTATCTTCTTTTGTCCACCTCTTCGGTATCATTGTCATAAAGCCTCATACTTGGGTCCATAGGCGTGCTCGACGGTCGGCATCCAGCCATTCCTGTTTCCACAAGCAAGTCTGTGATATATTTTCTTTGGGTCATCACCATTCCTTGTGCATTTCTTGCAAACTCTATCCCCAGAAAATATCGTATCGTGCCTAGATCCTTCGTAATAAACTGGCTTCCCAAAAGAGCTTTGATCATCTCAATCCCCTGAGCATCATTTCCTGTAACCAGAATGTCATCGACATATACCATGACAACGACCGTACCTCTAGGGGTCTTCTGGATAAACAATGAATGATCCGCATTTGACCTCTTGAACCCTTGTCGTTCAATCAGCTGGGAAAGTTTCTGAAATCATGCTCGTGGACTTTGTTTAAGGCCATAGATAGCCTTATGAAGTCTACACACCATCTGAGTCTCCTCCTCAGCAGTAAATCCCGGTGGCTGCTGCATGTAGACTTCCTCCTGTAGATCACCATACAGGAAAGCATTCTTCACATCAAGTTGGAAAATAGTCCAGTCACGTACCACAGCAACGGAAAGTAGAATGCGAAGAGTCGAGTGTCGAGCCACTGGTGAAAAAGTGTCCAAATAATCCACCCCATAGGTTCGGGTGAATCCCCGTGCGACAAGTCTGGCCTTGTATCGGTCGAGACGCCCGTCTGCATGAAATTTAACTGTAAAAATCCATTTGCAGCTCACCACAGATGCACCCGCAGGAATAGGGACTAAAGACCAAGTCCCTCTGGACTGTAAGGCACGCATCTCCTCCTCCATAGCTAGACGCCAGCAGTCAATCTTCATGGCTTCTTGATAAGTTCGTGCGATGTCAACCGACGAGACAGCTGCTGCAAACCTTTCAAAATCACCAGTGAGACGATGAAAGGACACCTGAGACGCAAGTGGATAGGAGGCACATTGTCTCTTCTGCTTCCTATGAGCAATAGGACGATCAAGGTCATCTGTGACAGTACTAGCTGGCGGATCCTCCTCCTGTAGCAAAGGTTCCTGCACAGGAGCATTATCTAACCCATCATTAGTGATAACATCAGAACATACCTGAGGCGTGTTGGATGGTTGGCGTGTAGCTTGAGCAGGCCCTGACCTCCTTGTGTAGAACTTGGGAAATGGTGGAACGGGTGGTGGTGGTGGTGGTGGTGGTGTTGGTGGTGTAGTGGACTCAGATTGACCCAGACTCGGAGGTAGGGGTACATAGACATTAGTATCCGTGGATGTGGATGACACTAATCTGTCACCTGCAGGGGAGAAGTACATAACAGGTTCAAAAAATGTAACATCAGCACTGACATAGTACTTGCCACCAACGGGATCATAGCAACGATATCCTTTCTGTGTCCTGGAGTAACCCACAAAAACACACTTAACAGCTCTAGGAGAGAGCTTGTCAAGTCCTGGAGACAAGCGATGAACAAAGGCGACAGTCCCAAAGACACGAGGTGTAAGTAAAAACAAATCCTTGTCAGGGAAAAGAACAGAGATAGGGGCCTTTTCCCCAAGAACGGTAGAGGGCATGTGATTGACCAGATAGCATGCTGTAAGAATGGCATCCCCCCAAAAGGCTAATGGTGCACAACTTTGAATGAGTAATGTGCGAGCAATGTCTAGAAAGTGGCGATGTTTTCGTTCTGTGACACCATTTTGTTGAGATGTGTATGCACATGTTGTTTGGTGGATAATCCCCTTAGAAGAAAGAAACCGAGCAAGAGAACGAGTGCAAAACTCTAATGCATTATCCGTGCGTACATACTTGACAGTAGAGGAAAAAATATTCTGCACTTCATTTATAAGGTTTTGGATAACACTTCCTGCTTCAGATTTATTTTTAAGAAGAAAAGTACAAGAAACACGAGAGAAATCATCAACTACAACAAGATAAAACATGTGCCCCTGATGGTCTGGGACACGACTCGGACCCCAAATATCTATATGAAATAACTCAAACAGGGAGCGACTGCTCCGACCCTGACGACTAGGAAAGCTCGAACGATGATGCTTCCCTAACTGACATGCTTCACAACGAAATGACGAAAAAGGAGATATCTGAGGCGGGAGGTGACGCAATTTCTGCAGCGGTGACGAGCGTCCCGCACCCTTAGTTAATTCGAGCAAATTAATGTCCAAATTAATGTAAAGTCGTTCGTTGCAGTCGGATACGAGAGGCTAGTCAAAAACCACTTTAATTAGATTCGAATTAATTTCAAGCGGCAAAATTTTTTTTACTTGGTGAAGTCCAAGGTCGATCTCAGGGAGGCAACTGTCTCCTTAGGTGAATTTTAAGCAAATATCCAAGTGTGAGATTTTCTGGAGGGAATATTTTTTTGGGTCTTTTTTTTTATTTTCTATGCAGACACATGCAATCCTCAGGCCAATATAACAAGTAATTCAATTAAGATATCAAATGAAGTCCAAAAATTCTAAAAATTGGCCAGATGATTGATTATGATGAAAATGAGTTACTCTAATTTTTTTGGATTTTTCAGACACTAAATGGATTTACTGGGAATTAAATATGCAGACAGGGTGATTTTCAATATTTAATTTTTAATAAATATCAAACCACAATTTTTCCAAGAACTAAAATTATTCTAGATAGCACAAATAATAAGGGATCCAAGAAAATTGAGAGATCTGAATTTCAATGTGAAATGAATTAATTAAATTTTAAATAAGAAAATCACTCAACAATTTATTTAGGCCTCGATATGTGTGCAAATGACATGAAATTTCTATGGTATGTTAAGAATACTGTCCTTAAGCTACTGTGAATTTTTGATGATTTTTGGAAGCACAGAGAATTAACTACAAATCAAAAGGTGTCACTGGGCAAAATATGTCAAAAATGCACCAATTAATTCATTAATAATTCTACTGAAATTACAAAAATGTGACACGTGGACCAATAGACAGAGGACAAGTTTCTCAACAAAATGCAATTTTTAGAATTGACAAATGATGTAAAATGCAACCTAGGGATGCGTGCAAACACAAGGGTATAAATGCAATACAGGAAGTTAAAAATACAATAAGCAAATATGCGGACAGGGACTACAATGCAATTACCTATAATGCTGGGGACTCAAGTGCAATTTCTCCACAGGGCATGTGCTCCTCACGTGGGCTCAGCTTCACAGGGACCTTTTTGCAAATATGGAAAGCTCCAGGGGCCTCGGTGTAATTTTCCCAGGCCGCACGTGCTCCTCACGTGGGCGGCCTAGGCTCGGATGGCTGCGGAGGCTCGGGCCGAGGCTCGAGCGACGGTGGAGGTCTGGATTGAGGCTCGGTGTAGCCTCGGGTCGTCCGAGCCTAGGGTTGGGGGCAAGGCTCGGTCTTCGTCGACGTGGCTGGCTGCGGGCCTTTGGATCAAGATCGATCCAAAGGATGGCGGTGATAATGCGTGGCGAGATCAGAATCCGTCAGATCTGGATAGATCTAACGGTGGTCGATGGAGGCTGAAGATGATGACGTGGCGTTCTCCTGAGCGTGGGATCAATGACGATCCTACGGTCGTTGGCAGCTCCGGTGGGCGGGCGACGTGGCTGACTGCGAACCGTTCGATCGAGATGATCGAGCGGCCTCTGGGGCTTCTTCCTCGACGGCCCTCCGCCTCCTGCGGAGGAGAAGGCGGGGCTCCGACGTTGTTGTCTTTGCTCCGCCCTTCCCTCCCGTCGTCGGTGAAGGTCGATGGCGAGTCGGAGGTATCTCGGAAGATGCGCGGATGGTCGACGAAGCTCCTGGTGACCTCAGGAGTGAGAGAGGGCCGTCGGAGGTTGCTGGCGACGAAGCTCGAAGATGACTCCGGCGAGCTTCCGTTCAATGAGACGCGGGGTACCTGCAAGTGTTAAATATAGAGCCGAAGCTTGTGCGTGCGTTTGTGGAGAGGTTACGGTGATCGGAGAGGCCTAAGGGTGACGGAGGGCGTCTGGAGATGGAGCTCCGGCCAAATGGCGGAGCTGGTGATCGGGGTATCGCGAGGTGCGTCGTCGGAGGTCGTAAAAGGTATCGCGAAGATGGAAGCTTCGACGCGAAGCTCGGCGAGATGGAAAGGAAGCGAGAGGATGACCGGTGGCGGCGAATAAAAATCGAGAAAAGCGAAGAAGAAAAGAATCGAAGATCGGAGATGGATGGAGGGATTTACCTGGGGATCGGAGCTCGGTCTCGAGTTCCATGGTCGTCGCTCTAGGGATCGGTAAGGTCCCGAGCTCGTGCAGCTACTCGGAGGAGCGGCTGCAACACGGCGGCGGTGCCGTGGATCTCGCCGGAGAAGAAGCCCTTCGTCGCTCACGGAATCGTTGAATTGTTGTCACCAATCGAAAGCTCGGAGCTCAGGGAAGCTCTCTGGAGTGGCGGATGCGGCTGAAGTTGGCCGGTGGTGGCGTATTTATAGGATGGAGTTGGTGGGTTGGCTGGTGACGAGGTGAGGTTGGTGGTCGACGTGGGGCGACTCTGGTGGGAGTCGTGGGAAGCGAGGGAGCTGGCGAGGGTGAGGGAGGAGTGCTCTCCATTGTGGTGGTGTTGGTGGTCGGAGAGGGTGGATGAGGTGCTGCCAAGAATAGGAAGGGGGCGGCTTGATTCGCAAGGGGAGAGATCGTGGGCGAGTGGCGTCCGAAGGTAGACGACGGAGCTCCACCGTTGGATCTGGTGATCCAACGGTGATGATCAAAGCGGTATGGGACGTGTGTGATTACATCAAGGCGCGTAGATGATGGGCCGTGATCGCGCCACGTGGAGGGCGCTGGGCGAAGCGCGGGCGAACGGCTTGGATGAGGAGATGGAGAGGATCGAAGGGACGAGGAACGCCAACGGAGGAGCGGCTGTGATGGGCTCGATCAGATGGTTCATCTGCCGCCACGTGGCGAGCTCTGGAAGAGGCGCGAGCGGATGGTGTGGATTGAAGGCATGAGATGATCTGACGGCCCAGACAAAGGGCGTGCGTGGAATACCTGGAGTCGTTGGATCTCAGGAGGAGATCCGACGGCTGGAAGATGAGGCGGATGAGGCAAGGGGAGAGGGCCACGTGGCGCAACCAGAGGGCGCCACGTGGCCTGCTGTGAGTGGCTGGAAGAAGATACACGTGTAAAGAGAAGAGGGGGCCGAATTTGGAAAAACTCAAAACATGAAAGTTGTAGATCTCGATGAGATCTACAAGTTTCATGTTGACCAAAGACGGAGATGAGGTCAAATATGATACATAAATACAAAGATACAATTATACACCTATGTAGTATACAAAGTGGCCCAAAAACCCAACTTTCCCATACAAGCTCCAAATTCAATGAAATTAGTCTCATTTTAAAGGTCTTTTAATGTGTAGTATTCTAAGAGTCAGTAGACATTAATTCGGAGTTTGTATGAGGGCTTTATGTGCATTTTAGTGTACAGGGGTTCTCAGGCTTTATTGGCTATTTTACAAAGGGGATTTTTGGTATTCTTCCCTATATGATTAACTAAGGAGTACAAATTATAGAGAAGAGATTATTTTAGTGAATGGGTGTTTTACAAGTGATTTTTGGCTTCTTATTTAAACGCAAATGGACTGCTAACATGTATGAATTATGAATGTATGCAAGAATGCTACTTATGCAATATAAAGGGAAACATGCATCTATTTTCTCGGGAACAAGGCTCTATTTTTTACTTTTGAAGTGATGAATCACAGATTCATCAAGCGGTAGGTGACCAAAGCGAATGTGCCATGTATATGGAGAAACGGATCCCTGAGAGTGTAATGAGACGCCAGCATAAGAGCTCTGTACCAGATGATAGAGGCCATTTTGCTCAGAACCACAGCCAATCACCCTGCCCGTTAGTATGTCCTGAAAAATGACAGAAGATGGGTCAAATATAGCACGACAGTGCAAATCTTTGGTAATCTGACTGATTGATGATAAATTCATAGAGAATTCAGGTGCATGTAGAACATTTTGTAAGTGCATGGAGGGCAATAACATAGTCTCCCTCTGACCAACAATAGGGGAATGAGTGCCATCAGCTATGAGTACGGAGCGGTCAGACTGAACAGATCTGTAGGACTGCAGGATATCTCTATCACGGTAGAGATGATGGGTGGCTCCGGAGTCGACAATCCAACCTGAGAGATCATGATTATGACAAGAGGCAGAAGGACTACCTGAGGTACTGGCTGCAGCTGATGTACTAGCAGACGCAGAAGCCGCAACGTCAGGGGTATCAGCACCCTCGGATGATGTCTGTGGCATAATGTCTCTAAGCCGTGCCACTAGCTCCTCAAACCTGTGATCGGAAGTAGGAGTGGATGGACCCTGGACATGATCGGCAACACGTGCAGAAGGAGGAAATCCATGCTTGGAATAGCATGTCTCCTCAGAATGACCAGGTCGACGACAAAAAGAGCATGTTGAACGCACACGACCTCCTCGGTCACGTCCGCTACTTCCTCGGCCACGAAAGGAGTACGAACTACCACGTCCTCTGGAGACCGCCATTGCTGACGGAGATGGAGTTGCGGCACTAGAGGGAACAAAGATCCGACTGAGCCTCCTGTAGACTTCCTCCATAGAAGAAATAGTAGCATTGGCGAGGATATGAGACCGGGCTGCTTCGTATTCTGGATCAAGAGCAGCAAGCAGAACTCCTACCATAGTGGCATTGCGAAATGTCTTCTGCTGCTCGGGGGTGGCTGTGAGCGGAATGGTGCTGTATAATTTCTCGAACATCCCACGCAGGGACGTGTACAAAGAATGAAGGGGCCGGCCATTTTGCTTCGTCGTAAAGATATCATGCTGCAACTGCAGCATCTTCGTCTCATTCCGCACTTGAGAGTATGTTGTAGCGAGAATATCCCACATCGCCTTGGCGGTGGGTTGATGAAGGACGTCGTTGGCAATCTCCATTGTGAACGTCCCTGACAGCCAAACCTTTGCATAGGCGTCGTCAGCCTCCCATGAGGCATATATCCCCGTCTTCTCCGGCGGTTCATCTTCGGTAAGAATATGCTTCTTACCACAGGACTTCATAAGACTAAGGAACTGCATGGCCCACAGTTCGTAGTTTGTCCCGTCCATTTTGACGATTGGTGCCGAACCTTTGAAGGCACCTATGGCGGGCATATCGACCTTTTGTTCTGACATATTGCCGGAGAAGAACAACTAGGGATGATAGACAAAAGAACTGGTGTCTACCAAGACCTTTGTGGATTCAAGTGCATATGTAGATGCTATGCACTTGAACCCATCGTCGACTAGAGGCCGACCGAAGGAGAGATGCCGCAACAAGCGGCGTTGATGGCGACGAGAAGAGGCTGAGGAGGCCTCGGCGGAAGAGAGACGGCTGGAGGAGGAGCCCGGCGGCGGGGCTGGGTGCCGCTGGAGGGGCCCGGCGGCGAGCGGCCTGGCTGGGGGTGGCGAGGAGCCCGGCTGGAGCAGCTGGAGGGGCTGGAGGGGCTGGCTGGAGCGGCTGGAGGAGCCGGCTGGAGGGGCTGGCGGCGGCGGAGAGAAGGAGGAGGCAGGGGGGTGGAGAAAAAAACCCTAGATTAGGGTTTTGGCTCTGATACCATGTTAGAACCGAGAATTCTTTGATGTGTTATTCCATGAAGCCCTAGGGTCTCTTATATAGAGAGAAAACCCATGGGTAAATTACAGAGATGTACATAAGATAAATAAGAAATACTCAACGGTACATCACAATATAACGTAAACGTCTACATGAACCATTCACCTTGCCAACACATGGTCTTCAACTATGTATGGTGTTGTTTGAGGCTTTGCAATGCTATAAAATTGGTTGCAAAGCAAGTGATGCCAGGCCTCACCAGCTCACCATTGTACATCTGCCTCAACAACGTCAGCACTTTGGAATGGTTGTAAATGATGAATGTGGTGATCGTCCGTGCTTGCTCAACCTTTCTTGAGACGAGCTTCCTCTTGCTGAAGACCTTTAGAATTAAAATAATATAATGCACAGCACACGGTGTCCAAAAAATGTCATGGTTGTTAGACTTCATTATTGTTTCACCCACTTTCTCGAAGTAACTGCCATTATCCGTGACTATCTGGACAATATTCTCTTTCCCAATGTCCCTGATGACGTCCTTCATCAACTTCAACAGGTACTTGTAGTCCTTCACATGTTCATATGCATCAACAGATTTCAAAAAATGGTTTTTCCAACGCAGTAAATGAGGAAGTTGATGTGCTTCTTCGTGTAGCTCATCATCCATTGCACATCAGAGTCACCCCGTATTTTGACCATCTTCTTCTTAGCTCGGAGATGTACTCATTCATCTCCTCCTCCATCCCAAGACACTTGTTCATTATCTCCTTGAATGTGGGAGCTTTCACTCGCGTTCTTGCTAGTGTTGCAATAGTCGGGCGACTATCCCGAATAGTCGGTCCGACTATGCGGTGCGGGAGGGGGGGGCGGTCCCCGACTGAACAGACCTCCAGTCGGGCAATAGTCGGCCCGACCAAATAGTCGGCCGACTGGCCCGACTATTAGGCCGACTAGAGTTTGACTTTTGATTTTTTTATTTTTTTTATTTTCAATTTTTATGGGGTACATTGTACCACGGTATCGCCACAAATGTCAAATTCTATATATCTATTATATTGATTGGTACTTTTATCTTGGATTCATGTTAAATAATGACCATATATGTATAAAAATATAAGAATATATGTATTATAAATAATTTTTATATTAAAAAATACAAAACTGAATAATTTCGAATAGTCGCTGAATATCGATTATTCTCTATTCAGTGACCCCTCCGACTGAATACCGAATATCGTCTTCTGCAGCACCGGTTCTCGCTGCGACGATCTCATCAATAGTATGTTGCAAAAAAGGTCAACTAATGACATGGGTTGGAATGCTCGACCCAAAGAAGAGCTTGTTGATGGCTTTATCCACTCTTTCTCGTGCATTGGCGAACATCCCTTTCATCATCTTTCGTATGGGATCCTTACTTGGCATGTACTTCATAGACTCGCTCCTCGTCAAGAAGGGTTCCAGTCCATTCGCCTTATCTTCTTTGGTGGGTGGTGGTACTGGAACGCCTCCGGAATCACTCTTGCTGCCACCGACACCATAGAATCCGCCACATGCACCATTGAGTTTTCTCCTCTCCAACTCGCTCCTCATAGACTCTTTTGTCGCCCTCTTATATGCCCTCCTCTTCGTTGCGGTCTAAATGTCATCGGGTAGACAAAGTCATAGTCTGAATCGGAGAGGGCATTGAACTAATTCTCGAACATGAATTCTTTGAATAATTCATCACGCCTGGACCTCTCCACATCCTTCTCCTTCCCCCCTCCAAGTTGGCATTCAGCAACTCCCTCACATCTCTTGAACAACGAGGGCACTTGGCATTTTGTTGTTGACAACAAGATGATGCTTCAGTATAATAATGGCCCCTCCTCCCAACTACTTCCCACAGAAGTTGTGTTGTTGTTTCGATTTGTAGTCATCTAGAGCGATGGCATACCTCCAACCAATCTCTCTGTTATCCAACTGATCACCAGAACCATCATATTCTGAACCAAAGTGTGCCATGATGTTGATTTACATAAGCTTGAAATCTGCAAAGAAAATATGCGACAAACATTCGTGAGACATATGAGGAGAATAAACAATTAATTATTGATAATTCTTAGTTTTAATTCATGAATTTAATTAATTACTACTCTTTTGTTAACATAAATCACCATAAAATCATGTTTCATGTGTCTAAACAAGAGATGCAACTTCATTCATCCATAACTTAACTTAATCTCATAGTACAACTTAAAATCTCCAAAATTAGTTCACCAAAAATCTCACTAAATTGTAGACCTAATTTTAATTCACGGATTTAATTAATTACTACTTTTTTTGTAAACATAAATCAGCATAAAATCATGTTTTCTATATTTAAAACAAGAGATGCAACTTCATTCATCCATGACTTAACTTAAACTCACAACATAACTCAAAATCCCCAAATAAGTTCCCTAAAAATTTCACTAAATTGTAGATCTAATTTTTAATTACTACTTTTTTGTCAATAAAAATCGCTATAAGATCTTGTTTTCTATGTCTAAAACAAGAGCTCCAACTCCATTCATCCACAACGTAACTTAATCTCACAATATAAATCGAAAATATCATATTAGTTCACAAATATCTCACCAATTAATTAAAATCTTACCAAAAAAACAACAAACAATATGTATCACCTAACCAAGCTTGCAAAAATCAGCTGACTAGGCCGACTAGTCGGCCCGACTAGTCGAGTCAGAGGGGTAGCTGACTCGATTAGGCATGGTCGACCGTTAGTTGGTCCACCCGACTAGACGGGCCGACTGGTCGGCCTAGTCGACTGACCAATCGGTCGACCTTTACAACAACCTTTTTTATTTTTTTAGGTTTTCACTTTTTTTAAAAGCAAACATATTCTAATATGCTTAATGTAATATTTAAAGTAAATTGCTTCTTTTGTTTCATCATGATGTCATATAAAAATGTACAAATATATGTATATATATACGAATATATGTATAAAAAAGGGATATTTACACCCATAACCCTGAGTAGTTTCGAAATTACCCTAAACACCCTCGATAATTTATAATTACATGAATAACCCCGAATAATGCTTAACTCTTACATGACATAACCATGTGTTACGTTTCGTTTGGGACGCCCGTTATATTTAACGGTTTCCGTACAAAAAAAAAACAAAGTTGCCCATAATACTAACAATCTTCGTCCTCCTCAATTGCATCGTCAAAGTGGTCATGCATCACCTCCACCTTCCTCTGCCTCTCGCCCCGCTGACCTACGGAGTAACCCCCTTGTGTATCTCCCCCTCTTACTATTGCATCCCCCTTGCCTATCATAATTCCTCTCCTAATGCAGTTGCCCCATCGGATCCACGCCTCCTGATCTTGGCGTTGCTCACGAGGTGTTACGGCATGGTGTCCATGCCCCTTGCACGTGGGCTCGCCCTCGCCGAGTTGGAGGGAGTACGGGTCGATGCGGTAGTCAATACCGTCCCGTTCCCCCTTGAGCTTTTGCAAGCCGGGTTGCTGCTGTTGCTGGTGGACTACGTAGATGAAGCAGTCGGCCTCGCAGGGGTCGACTAGCTCGGGGGCCCTGTGGGGGTACTCGCGACGGACTCGATCGTTGAGGGTGGCGATGCCATCGGGCTCCGAAGGGGGTACGCGGCAGGGGGAGAAGTGCGTACACGGTGGAGAAGGTGAGAGGGAGGAGGAGCGGCGGAGGGGGAGGGGTGAGGGTCTGACTAGGGGGAAGGGGAGGGAATGGTATGGGCGGAGGGTAAGGGTGGGGAGAAGGCGGAGGAGGGGTGATGGGTTTGCACAAAGAATGGGCGACGGAGGGGTTGGGGGTTCAGGGCGTTGGGAGACGAGCTTTGGCAGGAGGTTCGACAGTGACCAGGGAGGGCTGCGGAGGGAGCATTGGGAGGCGGAGAAGGTGGTCGGCGCGGGGGATCGAGGCTGAGGGTGCTAGGAGGCGGAGGCCGAGGGGGGATTGTTGGCGACGGAGTGGGTGGGTGGGGGAGGGGGGAGGGAGGAGGAAGATGATTTTTTCTTTTTTTCTTTTATTTATAACAGTTGGATCTAAGACTGGTTAGATTAACTTTTCGTCTGGTTGAGTTAACTGACTAAAATAACGGAGGGTTATGGCTATAGGACGGAGCACTTATTCAGGGTTATTTATGTAATTATAAATTATCGATGGTATCTAGGGTAATTACGAAATTACTCCGAGTTATGGGTGTAAATATCCCTATAAAAACGATTTATATATTCAAAATAATTAAAAAATTCAAAATCGACTAATGATCGACTAATTTCGATTAGTCGTCCGACTACCGATTAATCCTTAGTAGGTGACTCCGCCGATCGAGTACCGACTATTGTTTTCTGCAACCTTGCATCTCACAAAACTTAGCCATGGTCGGATCCAAGCCAGGGTAAATGAGGGTTGCATTAGATAGCCGACAGCTAGCGTAAAATAGTCGGACACAACTTCCTAAATAGTATTTAAAAAAATATATTATTTAGGAAGTTGCCCCAGGACAGTCGGATCTTTTCAACATGGATTTAAGCAAACATATAGATTTCGTTGGGGTGTTCCCCGTTTGCGACGCGTTGCATCGCCCGAATGCAATAAAAAATTGGCAAGAGTTGCTACATCGCAGCTTGGATGTAGTTCAAAATTTGTAAGCGTTCTCGCATGAAGAACGCATGCGGGCAAATAAGCTAGTTCCACTGCATCACCGTCCGGATGCAGTCCCAAATTTGCAAGGGTTCTCGCATAATGGACGCATACGAGTAAAAAAGTTAGTCCAAAAGAGATTGCAAAGGAAATTGCGGATTGGTAGTTGGAATATTGGCACTTTAACAGGAAAATTGAAGGAGATAGCGAATACGAAGGAAAGAAGGAAGATTCAAATACTTATGTTTTCAAGAGACTAAATGTGTTGGAGAGAAAGCAAGGGAGATCGAGAAGACAGTCTTTAAACTTTGGTATTCAGGTAAAGATAAGGGCAGAAACGATGTTGGAGTGGTTGTTCATAAAGATTTGAAGGATTGTGTGGTTGAGGTGCAAAGATTCGGGGATCGGATTATTTTGCTAAAATTGGTGCTTGAAGAAGAAATTATGAATATCATCTCAATTTATGCACCGCAAATTAGTTTAGATGAAAGGACTAAACAAGCTTTTTGGGAGGATCTAGATAAGATTTAACAAGGAATCCCACAAAGAGAGATGATTTGCATAAGTGGGGATCTTAATGGACATGTGGGAAAAGATGCTTTAGGGTATGCTAGTGTTCATGAAGGAAATGATTTTTGGGATATAAATGAAGAGGGAAAAGTCATTCTGGATTTCGTAACAGCATATGATCTTTTCATTGCAAACACTCTCTTCAAGAAGAGGGAGGAGCATTTAATTACTTATAAGAGTGGACCAACTAGAACACAGATATATTACTTTGCGTTTAGGAGAAGAGATCAGTTGTGTTGTAAAGACTGCAAAGTAATCCCAGGAGAGAGTTTGACAACCAACGTCGCTTGTTAGTCTTGGATGTGCAAATAAAAGGGATGGTAAAAAAAGGAGGGTTCCTAAGATCACTCAATTATGTGATGGAATCTTCCACTGAAGCAATCGAGCTTCATGAGAAGGTTTTAGAAGACTTATCTTGTGATTATAGTGGAAGTGCAAACGGGATGTGGGAGGCAGTAGCATCTTGTATCTGAAAAGTAGTCAAAGAAATGCTAGGCGAGCCAAGCGGAGGAGCTCCAGGTCAAAAGGAGGCTTGGTAGTAGAGTGAAGGGGTACAAGAGAAGCTAAAAATTAAAAGAACATGCTTTAAAGCTATGTCTAAGGATAGAATAGAGGAAACTGTCACAAGCTACAAAATAGCAAAGAAGGTTGTAAGCGAAGATAAGTCAAAAGCTTAAGTTTTTGTATAAAAATCTCGATTCTAAAGAGGGCCAGAAGGATATATTCAAGTTGGTCAAAACAAGAGAAAGAAAAACCAAAGACCTTTCTCAAGTGAGATGTAGTAAGGACGAGGAAGGTCACGTGCTTATTACTCAGAAGGATATAGAGACTAGATGGGAGCAATACTTCCATAAACTTTTCACTGAGGAAGGAAATAGAGAGAACACTTTGGACGATCTAGCTATTAGTGAAAGTTATTTGAATCGTGCAAGCTATAGACGAATACAAAGAAAGGAAGTAGAGGAGGCTTTGAAGGTTATGAGACTTGTGAAGGGGTAGGATCGGATGACATCCATGTGGATGTATGAAGAGTATTGGGTGAGCACAGTTTGACTTGGCTTACGAATCTATTCAATGTTATTTGACGAAGCAAGAAAATACCTGAAGATTGGAGGAGGAGTATCGTGGTGCCTCTTTATAAGAATAAAGGAGACATTCAAAATTGTTCAAATTACAGAGGTATTAAGCCGATGAGCCACACTATGAAAATTTAGGAACGTGTGATCGAAAGAAGCTTGAGACAAGTTTCCAAAGTAAAAAAAACCAATTCGGATTCATGTCAAGTCGCTTAACTATTGAAGCAATCCATTTGCTGAGGAGAAAAATGGAGATTTATAAAGCTAAAGGGAAGAACCTCAATATGATCTTTATTGATTTGGAGAAGGCATATGATTTTGTCCCACGAGATATATTGTGGAGAGATTTGGAGAAGAGACAAGTATATGTCCTATACATTAACCTCATAAAGGATATGTATGATAGTGTTTTATCTTGTGTAAGGACCCCGTCTGAGAAGACTGACTATTTTGACATCAACATTGATTTACATCAAGGTTCAGCTTTGCGTCCATTTCTTTTTACTTTGTTTATGAACGAGTTGACAAGTCACATCAGGATAAGTTACCTTGGTGCATGTTATTTGCTGATGATATTGTGTTAATTGACGAGATTAGAGATGGAGTAAATGAGAAGCTCGAGGTCTGGAGACATGTATTGGAGATTAAAGGATTTCATATAAGTAGGGCTAAGACAGAATATACGGAGCAAGGCCCTAAATGTCGGTTTCTGTCACCATTTCGGTGGCTGATCAAAATGGAATTTCGATGGAATTTCAGTTGAATTTCGACCGAAATTTCGATCATTTCGATCATTTTTTACTTGGCCCCCATATTTTGATCATTTCGGTCGTTTCGGCTGAATTACGATCTCAACAGGATATCGATTTTTGACAGAAATTCAACTGAATTTCCCAGAAATTTGAGGCCATGATATGAAGTACACCTTTGATGGAAGCAATGGCGAAGGAATCGAGGTGAAGATTGGTGACGATAACATTCTGAAGAGAGATTCTTTTAGATATATGTGGTCTATTTTGCAACATTATGGGAAAATCGATGGAGATGTTACTAACAGAATAAATGCAGGTTGGCTAAAGTGAGGAGGAGCCTCTTATGTTCTCTGTGATAAGAAAATTCCTTTAAAATTAAAGGAAAGTTTTACAAAGCAGTCGTGAGACATGTTATGCTCTATGGATCTGAATGTTCGCCTGTGAACCATAGACATGTGCAGAGAATGGTTGTAGCAGAAATGAAAATGATAAGGTGGATGTGTGAACACGCGTAAAGATCAGATTCGGAATGATGCAATCATAAAGAAAGTTGATGTAGCTCCGATCGAGGATAAGATGTGAGAAAAACGCTTAAGATAGTTTGGTCATTCACCAGTTAGGAGAAGCGAGTGTTAAGATGTTGAGCCGGCTAAGAGAGGGTGAGGACGACCTAAAAGTGTTGAAAAGAGACTACGCGAAGATATCTTAGTTTTTTGGATATAAGCCCGAAATTGACCCAAGATAGATCTGAATGGAGGCAAAGAATCCATGTAGCTTACCCTGCTTAATTGTGGGAAAAGGCTTTGTTGTTGTATGTATCACCCAACAAATATGAACAAAATCCTTAACAAATTTCACAATTTCACACAAGAAATCGAAGTAGACCTGGAATTAACAAATTTCACAATTTCACACAAGAAAAATCGAAGTAGACCTGAAATTCCAAATGTTACTTCAAAGGAAGGAAGCCACGGACCTTTGGAGAAGACCTTCAGGAGATGAAATCGGCGAAATGGGAAAAATGCATTGATATAGGCCGATATGGGACCAAGAGTGTTATTACACGCTAAAAAATTCCCCATGTCGGCAATATATCACCGACACCTGATATATCACCGACATATCGGTCAAATATCGTAGACACCCTTGTAAATAGATATTTTCTTTCCAACCGCCAGATGCCTAAGGGGATTCGAGCGCGGTTGGAGAAGCGGATGTGCACCTTTTGTGGGGGAGCCATACGGGTGGGGGCAGAGGGGTCCACCAGGTGGGGTGGGAGGATATCATGCACAGAAAGAACCATGGGGGTCTGGGGGTGAAGTCGCTCGAGCAGATGAATGAAGCGATGCTACTTAAGTGGGCTAGCAGGGTTTGGGGGCCGGAGGATGACCTCGTTTGCGAGGTGGTCCGCAGGATTTATGACGTGCGGGGGGCGCCGCCTTCGCAGCCCGGCCATCTCGCCACCCCGACCCCCTTCTGGCGGGGCGTCGTGAAGATTTTTTAGAAGAACATTGCCCTTTTTAGGCTGGTCCTGGGGGACGGGGGGAATCCTTCTCCTTTTGGGCGGATGATTGGTCGGGGGGGCTTTGCTCTCGTTTCCCCCGTTCGTATGCGCTGGCGGAGGCGAAACACTGCTCGGTTGCGGAGTGCTGGGTGGATGGAACCTGGTGCCCATCTTTCTCCGCTAATTTCTCAGACCAGAGATTTGAGGACCTCTTGGCCCTACTTGACGCCGTGAGGGAGGTGGGGCCTCCTTGCGGGGGGCGGGATCACTGGTGTTGGACGGAGGGGTCGTTCTCGGTTAGGAGGGCCTATGGGGCCATCTCCAGGCCGCCGCCGGCTAATTCGGAGTTGCTAAACAGGGACTGTGCCGTTATTTGGGCTCTCAGGCTTCCTGAGAGAATCGGGTTCTTCCTGCGGTTGCTCAGGAGGCAGAGGCTGATGACGCGAGATCGGTGCGCCAGGCTTCTTGGCGGCATTTCTGACAGGTGCCTAATTTGCAATGACGCGATTGAATCCGTGGAGCACCTCTTTTTCTCATGTCCCATGGTATCTCAAATTTGGCAGGAGGTTGACTTAGCGTGGTGCTGCAATGACAACTTTCAGGCCTTCTGGAGTTCGATCCACGCAAATATGACTAGACCGAGGAGGGAGCGAATCTATCCCATGGCTATTCTATGGGCGGTTTGGCGAGGAAGGAATGACTTGCTGTTCTCGAGCCAAAGATTTTATAAGGAGAACGTGGGGATGTTTGCCAAACGCATGGTAGAGGACTGGGTGTTGTAGTGGATCTGTAGGGTCGGTGTTTGGTTTGTTTTTTCCTCTTATATTTACTTATTTTTTTGAATAAATAATCGTGGGGTGGACACCATCGAGTGTTTCCCCCTACCTTTTAGACTTCAAAAAAAATAGATATGCACCATGATATCAATATCCCATGCCTCTCGATACTGATATATCGATGATATATCGTCAAAAAATCGCAAAATGACCTATGACAGAGTTCTCCAGTTGGAGACTCATTCCAGTTTCATTGACTTTGACAAACACAGTACAAAGTACATATTCTCCGACGAGGTGACCCAGTTCAGTTCACACTCCAACCCTTCATATCCGCCTCACCAGCACAGCATGAGAAGCAACATCATCAACAGTCAGCCAGCAGAGTTAGCATTGAGCTGATATTATCTGTAGTCAAGTTTGCGGAAATCGGTAGTCGATACTCGATCAATAGGGTCACGGACTAATGATTAATCAGCAGTCGAGCGACTAATCGGATTTAGTTGGCTACTAGTCGGTTTTGAAATTTTTTAACTATTTTAAAGATATAAATCATTTTTACACGTATATTTTTATAATTTGCGTAGATTTACATATTTTCTGTGCTAACATAATGAACCAAAAGAAGTAATTGACTTTAAATATAGCATTAAGCATATTAGAATAAGTTTGCTTTTAAAAAATTAAAAATAAAAAATAAAAAACTCTATGTAAAAATCGACAAGTCAGTCTGATTAGTCGAGTTGACAGACTAATGGTTGACTAGGCCTACTCAAGTCGGCTAACCCTCCCTGACTCGACTAGTCGGACCGACTAATCGACCTCGTCGATTGACTTTTACAATAGTGTTTGGAGTATCTTGTATGGTGAGTGAGTGATTTCTTTCTATTTATTCAAGCTGAGCAATACATGTTCCAGCTTGAAGGGGAGTGTAGTATGTGTCATATGTACAAGATGGATAACTGGATCACTCTAGGGTCAAATTACCACATCCACATGTTTAGTCTCACATCTACTTTGAGTGGAACTTGGTCTTATTGGTGGAGCCATATAAGAAGCCATACACCACCTGTAACAGATGATAAAGAGAGCAATACAGAATATTTGGCCCTTGAGAAGCCTTCTCCTGTTGTTTCATCTCGCACCTTATAGAGTAGGGTTACATGTAAAATCATGGTATTCTTCCAATGTTTATATTTCTGTCTCTTATATATGCTTCCGCATTATCATTTTGTAGAAAGACTAATACACACAAAATAAATGAGAAAAAGGTAAAATGCACCCCAAGCATCAACAAATTCATAGAATAAACAGAGTATCTTTGGCGCCAAAGTTACCAAGAAATTGTTAGCCACAATATATGTTGGAGTATTTGGTAGTGCACCTATTGAGTTGTAGCAGGGTAAATGGATCCTGGAGAAGATCCATTTACCCCATCCTGTGTTTAGTCCCATACCGCCCAATGGTGGGACTTGGAGGCTCTGGGAAGGCTATATAAGGAGCTCCAAACCTCCTGTACTCATTGAGAAAAGCAATAGAAAAACACGCCCTGTTAAGGGCTTCTCCCGTGGTTTCATCCCGCTCCTCACGGAGTAGGGTTCCACGTTAAAATCCCGCGTTCAAATTTTGTTCTTTATTCGTTTTCCATGTTCGCTTCCGCATTCTTCATATTTTATAACATGGTATCAGAGCGGGTCGTTCTTGGTTGATTTTGGAGTTTATTCTTGAAGTTTTTTTTAAAAGATCAGTCAAGTTTGTTAGATTATTGGAGATTCAATTATCAAGATCTTATTCTAGGGTTTAGAAGTAACCCTAAAACTATTCTGTATTCGTTCATCTCGGAGGCGGTCCAGACAGAAGCCCTCGCGCACAACCTCATGTCCTGCGGCATGGCGCCGCCCCAGGCAACTCCAAGTCCATGCCTCAGCGGCGCTCCTTCGTGAGGGGCATCCTCCAAGCGGCGAGTCCTAGCCGCAGTAAACAGCCGCCCGAGCGGCGCCCCTCTTGGCGATTCGCATTCACGCAATGGCGGCGAGCCCTTGTCCAAGCCGTAGTTCTCGTCCTCTCCAGAACAGCCCAGGCGCAACCCTCCCTCGCACGAGTTCTTCTTCGTTGGCGGCGCAACCACCTCGGGCCCAGCGGCGCCGCCCACATCTTCTTCTTCGGAGGCGCACATCCAGGCGACGCGTATCCAGGCGCGCCTCCTCCTCCCTTCAAGCGCGCATCCAGGCGCGCGACGCACGACCCTTGCCGCCAATCCCTCAGGCGGCGGCGCCACATCTCCTCGCTGCTCTATCAAAGGCGGCGCCTCCGCACCTTCCCTCTCCAGCTAAGTGCTAGCGGCGGCGGCACAAAGGGGTTCCCATTATGGGGTTCCCATTACGGGGAACCCTAATCGGGGCCCAACGTTATATAAAAAAAATTATATTGGTTATTTGTTGAAAGCCCAGATGTGGGCTGAAAAATGGAGAAGGGGTTATTTGCTTGAAAAAAAAGGGTGTATGTTTGAGCCCTTTTGAGCTGCTTTTTAAAAAAAAGGAAAAAAATCAGAGAAAAAAAAAGAAAAAAAAAGGCGCGTGCAATAAAAAAAACGAGCCGCACGCATTTCGGAAAAAAAAGAGATGTTGCAAAAGCCGTAAAAAAAATTTTGGCTATTAAAAAATTTGTTTCAAAAAAAATGAAAAATGATGAATGTTTGAAAAGCCGACAAATGTTTGATCGGCTACACCTCCAGGCGGCGTGTAGCCGCACCTCCTCTTCCTGTCAGAGTCATAGTGGCGCCACTCTCTCCAGTTGTCGTTCGACACGAAGTCCTGGCGCCGCTCCATGCTTCAACGACGCTGCTCCGTGCGCACAGGCACACACCCCAGTTGGCGACGAGATCCCATCCAGGCTCCAAATGGCGTTTCGATGCTCGCGCACCCTGGAGCACGCGCAGGCGGCACACAGGGCGAAGGAAGATCTTCCAGGCGGCGCACCAGCGCGTATTCTCCAAGTCCAGGCCCCGCATACCAAGCAAAGGCGGCGGCGCCGCCCAGTTCTCCCCCTCGCGCGGCGCTCTCCTCCTCCATGCGCGAAGCCCCCTCTCTGGAGAACCCGATGCCCAGGCGGAAGCCCTCGCGCGCAGCCCCACTCCAGCAAAGCTTACTGGCGGCGCGAGATCGCTCCCATCTACGTCCTCCTCCCCCTCGTGTCGGCGGCGGCAAAGAGAGACGAAGCCCGTGAGGGCTGTGATTCATTCGAAGGAAAAGAGAACCCTAAATAGGGTTTCGGTCCCTGTGCAGTGTGCACCACTGTTTAGTTAAAAAAAATCCTGTGAGGGCCACATGGGAGTATTAAAAAAAAGGAAAGAAACAGAGAGAGTGAAAGGAGGCCCAGACCGTGGGTTAAAAAAAAGGGGAAAATTGAGAGAAAAAAAGGGTAGCGGTTTTTTTAGAAAAAGAGAGAGAGAGAGAGAGAGAGAGAAAGGGGCCCTGTTTGGCCATTATTGATGTTGGGCCCAAGTGGGCCGAGAAAAAAAACGGAGGTTGGTTTGTTAAAAAAAAGGCGCGTACAAGAAAAAAAAGCCGTATGCAAGTACTTAAAAAAAAGAAAAAAATTTGATGATGAAAAGCCGAAAAAAAATGAAACAGCTTTAAAAAAATATTTTCAAAAAAAAAAGATGATGACAGCTTAAAAAAAAGCCGCAAGAATCTCTTTGAGTATGTTTTTCTCCCCATCATTATTGTCTTCTCCCAACTTGGTCGATTTCTCTATTTTCCGACCAGTATGGGAGAAAGGGGGAGTATATATGTAGAGTCACAGGTCTTGATCCAGATCCAGATACCAAGTCTCCATACCAGCCATATTTTCCAGACTCTACAGATGATCAGTTGTTCAGACTCTACAGATCCAGTTTCAGACTCGACGTCAGATATTTCCGAGTCTCAGTTTCAGACACGCACGAGTGTGCGGTCATTGTCAGATAAACATATGTTGTCATCATTGTCAGAGGTCCCCATCATTATTCTTGTTTTGTCGGCCAGAGTTTTCATGTGAGTCATAGGGACTCCAGAGTAGAGGACCATTCCCTATGCCATATGTTGGCAAGGGTTTTCATGTGGTATCATAGGTACACCAGAGCAGTGCACCATTCTCTGAGCCATATGGGAGAGACCCAATTCTCCGACGAGGAGACTTCAGGTGCAGTTTCAGACTCGATGGTCAGATTCCGAGTCTTCAGTTGACTCACACTCCAGCCCGTTCGTCCTCCTCACCTGCACGGCATGAGAAGCAACGTCCTCAACTGCAGCATGTACGCGTTGGGTTGATATTGTCCGTAGTGTCCTGTAGCGTGAGTTGAGTTTCTTTCTATTTGTTTGTCCAAGCTGAGCATTGCATGCTCCAGCTTGAGGGGGAGTGTTGGAGTATTTGGTAGTGCACCTATTGAGTTGTAGCAGGGTAAATGGATCCTGGAGAAGATCCATTTACCCCATCCTGTGTTTAGTCCCATACCGCCCAATGGTGGGACTTGGAGGCTCTGGGAAGGCTATATAAGGAGCCCTAGACCTCCTGTACTCATTGAGAAAAACAATAGAAAAACACGCCCCGTTAAGGCTTCTACCGTGGTTTCATCCCGCTCCTCACGGAGTAGGGTTCCACGTTAAAATCCCGCGTTTTAATTTTGTTCTTTATTCTTTTTCCATGTTCGCTTCCGCATTCTTCATATTTTATAACAATATAGACACAGAACAAAGCATGTATTTCTTTATTTCTTCAGAAAGGGTAATAGGATTAAGTTACTTACTGTATCAGCTTCATGCAATTATAACAAACTCAAATATAAGGCTAAAAAAACTTATCAAGCAAAAAACATTCGACAGAAACAACTTTTCTTACCATTATTTTGTCTTGATTCAAAGGTGATAAAAGCTGCCTTTTTGAATTGTCATGATCTGCATGATCACCGAATCCCTGCAGCAATGGTGCATCTGAAGGTTGAGGCCTTTGTATTGAAAATGGCAAAAAGAAGGAAGTAGAAAATGACATCTGCCAGTAATGCCAATTACTACGAGCAAGCAAAGATTCGAATTGCAACTTCTCGGCTTTTACAAGGTTGGAACCTATTCGATATGTCGGTATGAAAACTGTGCTACCATTTAAACCTTGTGATGATTTTGAGGCACTCATAACAGATCGTCTCATCAATGCATCTGCACAATGCCAAATAATTGAAAAGTATTTCATTTAAAAAAACAAATTTTGCGTCATTGGAAGATTGTAAAATAAATCATAACAATACCTGATTTAGAAGTGTTATGTTTGATAATATCTTGCTCGACACTTATGCAATCTCTAAGATGCTGCCACTGACATTCTTGGTCATTGCACCTTCCTCGGAGGTCAAACATGCAAAGTGGCCACAAGGGATCAACCACAAGATCACAGTGGTAGGAACCAGTTGATATCGTCCTTGACATTCTCATACCATATGAAGTAACATCTTTTGCATTGACAAATTGGTCAGAAAATTTTGTATGGGTTTGTTTTTCATGCATAAAAATTGGTTCGGGTAGTATTAATTTCAGATGCCTGGACACAGTCGCTAAGGTGGATAGAAATACCGGGCTAACAGATGTATGATCCGGCTCACATGTTTCTTCCGGAAAGCTGCCGCTACTTATCTGTTGATCTGGAGACATGGACAGTGAATGTTTGATCTCACACAGATGATCAACACCTAATACCAGATAAAACCATCACACGGAATGGGAGTTATGATGAAATAAAAGCAACATCCAGAACTCAATAATTGCTGTCTACTAAAGATAAAGATTGGTGCATGAAGCCTCCTCTCTGTGCAGTGCTTCATGAAATTGGAAGGTTGGATGATGTCTCATATGCTTATAGTCATCAAGTACGAGACCATTTCCATTACCCTAACATGTGACCTCCTAGTCACACAATGATAGCTTTATCAACCCTTTTGAAGTAACGCACAAAAGAACATAATCGCCTCAACTGCCCAACAGATAAGGGGATTTAGCAAATAAAGAAATTTGAACCCCTATACCCACTAGCACTGGGTTCACAAACTTGTTAGTTATTAGAATCCATTCCTTCCCTGTCTCTATGTGAGGACCCTAACAGGACAGAAACCTACAAGGTTTTAGAAGCCTTTTACATGATGTCCAAATGCAACTGAGAAAATCTAAAATAATCAAGTCTGCATAATCCTAACATGTACCTCTTATACTCAGTTTTCTTGTTTGGTAAGTATTTTAAAGTACTTACCCAAAAACATTTAACCAGAGCCAGAAGTGATCTCTTCCAGCTACTTTCATACGGGCCTGAGTTTTTGAAATGAAATAAAGATGTAGCATTGAATGTGTCAAAAATGGCAAAAATACAAAAAGGGCCCACCAATACTTTGATTCTCAATTAGGGTATTTTTTTAAATGGAACAATAAGAGTACTAAACTTTGAACTATATGGTTTAGCATCTTCATAAAAGGGTTTCGGAAGTTTACAGAAGCCTATTTTTGAGGAAAAAAACTAAGGTCGGATCCTTCTTCCTTACAATTCAAATATGAGGCCCATAACTGTTATTTTGATGCATAAATCTGACATGTAAAATCAGACTTCTGGGGAAAAGTCTCAAACCCAGTAGAAGATAAAACGAGGACAAGACAACTGTATGCTGCACTAATGCAAAGTACAAAAAGGTGGATAATGAGTCATTGCCAAAGGTCAGAAAAAGGGCAAAAATGTTCCAAAGCAAACAGAGACATTAGATGCAATCTGGTTAGTTAAGACTTCATAGTTACCTAGTCAGGACTTCAAACAATAAAAAATGCACCGAGAAATATATGGAATTACCTTGCTTAATGTGCCAGTTATTTTGCCTCGGTCCATTCCTGATCCTAATGGAAATCATGGTGAAAATCACAAACTGATTGTTGATTATTTCAGTACATGTTTATTTTTTTCAGTGAACAACTTTTGACAAACCTTTCCGATGGTCTGTCAATTATATCAGTACAGTTGTACGATTTTCAACAAACTTCTGCTTTTTATAAATCTTTCAAAAAGGGCATGCAACAAGGCAAGCATGAGAAAAGGCGGAGACAAAAAAGGAGTGTGTGTGAAATGTAGGAGCAAGAGTGAGTATCGGAGAGAGCAATCACAAAGGAGAGGAAGAGAGTGGGATGGGGAGATAAGGTGGGAAAGATCGTGGGAAAGGGAATGAGTGTGAGAAAGGAAGCCAATTGGAACTACAAGAACCTCAACCGTGGATGATCAGCTAGGTACGCAGGGGTTAGGTCACTCGAGCTATCGCTTTTGCAAATAAGAAGAGAGAAATATCACATACCGAAGAAACAAGCACATGAGTGGACCCATTTTTTGCAAACTACCTTTGGGAGAGGAAGGTTTTTCCTCTGGTCTGACGCATCAAATTAATGGCTTACACATGAGATAATCTCTATGCATAAAAGAAGGATGAGATGCAGAGGGGGAGACAAGGAGCAACATGAGTAGAGGAAGTCTGGGAAGAGAGAGGGGAGAGTGAGGGCGACAAAATGAAAGGGCAATGAGAGAGACTTTAGCACGAGAGGAGTGCAGAAGAGAGAGAGTGGGGCAGCCAAAGGTCACTGTTCGAGAGGGGGATCACTAAGAGAACGGAGGTGCTGGGATAAGATGAAGATTCCTGCAATGACAAATGGTCATTCCTAACCATCTTGTCACCCATGGAGGATGATTGGTTGTGGCCCAAGCGAGGGTAGTGGAAGCGTATTGGTGGGTCTTCATGGGGGGAGGATGTCCAAGAAGATCCACCGAGACATTTAGAGACGCTGCTGCTACCGATGTGGTAAAAAGGTCCACCAACAAAAGATGCCTCACAAGCTAAGCAATGTGTTTCAACCGCTACAAGCATGAACCATTGTAGGAAAGATTCTACTCCTACCGTGATGGGATGGGCGTTGATGATCCTTTGAAGCCAACTCACGATGTGGTTCCTGCGCTCTGAGGGATCCTCTGGCAGGGATTGTCCTTGCAAAAGGGTCAAGGAGAGGTGGTGGTGGCATTGCTGCATAAACGAAGAGAGGTAGGATGCGTTAAGGATTCGGTGTAGCTCTCGAACTCGTTGTTATGTGTCTCCTGTGCTAAAGATGAGGAGGTCGCATTGTTTCTCAACAACAATGGTGGGTTTTTTCCCATGGGTGTGCCCTCATTTTCAGATGGGTCCAAGGAGATTGGCCCCATGTCGTTTTGTCGTTATAAGGTCTCTTTGAGTGAATGTTGAGGTCTAAAAGCGGTGTGGGAGGTGTTGACTTCAGTGAGTACTATGGAAGAGGGGTCGCAAACTAGGATGAAGCTGGGGCAAGCGTGGGTGGTGTTGGTGTGGCACAAGGACACCCGCAATCTGTCCAGCCTCAGGCAATGCAGATGACAAAAGAGCCACGGTGTCCTATGAGGCCAACGATGCCTTTCTCTGACGTGAATCATTGACTATTACCCCCACAAATCTCAGAAACTTGAGCTAATGATAGCGAAGGACAATTGATGGTGGTGAGCCCTAAAGCATTAGATCTTTCCTTCATAGATTAGTTAACGTGCCCTAAAAGACTAGTTGAACATCTTTTCAGGACCAACCCATACACGAGTACCAATGAAGTGCATGTGGGCTATTTAAAAAACGATCAACGGGGTGGAGAAGATCGAGGTGCCATCGAGCAAGGCCCTAAATGTCGATTTCGGTCACCATTTCGGTGACCGACCGAAACAGAATTTCGATCGAATTTCGACCGAAATTTCGGTCATTTTTTGTACTAGGGCCTCCATATTTTGGTCATTTCGGCCATTTCGGTCGAATTTTGATTTCGACTGGATATCGATATTCGACAGAAATTTGACTGAATTTTGCTGAAATTTGAGGCCACGCTATCGAGAGAGAAGGGCATTCCAAGCACGTCAATGAGAGGACCTATGTAAAGGCAGTAAAGAGAGCTTCAAACTGTCCAAATCAATCTCCAAATGTTGAGGATTGTGTAGGGATCCTTATTAAATCCTTCATGAATGGTAGGGTTGATATCTCTGTTGGAGCTTATATGGGGGTGTAGTCATCTTGGAAGATTGTTTGGTTCGTGTGAGGGGCCTCTCAAAATAGGAAGTTGAGTTTTTGCTTGTTGAGAGTTCGTCGGAGGTGGAGGTTCTGATTTTATGGAGGTCTTGGTCCTCGGACAGTGAGAAGCCGATGGTGCGATACCAACTCTTTCAGATTGTAGAGTCCCCGTCTAAGGATATCATATTTTTGAAGACTCTCCTCATGGACTTCAGGAAGGTGGCGGAGATCTTGTTGGATAGATGTACGCCAAGTTCTCACGTGAATGCAATTATCATGGTACTCATGGGAAGACCACATTTTATTTTCAAGTTATGGTGTGGGGTTAGGTTCCTCCCCCACTACTAATGGTGAGTTCTATCACAGATGGAGTTTCAGTCACATCAATCATAGAGTAGTGCCCCTGGTATAACAAGCCCTTGTCCTCAAGACCCACCTTTTCAAGGCCGATTACCGAGAAACTATGAAGTATGAAGATCAAGTGATGAGTTCTGAACTCAACCTCCAAGCACCTTCCATGGATCCGAGCAATGTTGATGTTATATCCGTACCGTAGTTAGGTCTGGTGGAGACCGAAACACCTTCGCTCATTCCCACTCTCTCATATCAACTCCCCCTTCTATCAACAGTTCTGATACCTCCACAAGGATTCAAGTGATAGCTACTTCCCTTGCTGAAAGTGAATAGGAAGCTCATTACATCTCTAAAACGAGGCTTTTGTGGAGACCTTTAATAGGCAGATCTTCTAATGACATACCAACTGCTGACAATTCCCCCTTCCACGAACAAGAATGCATGTTGTTGCCCTAAGAAGTAGGTTGTTGTCCGTTCTTGTAGTTTGCCCAACCACCCAAGCCTGAGGAAACCATTTTGATGAGGTTGTATTCATTGAAGGCCGTATCAGCGATATATCGGCGATATATCGCCGATATATCGGTTTCGACAGGTTAGGGATTTCGATATTACCCAGTATCTCCTTTTACAGGGATATCTACGATATATCGTCGATATATCGACGAATATCGCCATATCAGCTCATATCGGTAAAAAATGATTGGATTCGGTAGAAAAAATCCCAGATATCGATCGATATCGTCGATATTTCATCGATATCTCTGTATATCCATGCTATTATTCATGCAAGATTGATTCAACTACCTATCTAACTACACCCAATATTAAAACACATATATCTAGCTACACCTACTATTAGAACACACAATGGTTTATATATATTTTGTTTCGAGTCGGGAGCGCTGCCCTCGCACCCCCGCAAGGGGGGGCGGCCAACCTGGGCCCCCCTAGCCCCCCCCCCCCCCCAGGCTCGCTGACCGAGCAGCGAGACCCCCGTACTGGTAGGGTATGGTGCAACAGGAGGGTGGATACAGTGGTTCTTCAACTTGGTGTATGTTTACAAGTTACTTCATGTTGTAAGACTTGAATGAAATCGATTTCCAATACCTATAAGTCAATTCTTCAAAACAAAATATCTATAAGTCAAGAATCAAACATTAATATCGATATGTTCAAAATGATCGATATATACGATATAAGCTTCATAGATTGATCAATATGTGTGATCTAAAAGTATATTTGTAAGCTATTTAGTGATCTAAGAACTTGGATGAACTCCATTTTCAATATATATAGGTCAACAACTAACAGTACCATCTATATGTTCGATATGACAGATATGTGCAATATAGGGATCATAGTCTTCACAAATGATCTATATGTGTCATCTAAGTGTATATTTGTAAGTTATTTAATCTTATAAGAACGTGAATGTGTAAGAATCCATTTCCAATATTTATAAGTCAAGAATCAACATTAACATCGAGATGACCGATATGTACGATACCGATATGTGCGATATGGTCTATAAATGGACCGATATGTGTGATATAAGTGTATATTTGTACGTTATTTGTTGTTTTAATATCTTGGATGACCTTAATTTCTAAAAAAATGTCAAGAAAATGGCTTTTTAAGCCATTTTCGATATTTCCACCGATATTGCCGATATATCGTTGATATATCCCGATATATCCATTTCCGGGCGGACCGAAATGATATCGATATCGATACGGCCTTCCATGGTTGTATTTTCATAAGAGGTGACAAACAATGGTGCCTACTGGATCTCCACCTGTCATCTTGGTCTTCGAGGGGCCCACGGCTCAGCTTAGCTCCATGATGGTATTTGTTGATGGTCCCCAACCCGAGATGTTATCACAACCAGAGTAGAGTGGCGTGCTACAAACATGCAAGAGCATTGCAAGGGATACATATGTCGTAAGGACCACGAGAAGGTAACAGTTTCTCCATCAAGTTCATCTCATAAAATGTGCAGGGTCTGTGTGACTCAGAAAAAAGAGAAGAATGGTCTACAGGATGTTGGATGAGTGATATATAAACGTGGTCTTTCTTCAGGAGACCAAGATTCAAAGTTGGTCAAGTCAGATGTGGAAATCGATTGGTGGTTGTTGGAGAAAATAAGAGCACTTGTTTATTTCTGAGAACCCTAGGCTCTCTTATATAGTAGAGAGTCCTATGGGTAAATTACATAACGTAGATATCAGGAAAAGAAAATAAGAAAGAAGTACATATATAAATATGAAAACATAAATATCTTCACACTCCCCCTCAAGCTGGAGCATAGATATCGATCATGCTCAGCTTGGATGAACACTTCTGGAATGATCCCATGGATAGTGGCTTAGTGAAGATGTCTGTGGTTTGCTCTCCAGAGCTAACATGGGAAGTGGAGATCAGTCCCTTCTGAATCATGTCTCTGGTGTAATGACAATCCACCTCGATATGTTTTGTTCTCCCATGGAATGCTGGATTGTTTGCAATAAATAGGGCAGCCTGGTTATCACAGTGTAACTCCATGGGTAGAAGAATCTCAACATGTAGATCACATAGCACTGCTCGAACCCACATCATTTCTGTACTGGCTTGAGCCATAGCCATGTACTCAGACTCGGCACTAGATCTTGCTACAACGGTTTGTTTCTTGCTTTTCCAAGAAACAAGAGAATTGCCAACAAATATTGCAAACCCTGAAGTGGATTTCCTGTCCTTGGGACAGCCTGCATAATCTGCATCAGCATATGCAGATACAGAGAGTGTATCTCCTTTCCTGAAGAGTAAACCTGAGCCTGGAGTGGATTTCAGATATCTTAATATCATATGTAATGCATCCATATGTATCTGTCGAGGTTGCTCCATGAATTGACTCACTCGACTCACTGCAAATGCAATATCAGGTCTGGTGATTGTAACATAAATGAGCTTTCCAACCATCTCTCTGTATCTTCTCTTATCAACTTCATCGGTGTCATCATCATATAGCTTCATACTCGGATCCATAGGAGTCGTGGATGGTCGACATCCCGTCATTCCTGTTTTTGCAAGCATATCTGTAACATACTTCCTTTGGGTCATGTAAAGCCTTGAACTTGGCATATCTCGGATCCTATATAATAAGATCCGGCTCGTAAAGAGGAAACCGGCAGAATTTTGTTTCGTGTGAATCGGACTTCGTTTCGATTTGTTATGAATTTCGGAAGAAAGAGAAGTAAGGAAGGCTAAGATGTCATTAATCCATAATGATTGTCATTAAGACTAATTAAACATGATTAAAGAAATTAATGACGATTGAAAGCCGCTAATGATCATTAGTAAACACTAACAAAATATATGCGTAAGCCGCGAAAGTTAAATCACGATTAGTGAAAGTTAATCACGATTAGTGTTAATTAAGCGTCATTAGCGAATCTAGAATCCTCTAGAATGTTCTAACTTAAGCTCCAAGTTTGGGATAAGTTTTGGCTAAAACCATGGGCCAAAACCATGGGCCGCTAAACCATGGTTAAGGTCTAAACCATGGTTTTCTACCATGGTTAGTGGTTTTCTGGGGCCTATAAATAGACCCCCCTACCCATTCATTCTCTACAACTTACACTACCACCACCCCAAGGGCTAGGGTCGAGAGGTTGGGAGGAGGAGTGGGAGGCGAGGGAGGAGCGCTAGCGAAGCGCTGCCGGGAGAACGAGGAGAAGAAAGGTATGATCCTCTCTTACTTGCTTCGTAAGCTAGGCTTTCAATTCATACTCTTGTTCTTCCAAGTTTTATTTTTTATTCATATTTCTTTCCGATTCGTTTTCTGTTGTGGTTCGAGGAGAAATCTGTGTAACACCCTACTTAGGTGCGGGCGGCTATGCACGTCAGTGACCCTGTGATTCGTCACACGTTCACTCATCTAAGACGTGTGGTGTCTACCGATTCTCCATCGTTTATGTTTCTATTCTTCGTATTATGCTTTTATACTTATTTTGATGGAGAAATCTGTGTAATACCCTACTTAGGTGCAGGCGGCTATGCACGTCAGTGACCCTGTGATTCGTCACACGTTCACTCACCTAAGATGTGTGGTGTCTACCGGTTCTTCATATCTTGTTTTTGATATATTCTTTCAGATTCATTGTTATTTTCCTCTCGATTGATTTTATAGAGGAAACTCTTTTCGTTTTTATTTTGAAATATGTCCCGATATAAGGGGAAACTCTGCCGAAATTTTCCGAGAAATATGTCCCGATATAAGGGGAAACTCTGCTGAAATTTTCCGATAAATATATCCCGATATAAGGGGAAACTCTGCCGAAATTTTCCGAGAAATATATCCCGATATAAGGGGAAACTCTGCCGAATTTCTAAGAGAAAATATATTCTTGACGTTCTTCGTGTTCTTCGCGTTCTTCGCGTTCTTCGTTCGTTCTTCGCGTTCTTAACATGTTCTTAGCGTTTTGATACGAAAAATGAAATTCGATCTTTTCAGGAGCCTTAAATTAGCCTTTCTAAAAACGAAACTCGATAAAGCCTTGCATATACGAGAGAGAGCTCGATTAGGTAACAAAATCCTTCTTTTTGCTGTTGGGTTTTCATACGAAATTATTGAAATTCTTGATTTAGTGTTCTTTGCTACGAAGAACCCTAATTTTGGTTATTTTTGAAAAAGTCTGAAGAATTGCTTTGTAATTCCCACTAAAATAAGATTTACACATCAAATTGATGCGTTGGCTCTGAAAGTTAGGGTTTGGGAGTTAAAATAGGCATAAATAGGAGTATACATATGGTTATGAATAATATATATGTGAGTCGATACCAAGTATTGCGGTTTATACAAATCAAAGACTTAACGAAAGAATTACATCATGTGAATTGGTGTGATTTGAGTTGGATCCTGAAAAGGATCATGTGTCACGATAAGGATGACTGGGAGTAGTACTACAGGTCGGGCATGCAACCTGTAGGTTGTCGGAAGGAACCCGTATTGGCATTTTCACTACCTAGGTGGTACACGGTTGCCCTGTTATGATAAGTGCGCACAAATTGAATGTTTTGCAACGCGTGATACCGGGAGCCAATATATTCGGGTTGGAACGACGGAAGATGTGGTCGTGTCATGTGGAGGCACGAGTGGTTCAATAGCGGCTGGGTCACGATAACATGTATTTAAAGCCGCTAGGTTATATGATTAAATGTTAGCCTGAGGTTTTAAGCAACCGAGTCCTCGAGGACGGTGTGCTCATTTGATTTTCCAGGCTGAGGGTTGAGACCCTGTTTAATAAAAGAAAAGGAAATTGTCAGGGTAGTATTGGAGGATTGGTTGAGGCGACGTGCGGCGGCATAAGCTTACCAAGATCAACACAATCTCCAATCCCGAAGCATCCACAGCTTTGGAGTCCAAGAATGGTGGGGTTCCCCTGGACTAATCCCTGATGTGGAATAGAAAAGAATAGGACTTAAATTAATGAAAAGGAATGAAATTTTGTGATATCAAGTTTTGAAAAAAATTACACAATTTATTTGCTTTTCTCTTCTTCGTTACTTAGCATTCGCTAATTTTTATCCTATGATTTATGGAAAACCCAACAGGTATTGGTGAGCCATAGCAAGGACTTTAAAAAAATTCATCCGGCTTACATACTAGACATCCAGCCAGCCACAGTAGCTTTACTCTTTAAGGTAGTTAGTAATCTTTTGCATATTTTCCTTTCAAGCTGATGTACATGTAATGGTTATAGTGGGACAATGTATCCTCTAAACTTTATTTTGTGAATGGAAAAGTGTTGAAATACTTTCTTCCGAGTATTTTTATTTGCAGTATATTTCTGAATGTTAGTTGTGATTGCTGAATAAATTATTGCTGAGTAACCAGATCCGGATATGGGAGGATCCGACGGCCCAGGAAACGGGGTCGTGACAAGATTGGTATCAGAGCAAGTTTACTCTAGTAATTTATTTAGTAATTAATAACTATGAGCGGTATTCAGAAACTAATGTTGTATTAAGATCCTTTGATCTTAATAAATGACTACATTACCATTCACAAGTCATTGTCCCTTATGTACATCATGCTAAAAAATATTGGATCTGACCTTTGACCTTGACATATCGGGATCATGGTAGACCAAGATATGTCTAGGCAATTAGCGGCTATGATGGCAATGCTTCAAGACATGGGTCAAAGGTAGTAGGCATTAGAGCAAAGACTCAATGCCACAATGAGAGATCAAAGTCTTCCAGACTCGTAGATGGTAGAGTTGAGGGTACTATTCACCCTTATAAGAATAAGTCTAGATACCATCGGTCTATAGAATTTGTTGCTCCTACTCCATTGGGAAGAGCAATAGAGGAGGTGCTTCGTAGGAAAAAAAAAGAGAGAATGAGAAGGAGAAGAATATATTATTTCTATTGTGAGGATAAGATTCCGATACAAGCAGAAAACCATTATCTTAGTTGGAACTAGGCGGTCAATCATAATGCAAGAAGATCTTAGACAATGGTGTGGGACAGATTGCAGGACATCACTCACCTGCTTATCTACTACTTATCGAATTGAATTACTTTGATCTTATACTAGGAATGGATTGGTTAGAAAGGCATCATGCATGTCTTGACTGTTTCCAGAAGACAGTAACATTCCACCTTCCTAACTCGATAGAGTTCCAGTTCATTGGAAAGACATCCAATGATAATATCAAATATATCTCTACATTGAAGGCACAACAGTTGTTAGAGCAAGGGTGCCAAGGTTATTTAGCTTATGTATCCACTACATCAGGGTCAGAAAGAATGATAGAAGATGTGCCTATAGTGTGCGAGTTTACTGATGTATTTCCAGAGGAACTACCTGGATTACCACCTGAGCGAGAGATTGAATTTGAAATCTCTCTCATACCTGATACTCAGCCTATCTCTATCCCTCCGTATAGGATGGCACCAGCTGAGTTACGAGAGTTAAAGGTACAATTGCAAGAACTGTTAGATAAAGGATTCATTCGTCCTAGTACTTCACCATGGGGTGCACCTGTCTTATTTGTTAGGAAAAAGGATGGCTCGATGCGGTTGTGCATTGACTATAGACAACTAAACAAGAGGACAATAAAGAACAAGTATCCTCTGCCAAGAATAGATGATCTCTTTGATCAGTTACAAGGTTCAACTGTGTATTCCAAGATTGATTTAAGATCTGGATACCATCAGTTGAAAATTAAAGATACAGATATTCCCAAGACAGCTTTTCGGACTAGATACAGGCATTATGAATTCTTAGTTATGCCTTTTGGACTAACAAATGCCCCAGCAGCCTTCATGGATCTCATGAATAGAGTATTCAAGGAGTTCTTAGATCACTTTGTAGTAGTCTTTATTGATGATGTGCTTATTTACTCAAAGGATAAGTATCTGCATGAACATCATCTCAGGAAGGCACTTGAAACTCTAAGGAAGAACAAACTGTATGCTAAATATAGCAAATGTGACTTCTGGCTATCTGAAGTATCTTTCTTAGGCCATGTTATTTCTGGGGAAGGTATATCAGTTGATCCTACAAAGGTTAGTGCGGTGATGAGTTGGGAACGCCCGAAGACTGTCACAGAAATACGATCTTTTCTGGGTTTAGCTGGATATTATAGAAGATTCGTGAAGGACTTTTCACGGATAGCATTGCCAATGACTAGACTAACTCAAAAGGAGGTCCCATTCTTATGGTCTGATACATGTGAAGCTAGTTTTCAGACACTAAAAGAATGCCTAACATCTGCACCAATCCTTATTCTACCCTCCGGGAGTGAAGGGTTTACAGTGTACATTGACGCGTCAAAAGGACTTGGGGCGGTTCTTATGCAACATGGTAAGGTAGTTGCGTATGCATCACGACAGCTCAGGACACATGAGAAGAACTACCCAACACATGACCTTGAATTAGCTGCCGTAGTGTTCGCTTTAAAGATTTGGAGACACTACCTGTATGGTATTACTTTTGAAATCTTCACCGATCATAACAGCTTGAAATATCTATTTGATCAGACGGAACTCAATATGAGACAGAGACGGTGGCTAGAGTTGCTGAAAGACTATGATTGCACTATCTCCTACCACCCTGGTAAGGGGAACGTCGTAGCAGATGCCCTTAGCAGAAGAATTTATTCACTCGGGTTAGTGAGTGCTATCCACTTCTGGGGTTTACTATCAACGTTAAGTGAATGGAAACTATTTGATAGTAGTGCTGATACTATAACTATTCCCCATCAATACAAACCAGAAATATGGGATAAAATAAAGAAAGGACAGGAGGATGATCCAGTCCTCAAAGACTTAAAACAACAACTTGAGAAGAATGAGATAGAGGGATTCCAGATACAAGATGGTTTACTGTATAATCATCACAGAGTTTGTGTACCAAACACACTTGAACTAAGGAAAGACATCTTACGAGAAGCTCATTGTTCTAGATTATCTATTCATCCAGGAATTACGAAGATGTATAAGGATCTTCATTCATACTTTTGGTGGCCAGGAATGAAGAAAGATGTTGCTGAGTTTGTGAATTCATGTTTCACTTGCCAGCAGGTAAAGGCTTCACACCAAAAGCCATCGGGATTATTGCAACCCCTCCCTATACCTGAATGGAAATGGGAAAGCATTTCCATAGATTTCGTTACTGGCTTACCTCAGACGACTGGTAGTAAAGATAGTATCTGGGTTATAATAGATCGTCTGACAAAGGTAGCACACTTCATTCCGATAAGCTTATCTTTCACTCCAGACCAGCTGGCTGAGTTATATATTACACATGTGATTCGCCTCCATGGTATCCCGAAGGAAGTAGTTTCTGATCGAGATTCACGATTCACCTCACACTATTGGGAGAACTTCATGAAAGCTTTAGGTACACAACTATGCTTGAGTACAGCATATCATCCACAAACAGATGGGCAGTCAGAACGTACGATTCAAACACTAGAGGATATGCTACGAGCATGTGCCTTAGAATGGAAGGGATCGTGGATTAAACATTTGTCTCTTGTAGAATTCACCTACAATAATAGTTACCATACAAGTATTGGCATGGCACCATTTGAAGCACTATATGGACGAAAGTGTACAACTCCTTTGTGTTGGCAAGAGGTCGGAATAAAGAACCTTTATGATTCAGATAGACTTCAGAAGACACGGGAAGCTGTAGAACTTGCTAGAAAAAGACTATTAACTGCTCAGAGTCGCCAGAAAAGTTATAGTGATACCAGGAGAAGAGACCTTGAATTTGAGGTAGGCAACTTTGTATTTCTCAAAATATCACCTATGAAGGGTGTTCAGAGGTTTGGCTTGCGTGGGAAGTTAGCACCCAGGTTCGTGGGTTCCTTTGAAATTATTCAACGGATTGGAAAAGTTGCCTATAGACTTGCACTTCCTCCACATCTTTCGGCAATACATGATGTATTTCATGTATCAAATCTGAGAAAGTACATTAGGGATCCAGAGCATAAGATAAGTTATGATGATTTACATGTTGAGCCAGATTTGACATACCAAGAGATACCTGTGCAAATACTTGAAAGGGATATCAAGAAGTTGAGAAACAAAGAGGTGCCTCTAGTTAAAATATTATGGCGGAACCAAGAGTTTGAAGAAGCCACATGGGAACCTGAGGCAGAAATGAGAGAGAAATACCCGTACTTGTTTGAATGATAAAATTATGTATTATGTATATGTTCATTTTAAATGACATGACGTTCATTCTCTTTAAGGTTGTTATGATTTCAATCCTCTTTAAGGATGTTATGCCTGCATTTCAAGTCTCGAGGACGAGACTTCCTTTAAGGTTGTTATAATTGTAAAGCCTTGAACTTGGCATATCTCGGATCCTATATAATAAGATCCGGCTCGTAAAGAGGAAACCGGCAGAATTTGTTTCGTGTGAATCGGACTTCGTTTCGATTTGTTATGAATTTCGGAAGAAAGAGAAGTAAGGAAGGCTAAGATGTCATTAATCCATAATGACTGTCATTAAGACTAATTAAACATGATTAAAGAAATTAATGACGATTGAAAGCCCGCTAATGATCATTAGTAAACACTAACAAAAGATATGCGTAAGCCGCGAAAGTTAAATCGCGATTAGTGAAAGTTAATCACGATTAGTGTTAATTAAGCGTCATTAGCGAATCTAGAATCCTCTAGAATGTTCTAACTTAAGCTCCAAGTTTGGGATAAGTTTTGGCTAAAACCATGGGCCAAAACCATGGGCCGCTAAACCATGGTTAAGGTCTAAACCATGGTTTTCTACCATGGTTAGTGGTTTTCTGGGGCCTATAAATAGACCCCCCTACCCATTCATTCTCTACAACTTACACTACCACCACCCCAAGGGCTAGGGTCGAGAGGTTGGGAGGAGGAGTGGGAGGCGAGGGAGGAGCGCTAGCGAAGCGCTGCCGGGAGAACGAGGAGAAGAAAGGTATGATCCTCTCTTAGTTGCTTCATAAGCTAGGCTTTCAATTCATACTCTTGTTCTTCCAAGTTTTGTTTTTGATTCATATTTCTTTCCGATTCATTTTCTGTTGTGGTTCGAGGAGAAATCTGTGTAACACTCTACTTAGGTGCGGGCGGCTATGCACGTCAGTGACCCTGTGATTCGTCACACGTTCACTCATCTAAGACGCGTGGTGTCTACCGATTCTCCATCGTTTATGTTTCTATTCTTCGTATTATGCTTTTATACTTATTTTGATGGAGAAATCTGTGTAATACCCTACTTAGGTGCGGGCGGCTATGCACGTCAGTGACCCTGTGATTCGTCACACGTTCACTCACCTAAGATGTGTGGTATCTACCGGTTCTTCATCTCTTGTTGTTGAGTATATTCTTTCAGTTTTATTGTTATTTTCCTCTCGATTGATTTTATAGAGGAAACTCTTTTCGTTTTTATTTTGAAATATGTCCCGATATAAGGGGAAACTCTGCCGAAATTTTCCGAGAAATATGTCCCGATATAAGGGGAAACTCTGCTGAAATTTTCCGAGAAATATATCCCGATATAAGGGGAAACTCTGCCGAAATTTTCCGAGAAATATATCCCGATATAAGGGGAAACTCTGTCGAATGTCTAAGAGAAAATATATTCTTGACGTTCTTCGTGTTCTTCGCGTTCTTCGCGTTCTTCGTTCGTTCTTCGCGTTCTTAACATGTTCTTAGCGTTTTGATACGAAAAATGAAATTCGATCTTTTCAGGAGCCTTAAATTAACCTTTCTAAAAACGAAACTCGATAAAGCCTTACATACACGAGAGAGAGCTCGATTAGGTAACGAAATCCTTCTTTTTGCTGTTGGAGTTTTCATACGAAATTATTGAAATTCTTGATTTAGTGTTCTTTGCTACGAAGAACCCTAATTTTGGCTATTTTTGAAAAAGTCTGAAGAATTGCTTTGTAATTCCCACTAAAATAAGATTTACACATCAAATTGATGCGTTGGCTCTGAAAGTTAGGGTTTGGGAGTTAAAATAGGCATAAATAGGAGTATACATATGGTTATGAATAATATATATGTGAGTCGATACCAAGTATTGCGGTTTATGCAAATCAAAGACTTAACGAAAGAATTACATCATGTGAATTGGTGTGATTTGAGTTGGATCCTGAAAAGGATCATGTGTCACGATAAGGATGACTGGGAGCAGTACTACAGGTCGGGCATGCAACCTGTAGGTTGTCGGAAGGAACCCGTATTGGCATTTCCCTACCTAGGTGGTACACGGTTGTCCTGTTATGATAAGTGCGCACAAATTGAATGTTTTGCAACGCGTGGTACCGGGAGCCAATATATTCGGGTTGGAACGACGGATGATGTAGTCGTGTCATGTGGAGGCACGAGTGGTTCAATAGCGGCTGGGTCACGATAACATGTATTTAAAGCCGCTAGGTTATATGATTAAATGTTAGCCTGAGGTTTTAAGCAACCGAGTCCTCGAGGACGGTGTGCTCATTTGATTTTCCAGGCTGAGGGTTGAGACCCTGTTTAATAAAAGAAAAGGAAATTGTCAGGGTAGTATTGGAGGATTGGTTGAGGCGACGTGCGGCAGCATAAGCTTACCAAGATCAACACAATCTCCAATCCCGAAGCATCCACAGCTTCGGAGTCCAAGAATGGTGGGGTTCCCCTGGACTAATCCCTGATGTGGAATAGAAAAGAATAGGACTTAAATTAATGAAAAGGAATGAAATTTTGTGATATCAAGTTTTGAAAAAAATTACACAATTTATTTGCTTTTCTCTTCTTCGTTACTTAGCATTCGCTAATTTTTATCCTATGATTTATGGAAAACCCAACAGGTATCGGTGAGCCATAGCAAGGACTTTAAAAAAATTCATCCGGCTTACATACTAGACATCCAGCCAGTCACAGTAGCTTTACTCTTTAAGGTAGTTAGTAATCTTTTGCATATTTTCCTTTCAAGCTGATGTACATGTAATGGTTATAGTGGGACAATGTATCCTCTAAACTTTATTTTGTGAATGGAAAAGTGTTGAAATACTTTCTTCCGAGTATTTTTATTTGCAGTATATTTCTGAATGTTAGTTGTGATTGCTGAATAAATTATTGCTGAGTAACCAGATCCGGATATGGGAGGATCCGACGGCCCAGGAAACGGGGTCGTGACAGGTCATCACAAGACCTTGTGCATTTCTAGCAAATTCCAACCTAACCAACATCCCCCTCTCTACCCGTGGGTCCCACTTTATTCCTTTTTTAAAAAATTAGACAAATCAATTTTACATCATCAATCCTATCAAAAAATAATATATTATACCATCATATCATATAAAAATTATAAACTACTCCACTTCTACTCACTTTTTCAAACTTCAATACAATCACATCACAATAACTACTCACTTTTTCAAACTTCAATACAATCATATCACCCCAAACCCACTTCTAACCCACCCCCAGTTTAACCCTCTATCCAAACACCAAAATCAAAAAACGGGTTACCCTCTACCAGTTTAACCCGCCTTAACCCGTCAACCAAACGCACCCTTAGGGTTCCCAGATCTTTCGTCACAAATTGACTGCCGAGAAAATCTTTAGTCATCTTGAGTCCTTGCTCATCATCTCCTGTAATAATAATATCATCAACATACACCATAATAGCCACAATACATCTAGGCGTCTTCTGCACAAATAATAAATGGTCTGCATTTGACCTCTTGAAGCCCTATCGTTCAATCAGTTCAGAAAGCTTTTGAAACCACGCTCTAGGGCTCTGTTTAAGGCCATATATCGCCTTATGGAGTCTACAAACCTGTGCACACTCCCCCTCAGCAGCAAATCCCAGAGGCTGCTGCATATAGACCTCCTCGTGCAGATCTCCATATAAAAATGCATTCTTCACATCAGGCTGAAATAGCGGCCAATCCCGTGCTACCGCAACTGAAAGTAGGACACGTAAGGTGGAATGTCGAGCAACTGGCGAGAACGTGTCCATGTAATAAACTTCATATGTCTGAGTAAAACCACGTGCTACAAGCCTCGCCTTGTACCGTTACAGGCTTCCATCGGCATGGTATTTAACAGTAAATACCCACTTGCAGCTAACAATAGACACGCCAGGTGGTGGAGAAACAAGCGTCCATGTATCACGGGACTGCAAAGCGGCCATTTCCTCTTCCATAGCAAGACGCCATTTGCTATCTTTGAGTGCCTCCTGGTAATTGCGTGGAATCCCGACGGCAGATAGGGCTAATGCAAATCTCTGGAAGTCTCCCGTCAGACGATGAAATGAGACATGAGAAGCAAGTGGGTAGGAAGGACAAGTACGCTTCTGCTTCCTAATAGCGATAGGCACGTCCAAGTCTCCATGATCATCATCCTGTTGTGGTTCCTGTATCAATGGATCCTCAGACTCATCATTAGTAATCAAGTTATCAGAACCAACCTGAGGGTTGCTGGATGACTGGCCATGACCTTGAGCAGAGGAGGACCGACGAGTATAGTACTTTGGTAACGGTGGCACAACGGTCACTGGAGGTGGTAAGGGTGGAGGTGATGGTGGAGATGACACATAGGGTAGCTGACTCATAGGAGGAGGTGGCATGTAGGAGACCTCAGTATCAGAATGGGGAGTAGTCATTTGGTCACCTGTAGGAGAGAAAAACATGACAGATTCAAAGAATGTGACATCAGCGCTAACGAAATATTTTCGACGCAACGGATCAAAGCACCGATAGCCCTTCTGTGTCCTGGAGTACCCGACAAACACACATTTGATAGCCTGCGAGAAAGCTTATCAAGACCTGGCACCAACTGATGGACGAAATAGACACAACCAAAGACACGAGGTGGAAGAGAGAACAACTCCTTCTCAGGAAAGGCGAGAGAGAGAGGAGTTTTCTCATTCAAGACAGATGAGGGCATGCGATTTATTAAGTAGCAAGCTGTGAGAACCGCATCACCCCAGAACGAGTTTGGAGCATGACTCTGAATAAGTAAGGTTCTAGTGATATCCAACAGATGACGGTGTTTCCGCTCTGCAACACCATTCTGCTGTGAAGTGTAAGCACATGAAGTTTGATGAATTATACTATGAGATGAAAAGAACAAGGACAAAGTTCTAGTACAGAACTCCAAGGCATTGTCAGACTGCACAGTTTTCACAGTAGAAGAGAAAACATTCTGAACTTCATTGATTAACATTTGAATCACATTTCCTGCTTCAGATTTATTTTTCAACAGAAACACCCAAGACAAACGGGAAAAATCATCTACTATAACCAGATAGAACCTGTGTCCCTGGTGGTCAGGAACACGACTTGGACCCCAAATATCAATATGGACTAACTCAAACAGGGAGCTACTGCTCCGACTCTGACGACTCGGGAAAGTAGACCGATGATGCTTTCCCAACTGACATGCTTCACATTGAAAAAACGACTTCGGAGAAATCTGGGGCAGAACACGACAAAGCTTCTGGAGAGGGAGATGACCAAACCGGAGATGCCAGGTATATGGAGAGTCTGGTCCTGGAGGATGGAGAGATGCACCAATATAGGGAGTATTGACCAGACGGTAGAGACCATTATGCTCACGGCGACAGCCAATCACCTTGCCCGAGGTTATGTCCTGAAAAACAAGAGATGATGAGTCAAAAATAGCTCGACAGTTCAAATCCTTTGTAATCTGGCTAATAGACAGTAAATTCATAGAGAAATCAGGAGCGTATAACACATTCCGCAGGCTCATGAAAGGTGTCAATTGAACCTCCCCCTGTCCAATGATTGGGGAATGTGTCCCATTGGCTATCACTACAGTTCGTCCTGAGGAGACCGATCTATATATATTGAGTTGTTCTCTATCACCACAAAGATGATGGGTCGCTCCAAAATCCATAATCCAGTTGGAAATCATAGATCCATCAAAAGAGGAGAGAGCAAAGGGACTACCTGAGGTGATGGCAGTGGCAGATGAACTAGTAGAGGCAGAGACTGCAATATCTGACTGACCTCCAGGTGTTGTATCAGGAGGCATGATATTCCTCAGTCTGCCAACAAGATCGTCAAAACGCTGATCCAACGAGGAAGGCGCAGGAGACTCCACTTGTTCTGCTACCCAAGCCGATGCAGGAAAGCCATGCTTAGAGTAGCATGTATCCTCATAGTGACGAGGGCGACGGCAATAGCTGCATGATTGCCGAATTCGACCCCCACGACCCCGGGGTCCACGGCCACGGAAGTTAGAGGATACACCTCTTCCTTTAGAGGTTGCCATAGTTGAAGGTGTCCGGTTGGCAGTGGAACTTAGAACAGTAATGCGACTCAACCGGCAAAAAGCTTCCTCCATAAGAGGAATGGTAGCATCAGCAAGAATCTGAGACCGTGCAGCATCATACTCTGGATCAAGTGCAGCCAGGAATACTCCTACCATGGTAGCATTCCTGTACGTCTTATGCTGCTCAGGAGTGGCCGTCAACGGCATGAAGCTATGGAGCTTCTCAAACATCCCTCGTAGGGATGTATACAAAGAGTGAAGCGGTCGCCCATTCTGCTAGACTGTGAAAATATCATGTTGCAGCTGAAGTATCTTGGTCTCGTTCCGCGCCTGTTAATATGTCGCCGCTAGGATATCCCACATAACCTTAGCCATGGGCTGATGTAGTACATCGTTGGCGATTTCTATCGTCAACATCCCAGATAGCCAGACTTTGGCATACGCATCATCTGTCTCCCACGAGGCGTTCACCTCAGTCTTCTCGATCGGCTCCCCATCGGTAAGAATATGTTTCTTAACATTCGACTTCATCAGGCTCATGAACTGCATCGCCCAGAGCTCATAGTTTGTTCCGTCCATCTTCACAATAGGCGTTGGACCTCTGAATGCGCCAGTGACGGGTACATCAACCTTGTTCTCTGACATATTACCGACAGAAGACTGCTACAGGTGTGAGAAATCAAAGTTTGTGTGTCTACACAAACATCTATGGGTTCGGGTGCACGTGTAGACTCATGCACACCAACCCATCAACCAACGGAGGAAGCCGAGGCGGTACCCAAACACAGGCAGCACGCGATGCGTGCTATGCACGCAAGTCGAGCGCGCGGTGCCCGCAGAACAGGTGCGCAGTGCGCGCTAGGGCACGCAGGTCGAGCGCGCGGTGCGCGCAGAACAGGCGCACGGTGCGCGCAAGGGTAGACGCGTTGTGCTCGCGAGGCTTGTGGTGTTGACCTTGTGGCGGCGCCGAAGAGGGGAGGAAGCAAGGGTGCGCGCACGAGCCGAAGAGGCGCCGGAGAGGAGGGACGGCGCTGGAGCAGGTTGAAGGTGGGGTTAGGGTTTCTTGGGAATCGAGAGCTCCGGTCTAGGACCGCCGCTCTGATACCATGTTGGAGAAAATAAGAGCACTTGTTTATTTCTGAGAACCCTCTACTCTCTTATATAGTAGAGAGTCATATGGGTAAATTACATAACGTAGATAACAGTAAAAGAAAATAAGAAAAAAGTACATATATAAATATGAAAACATAAATATCTTCACAGTGGTCAATTTCTTTTCGAGTTTAGGGCGATGGAGAAGGTGGGTAGCGTGAAAAGTCTAGTAGTTGCTTGTAATAGGGACTTTATGTCGCTGGATCGGAGATGATTGGTTGGAAAGTGGTTCTGTTATGCTTAAGGACACGTGGGACAAAGATCTACTACTATTTTCATGTATTTATGTACTGATTGATGCTGCTCTCACAATTCAGACCACGCATATGAGAGGATTTGCGTACACGACTAGGGAGATCTTTGCGTGGCGTGCTACAGACATGCAAGAGCATTGCAAGGAATACATATGTCTTAAGGACCACATGAAGGTAACAGATTCTCCATCAAGTTCATCTCTTAAAATGTGCAGGGTCTGTGTGACTCGGAAAAAAGAAGAGTGGTCTACAGGATGTTGGATGAGTTGATGCAGAATGGGATTTTGCAATGGATAAAAATAATATTTTGTGGTGGAGAAGAGATAGGACTAGGAGTAGTTGAGAAGAAGAAAACTCGTCGGAGAACGAGGGATTTTGGAGAAGAGAATCGCGGAGATCGCGTAGGGAAGAGAGAGACGAGAGAGAGATAAAATCTCAATTTTTACTTTAACTTGAACTGTTTAAAACAATAGACTACCATCTCTTTATATAGGAGGGATGGGATTACAAAACTAGAAACAAATCAAATTCAAATCCCAACTTATCCTTATTTGACCTTAATTGATTTGAATAAAAATTCAAATCTACCTTATCCAAATTTGACTCTAACTAATTAAATTTGAAATCAAATTGAAACCAACTAACTAATTTGAGATCACACGTGATCTCTTTTATTTAAATAAAATTGCAACGACTCAAATAAACATAAATAAAATTAACCTTGAAATAACAGATAAAAAGTAGAACGTGAGGCCCTATTTATTCATTTCACGCTGCATCAAATCTTCTCAGCTTGAAAAATTTGTCTCCCGACGAATTGCTGGATCTGCAGGCTTGTAGGTTGATAAATTTAATCAACGTTCTCGATCATCCCAAGGAGAACTGATGTGGAGCAAACGGTGGGATCCAAGCGTGCGTGGGCGAAGGTTTGAACCATTAGCTTCATGTCGGAATAACATGTGTGGCGCGAATGTGGGCGCCCATCCGGGTTCTGTCCCATTGATATGGTACTTAAACAACTGATGTAGCATCTTCATGTCGGACAACTCGGCCTTTGGAGCTTTCATAGCAAAGTAATAGCACAAATATAATAGAGGAGGAGATGTGGCCAATGAATTAAGCCATGGGGCTTTAAATAGGTGAAACCCATTATCCTTATCCTTATTGGGTGAGGAGGCCACCCAGATGTCTTGTTTTCAGCACTCCCTTTTAAATATTCATGCACCAGGGGGGTGGACTGCAATTTTCGTACCCCTTCATTTGAACAGATTTTGTAAGGGGGTTCCTTTCTTTTGGCCTTCACATAAAAACTTTTATGAGGATGGTTTTGCCTGCAATTTTTCCAATTCATATCCCTTATTCCCAGGGATCCGATTGAGGGAATCAATGCTAGGTTTTCTCTCAAGGAGAGGTGACAGCGCACATGCCCGTAATTTGGATCTCGGCTCCAGCAGCGGCAATGTTGGCGGCAGCCTCAAGCGGTCAACGGAAGGCGGCAGAGGCTCCTGCCTTCGGGGTTCGGGCGACGGCTACAGCAGTTGGTGCGGTGGCGCGCATGGGGAGAATATCGGTGGCGGCTCGCGATAGGGGAGGCGGAATCATGGCCTTAAATTTCGCCGAAATTTGGTTTCGGTGGGTGACCGAAATTCGGCCGAAATGGCCTATATCGGCTGAAATTTAGGGGGGCTAGTTCAAAAAACTACCGAAATGACCGAAATTTCGGTCGAATTTTGACCGAAATTTCGTTTCGGTCACTTAACGAAACAAAACCGAAATCCGAGTTTTAAGGCCTTGGGCGGAATAGGGTTGGTGGTGGCGGCAACGTTGGAACAGGGGTGGTGTCGTGGGCGAGAGGAAGGAAGCGGTGGGACTGCAGGTTTGTCTGGAAACACGAGAATGGCAGGAAGGGCCCGTGAGGGTGGTGGGGGAAGGGGGGTTGTCGGTGGCACATGAGGTGTGAGGGTAGGAGGGGATGGCGGCAGCGGTGGGGCAGAGAGGCTTGTTGTGGGAGGGAGTGGGGCAGGGGGAAACGGGGATGCAAGAGGAGGCGCGAGGGCAGCGAAGGCAACGGGTGTTGGGACTGGGGAATGAGCCGGAAGGGGTGCGGGGGTGGTGGGAGAGCGCGCGGGGGCTGAGGGTTGTGCGTGAGGGGAGTGCGGGGGTGTTGGGAGAGGGTGCAGGGGCTGGGAGAGGCGCGGGGGCGGGGCTGGACTGGTTGTTGGGGCACGAGGGTGGTGGGAGGTGAGGTTGGGCAGTGAAATGCGTCGCAGGGGTTGCGAGGGTGGTGGAAGGGGTTGAATGTGAGCCTGGAAGGGGTGTTGCTGCAATCGGGGAAGCTGCCAGAGGTGCGAGGGTGGTGGAGGGGGTTCGTGAGAGGGCCGCGGAGGGGCAGTAGATTGATTCTTGTGGCTTTTGCAAGTCAGAATGTAACTGGACAGCAAGCAGTTCGATATTTTTTTCTCCTGAAACGGCCTGGACTGCGCATAAATCGTCATTGATGGCGAGATTTTCGTGATTTTCTTTATCATGGGTCTGAACAGCGGCTTCTAGCCTTCTACGATCGAAGACTTTGATTCGGCGGCGCATAGAGTCTCAAAATTAGCCATCAAATCTCGTAGCTTTGCTTGGAAATCAAGCAGTACGCCCATCATCTCCTTGTTGTAGGCGTCGTTGGCTCGCCGTTTACGTTCTGACGATTAGTAATCTTTCGTTGAATGTCGGCGCGAACGTCTGGACGGATCGTCAGATCGTGAGGACGATCTGTAGGCCATGCTCGGATACCAAACGATGCAGAATGGGATTTTGCAACGGATAAAAATAATATTTTGTGGTGGAGAAGAGATAGGAGTGGTTGAGAAGAAGAAAACTCGTCGGAGAACGAGGGATTTTGGAGAAGAGAAATGCGGAGATCACATAGGGAAGAGAGAGACGAGAGAGAGAGAGAGAGATAAAATCTCAATTTTTACTTTAACTTGAACAGTTTAAAACAATAGACTACCATCTCTTTATATAGGAGGGATGGGATTACAAAACTAGAAACAAATCAAATTCAAATCCCAACTTATCCTAATTTGACTCTAATTGATTTGAATAAAAATTCAAATCTACATTATTCTAATTTGACTCTAACTAATTAAATTTGAAATTCAAATTGAAACCAACTAACTAATTTGAGATCACACGTCATCTCTTTTATTTAAATAAAATTGCGATGACTCAAATAAACGTAAATAAAATTAGCCTCTAAATAACAGATAAAAAGTAGAACATGAGGCCCTATTTATCCGTTTCACGCTGCATCATGAGTGATATATAAACATGGTCTTTCTTCGGGAGACCAAGATTCAAGGTTGGAAGATGTGGAAATCGATTGGCAGTCAATTTCTTTCCGAGTTTAGGGCGATGGAGAAGGCGGGTAGCGTGAGAAGTCTAGTAGTTGCTTGGAATAGGGACTTTCTGTCGTTGGATCGGAGGTGATTGGTAGGCAAGTGGTTCTGTGGTGCTTAAGGACACGTGGGACAAAAATCTACTACTATTTTCAAGTATTTATGTACCGATTGATGCTGCTCTCAGAATTCAGACCATGCATATGAGAGGATTTGCATACGCGACTAGGGAGATATCTAAAACAGCACCCTGGTTAATAGTAGTGATTTCAACATCATACTATCTCTTCTTAACATCCTCGCCTACTAAGTAGGAACTACAATTTGTCGTTGACTCTCAGTTGAAGATTCTTGATGAAATCGACTACCGCTTTACTTTGTGTGTTTCGGGGTCACGTCAGTGCATGGATCATTTGTTCTCGACTATGTATCTTCAATATGCCTTCTTGTTGGCTTGCATCTATTCGTTATTGCGATCCAAATATATAAATCCGATTTAGTCCTAGGGGGATGATGGTGTGCCTCAATCTTTCTTCCGTTTTGAGAAAGCTTGTATTTTTACGACGAATTCTTGGAGATGGTGTCTACTTATGGATGTCTTTCCAGTGTAATGGTTGGCCTATAGTTCGGATCTTCCACAACTTAGAGGCACCTCGTCGACGGCTATGCTTATACAAGATGGAGATGTATGAGAGACATGGTGTCCGTTGGAGGGAGACACATGATGAGAGATTAACCAACTTAACTAGGAAGAAGATGACTGTGATCTTTTTGCACTCGGAGTAGGAGGCTTGAGAAGGGTTCCAACGAGGCAGGGAGTCATCCGATAAGAGGATAGGAAGGAGGATGCGGCATGGCAACTAAGGAGAGGGATGCTAAAAACAAGTTCTTTCATGTTGTTGCCGATGGTAGGGGGCGTCATTATTATATTCGCACCCTTCTGGTGGATGATGTGAGGATTGATTGGTATAGGGAGGTGGGAGCGGTAGTGGAGAACTACTTTCTTCCATGAGCATGCGCCCCATCAATCGTGGTTGGATATGGCTCAGTTCGAGTGTGTCATCCCTATCTCCTGACCAAAAGGACGAGCTCTCAAGGAGTTTTAATATAGAGGAGATATGGTCGACGATTTTTTAGCTTAATGTTGATGAGTCACCAGGATCTGATAATTTCCATGTACTATTTTTTGGGGGATTTTTGGGATACAATTTGCTTGGATAGTTTTAAAATGGAGAAGTTCATTGTGGGGGAATGTTGGTCTCAATCAAATCCTCCATTTCCTTCTTCCTAAGAGGGAGTTCTCTAAATGTGTGTAGGATTTAAAACCTACTCCCTTATATAATGTGGCCTACATAATTGTCGTGAAGGTCTTTGCAAACCGTTTGCAGGTGATTACTTGTGATTTGATTGTCCATGTTCAGACCGCTTTTGTCCCGAATAGGCAAAATGATGGACAATATTTAGGGTTGCCAGGAAAGCTTGAGCTCGATGAGCTCAACTCGGGCTCGGCTCGTTAAGGACTCGCGAGCCGGACTCGAAACCTTAACGAGTCCAAGCTCGAGTTGGGTTCTAAGGCTCGTTAGCTTATCGAGTCGAGTCCAAGTTGGGCATTGTTCAACTCGGAAACTCGACTCGATAACTCGTTTTCCATCTTAATAAAAAATTAAAAACATATATACCGAAACTTCCACATTGAGTTTGATATAAAATAGAGGTTAACATTTTTCTTGCCCAAAAAGCTATAGAAAAGAGTATAAAAAATCAAAATTACAAATATCATTTGCATAATTTAATGTATAAAATGGAACAATGACTCATTAAGAGGATCGTGAGCCAGCTCAGAAACTCATGACTCGATAAGAGGCTCGTGAGTCAGCTCATTTTGAGGCTCGTGAGCCAGCTTAGAAACTCGTAGCTCGATAAGAGGCTCATGAGTCAACTCGAACTCGACAAGTTCGAGTTCGAGTTGGTGATCCAAGGCTCGACCCTTATCGAGCCCGAGTTCGAGCCTTAGGTTTTTTATCGAGTTCGAGTCCGAGTTAAGGCCAACTCGGCTCGTTGAACTCGATAGACACCCCTAACAATATTGCGTTGGCCTATGAGAGTGTGGAAGATAGAAGCATATAAGAGTGAAGGGCTTGCCCTTAAGGATGGCTTCTCCGAAGCTTATGATAGTTTAGTTTGACAATTCTTGTGTTTGGCTTTAGTGAGTACGAGTTTCCCAATCACTTAGATGAAGTTTTGCATGACTATTGAATCATACATGATTCTAATCAATAGTAGACATGATAATGGATTCTTTCAGCAACGGAGGGGGCACTCGATACCGGTGCCCACTTGAGCCTCTGTTGTTAGTTCTGGTTGTCGACACTCTTCCTATCATGCATGATGGACTGAGAGGTGTAGAGAGGTAGTAGCTCATGCCATTTTTAGAATCACACCTCCATACCCATTTTAAACTATGTCGATGACACTATTTTTATCAATGAGGGTGGCACTTTAAAGGTCAAGGAAATGTATATGGTTCTTGACATTTTCGGAAAGCTCTCGGACCTCTCCATTAACATGTCCAAATTAGTTTTCGGTCCATTTTGGCTCTCTACTCCCAAGAATGATGAGTGTGTGTCCATCATGGACACCCCTCGTGGGATCTACCGATTAATTATTTGGGGTCTTCCACTAACAAATGGAAGGGGTAAATGCAATTTTTGACAACTAAAATAAGTCTAGAGTCCCCTAAAAGTTGTTTTATTTCATAAAGGTCTACATGTCATTTTTTATGTTCTTTATTTAGAGTCTAGTGTTTTATTAGTGTGGCCCTATTGGTATAAAAGGATGGTGGGGGGAGGGCGGGAAGAAAGGCACAATAGTTTTAGAGAAAGAAAAGAAGCCCAACAAGTCCCCCTTGCTCTTCCCCACTCTCTTCTTTCTCTCCTTTTCCGCAACCGCCTCCCTTGCAACCTCTTTCTCCACCCTACAGATTGAAGGGAGGCAATCAGTTTCGCTCATTACGGAGACGTGAAGATCGGATTACATCCGATCAAAATAAATTCGTCGTACGAGTTGAGATTGGAGTGGAAATTTAAAAATTTTAAAGAAACTACGTGGATCGGGAACCATTTCCAATCCATTTGATCAAGTTCACATGAGATTAGAACATACCTCGATAGGTGAACGTGATCTCTGAGCGAAGAGATCTCATGTCGCAAGTCTGATCCGAAGAAGACAGCACTTGCAGGTGTGGGGATGAACCATCTGCTTCCTACAATCCAACGAGACGATGTGAAATTCCTTGCTCTTGATTCGTCAAATGAAATCCTATTCCTACTTCAAGAGCAAGAAGTACTAAAGAGGAAGATCCTCCACACGAGATCGGTCAAATCGATTGGGTGGCACAACATCAGCGATGGCCACTAAGAGGGAGCGGTATGGCTGTGCAGGAGGACGGTTATGGGGTAAGGGGACGACTACAGTGAGGTAAGCGAATGACCTGGGAGAAAGGGAGAGACTTGTTGAATTTCGGAATAAATTAGAGAGCATGGATTGCCCATCCTTTTATGTTTTTTGAACATTTAGGATTGCAATCCTAATTTTCAAATGGATAGTTAGGATTAATTGTAATCACCAATAACTTGAGGGTAGAAGTTGATGAAATATTATCAACTTTTTTTATTTAATTAACCTTCCATCATATCCGTCAACAAATAGATAATTAAAAAAAGGGTAAAATGGGGCTGCCCCCAGAGAGTAGCCAACTTGGCTACTTCCACCCCTATTTTTCCCTCATTTTTTTATTTTTTTGGAAAATAAAAATTTGTATAATCATCATTATATCCCTCTCACATTCTATTAAAATTTCGTCAGAAACAGAGACTCCTAAGCCCTCCATCCAGACGACATTTTTTTAACGGTCGCAGGATTTTTTAAATCGACCATGTTTGGATGGAGGCCGTAGGAGTCTCTGTTTCTGACGAAATTTTAATAGAATGTGAGAGGGATATAATGATGAATACACAAATTTTTATTTTCCAAAAAAATAAAAAAATGAGGGGAAAATAAGGGTGGGAGTAGCCAAGTTGGTACTCCCTGGGGGCAGTCCCATTTACCTCTTAAAAAAATATAGGGGATAATATATCTACAATGGGGATGGCCACCGTCGTCCCCATTTTATGTGCTTTCTTTTTTCTTTTATTCGGTTGTAATCTTTCAACAACCAAATCTTTAATTTGTTAACTAATTTTGGAATTTAATTATCACCAAATAATTCTAAACTATTTGTGACAATTACAAACAAGCCATCCACCAAATATGAATCACATTCATAAGTCCAAAACTAAATGTAAATCTAATTTACATGTTTGTATAATGTGAATAGTATTCATAATCAAGTCTCAATCAGAAAATATGTATCTTATCCACACTATCCATAATTATTATGGATAGCATTGTCGACGATAATTTTATCCAGGATATTTTTTTAAAAGAATTTATCCAGGATAATTAAATTCAAATTATTTATCTTAGATTCCTCTCTGCATATATCCAAAAACAATGTGAATCTTATCCACATTATTCACAGAGTATTGTGGATAACATTATCCAAGATAATGTTGTCTAGGAAAATTAAATAAAATTTGATCATCCTAAATTTTTCCTCTTTGCTCAAATCTTGTCTCTTCAAAAATATTCCTCAAACTCCTTCAGGATAGTGTGCCTTCTCCACGGATACTTTGAGATAAGATTAGGACAATTGTATATGCCATGTATAGATATTCAAATCTAGAAGACCTCCCAGAGATGTCGAACCATATCAATCAGTGTACGAATCTTCTCAATGTATCTGAATATAATTCGAATCAATGACCAGCCATTAGACTAGGATTGGATAACTAGTCTACTGAGCGGAGTCACTAAAATCTAAACAAGTTTCATCACTCAAAATCGAAGTATGATGATATATAATTAATTAAGATTACATCACCCTCGAGTATTCTCAATACTTGTACATCCTGCAGAATGGAAGACTGTGATTAAACTCAAAGATGAGATCTCATTTAAATTATCTCCTTCGAGGTTTTAACAGTAGAGTTTCTCATTCGATCATTAGGAGTTGGTATCGATCATATGCTTTCCAAAAGCATATATCATACCTTCAAAATGACCATCGATAGAATTCGATTTATCCCAATATCTCATGAGTGAGCTCATGTCGTCCGATTAAGTAGTGAACATGTATGATACCTTTGAAAGACCACATCACTCATATGCCCTTATATGCACAATATCACGTCGTATATAGACCGTGACTAAGTCATCAGCCTAATGGTCTGCCTAATGCAGATACTCAAACACATAGTGACAAAGTTGTCTTCAACCAGAGGATGTATGCCTATATTGTGAAGGTATATGACACAGGTCTTACTGTCTTAGTTATCTCGATCTTGCTAAGTCAACTCATTGACTCAACTCATCTGGCACCTCCGAATATCTAATTTTATGCAGAAGGCATGCATCAAGAGGTCGGACATATGTCAGCATTTGGAATAAGGATTGCATCTCCCTCTCGGGCAAGAGATCCTTTATTGATAATCATTTAATGGTGACAGTTGTATCCTCGATGTCAAAGGTTTAAATATCGATATCGATTATCGTATCGACACTGTGTCAATACAATATTCGGGAGAAATTTCGACCATATAGACAAACATTTGTGAGGGGATGACCTGAAAAGCCCCTCATATCATCATTTCACTCAAAATTTCGATCCCATGATGAAAGCGAAATTTCGGTGAAGTTTTGCGAAATCTGAAACAATGCTCAATCTAACTCTTTAGATATCACATTAGCATTGGCCTTTATGATCCAACCATTCGTTCATCAGCAATATGATTTCAAGATGGCCAAGGTACATAATCCTATTTGTACTAAGGGATCCATTAATAAGTGCATGCATAATCATATAGATAAATTATAATCTTAGAAACACCATCATCCCACCACCTCCACAACCTGCCTCGTACCCATTTTTTCCCCTTTGCAGTCAAGCGCCAATCTGGAGAGTCTTTTTTTGTTTTTTCTATTGTTTTAATTATTTAACTCCAAGTAGCATGCTCCAATTTATCAATTTCTCCCATTTGTTTTCTTGGAAGATGATATGGATGTGTTGGCAAGGTCAAGGGTCAATGGTAGTCGACCTTCTTTTAGGCTATCTCCAAGTAGCAATTCAATGATTTCTTGCACCTCTCGGAGGATTTCTCTAGTTAGATACCATGGAATGGTGGTGATTATTGGGCATGGCACAATGTGACTTTCTCTACTCAGGGTGCTTAACGGGCCCTCGTTGTCAATCGGATATTTGATCTAAGGGATCGGGAATGTGATTGTAATCTGATCTTGATCCTCTGTGGTCCTATGAAGATAGGGATTTTTCTGTAACTGCACCAACAGAAGCACCTTCAGAGAAAAGTCTGCATGTCAAGATGTCTCGAAGGATGAGTGTACTTCCTCATCTTCCCCGCTTCGTCCAAGTTAATACATCTCTTTCTTTCATGTGCCTGGGTTTGGAGACGTGACTGTGCAAGAATCTTTGCAGGAGCATGGCATACAGATTGAGGAGATTCCCAATGACCTGGAGAAGCGTACATGTGCCACATATCCTCTCACGTCACAAGTTTCCTTTGATCGCTTGATAGGGGAATTAAGGAGATTTGTGGTCGCTCTATCTGTCGTGAAAATCCTATGGAATTACCAAGAGGTTTTGAGAGATAGTTGATGACGTTTGGCCATGGAAGAGGAGATGGTTGCTCTATGATCGTGTGGTACATGGAGTTTGGTTCTCGCTACTAATGGAGCATCCATTCTCAACTGCAAATGCGTTTTTACCGTCAAACACCATGCAGATGAGAGTCTCGATCATTACAAGGCAAGATTGGTTGCACATGGTTTTACTCAGACATGGAGTGGATTATCTGGTCACATTCTCCAATGTTGCTCGCCATTATACTCTACGAGTGCTTCTTTTCATTGTTGTGATACGTGGTTGGTATTATTTCAGTTTGATGTTAAAAATGTATTTCCTTATGGTGATCTCCAGGAGGAAGTCTACATGCAGCAGCCTCCAGGGTTTGATGCTGAGGGGGAGTGTCAGCAGATTTGTAGACATCATAAGGCAATATATGGCCTGAAGCAGAGTCCAAGGGCGTGGTTCCAGAAGCTCTCAAATCTGATTGAGATGTAGGGATTCAAGAGATCAAATGCAGATCATTCCCTGATTGTACAGAGAACTTCTAGAGGTACGGTTGTTATCATGGTATATGTTGATGACATACTTATTACAGGAGATGATGTGCAGGGGATCAAGAGGGCAGAGGAATTTCTAGGCAGACAATTTGTCACCAAGGATCTTGGCAGCCTACAGTATTTCCTGGGGTTTGAGTTTCATCAGGAATCAACAGGATCTTGTGATGACCTAAAGAAAGTATGTTACAGACATGCTAGTTGAGACAGGCATGATTAGGTGTTGACCTGCTAATACTCCAATGGATCCCAGCATGAGGCTATATGATGATACAATCAATTGGTGGTAAAGCTTCTCTACATCACCATTACTAGGCCAGACATCTCCTTTGCAGTTAGTCGGGTCAGCCAGTTCATGGAGCAACCCCGACAGGTACATATGGATGCAGTTTATATGATTTTGAGATACCTAAAGTCATCTCCCAAAGGAGGATTACTATTCATGAAAGGAGCAACTCTGACCATCTCAGCATGTGCAGATGCAGACTATACAGGATGTCCTATGGCAAAAAGTCCACTTCAAGCTTCGTTGTAATTGTTGGTGGTTCTCTTGTTTCTTAGAAGAGCAAGAAGCAAATTGTGGTTGCTAGGTCAAGTGTTGAATATGAATATAAATCTATGGCACAAGCAAGTACGAAGATGATGTGGGTTCGAGTAGTGTTAGCATGACTTAAATATAGATATACATCTTCCTATGTAGTTACAATGTGATAACCCAACCAACTTATTTATTGCAAACAATCATGCATTTCATGAGAGAACTAAACATATGAAGTGGAATGTCACTATATATGGGATATGATTTGCTCAGAGGACCGTTTCAGAAGTATTCATCCAAGCTGAGCATGGCTGACATCTATGCTCCATCTTGAGGAAGAGTGTAGAGATATGTTTATGTTATGTATTGTTTTCTCTATTATTTTCTTTCCGTCTATCGCATGTAATTTACCCATAGGCCTCTCCTCTATATAAGAGAGCCCAAGAGTTCATGGAATAAACAAGTTCCTTTCTTTTCCTAACAAAGTCCATTCCTTTTTGCTTTGATTACGGACAAGTTGAGTAGTCACATTGAGGATGATATGCTTAGTTGCATGTTGTTTATAAATGATATTGTTGATTGATAAGACAATAGATGAAGTAAATGAGAAGCTGGAGGTTTGAAGACATACCTTAGAGATTAAAGGGTTTCATATAAGTAAGGTTAAGACTGAATATATGGAGTGCACATTTGATGGAAACAACGGTGAGGGACTTGAGATGAAGATTAGAGATGATAACATTCAGAAGAAAGATTCTTCTACATACTTGGGATCTATTTTGCAACAAGATGGGGAAATTGATGGGATGTTACTCAGAATAAATGCAGGTCGGTTAAAGTGGAGAGGAGCCTCTTCTGTTCTTTGTGAGAAGAAAATCACTTTGAAAGTCAAAGGAACGTATTACAAAAAAGTTGTGAGGCATGATATGCTCTATGCATCAGAATATTGGTATATAAACCATAGACACGTGCAAAGAACGGCATTAGTAGAACTGAAAGTCTGAAAATGCTAAGGTGAATGTATGATCATACATGAAAAGATCGGATTCGAAATGATGTGATCATAAGTAAAGTTGGAGTAGCTCTGATAGAGGATAAAATGAGAGAAAATTGCCTAAGATGGTTTGACCATTTGCAAAGGAGGTCGGATGATGCAACAGTTAGAAGATGCGAGATTAAGGATGTTGAGATGGTTAAAAGAGGGCAAGGAAAGCCAAAGAAGTGTTGGAATGAGACTATCCGAAGGAATCTTAGTTATTTGGATTTAAACCCGAGAATGACCCAAAATAGATCTGAATGGAGGCAGAAAAATACATGTAGCCAACACTACTTAATTGTGGAAAAGGCTTTGTTGTTGTGTGTGTTTTATACGCTATATCGGCAATAATTTCATTTCTTTCAATGAATAAGATGCACACACCTTCTTATATTTCTAATCTAGGATCCGAATTGTGCTATTGATAATAATAGTAGGAACCGAACATCATGACAAGAAAAAGTTTGATTCACAGGGAGAGTAAAGATAACAATGTGGTCCTTTGCAAGTCCTCTGCAATTCAATTTGCACAATGTCTTTTGGGTCGAAGGGGGACCACATTGTTGCCTTTAAAAAATTGGGACTCAAATCGTAACATTTGTGAGTTTAGAGACCACATTGAGATTGGATGGAAATATTGGAGACTTCCCCATTAATTACTCTTTATCATTTAATGGAAAAATAGTGCCATTAGGAAAGTACATAGTATTGAAATTCAGGCCCAAAATATCAGAATATTTTTATCAAGACCTTTTTTATAGTCACCACAACCATTGGAAACTTTAATGTAATTTATCCGCATGTTAATTAAAAAATGATGTAAGAAAGCATTGTTTTCAAAAGGGAAAATCGCAGCTACTTAAGAGCAGCAATCATAAAGAATGCCCATAAAACAAATGACGCTGAAATTAGATATTACTTTACCTATCAAAATACTGTTTTTTTCATGTGACGGCACATCAGTGGAGAAGTTTGTCAGTCCCTTCATCTGTGGCGTACCACTTTTTTCGTGCAATGGCACATCATTGGAGAGGTGTGTCTGTCCCTTTATTTGTGTACAGGTTTCATTTTCAATATACGGACTACCATCACCATTGCATTCATCAACAGGTGCCTTATCCTGACCATGGTCCATAACGGAAGGTTTTTTCGAAAAACGTGCACAAAGTTTTGATCTTAAGGTTGCCTCAAGTTCCAAATCTTGCAAGTTCTGACCAGCTGATATCTTTCCAGCTTCAATATTCAAGGAATCCATTTCACCACCAAGATTCTCCTCTTCACAGACCAACCTACTGTCATTGGAGTCGCTGCAAGCCAAAAACAATCTCCCATCTCTCATAGGCATATTGTGCGAGTTGGAAGGATGGCTTCTTCCAACTAAAACACCATTATATCTAGTATCTGATCCTCCAACATTGGGACTACAAAGGAATTCAGATTTTGAAGAATGCCCAAGCAGAAGTTTGCTTGCCGATTCAACATGATGACATCTATGTTCAGTCTCACGTGCATCTCCTCCACTTTTAACATCAGATTGACTACCTCTGTGGTTGTTGCCAACCATATTGTAACCTTGAGCAGGTGAAGGAATACGACGTGCTTTGTTAACCCTCTCTGCGGACTCCATTTGAGTTCTGGCCCTACTTGACCAACCGGGAGACAATAGAGAATTACCACCATCCATTACAAGGGTTCGAACATGAGCAGAAAACAATTCTCTTCTTCTATAGAGAAGAGAACATCTTTCATTGGCATCAATCAAAGCCCTTTGTGCTTCGCGATATGCTTTCAATGCTTGCCTTTCTGCCAGCTCACACCTATGCCTGACCTCCTGTGCTTCCTCCAACTCCTTGTCCTTCAGTTCCTCCAACTTCATCAAAGAGTCAATATCCATGAAATCATAGCCGGGAAAAGTTAGCATAGCCGGCTGATTTATCTGGGATGCCCCTGGCAAAGATTCCTGGTAAGAAAACAATGAGCAGTTTCCAGATCGATTGAGAACATAAATTACAGCCTCATGGGAAAACTAAACATCAAATCAACCAATACTGTAAAGACATGTCTCATCACATTAAGCTTCAGGCTTAGAAATATAACAATGATGCATCGGACTATTACGAGGATCCAACTTAAAATATCAATTGAAGACATCAAACCCGTATTTACATTTATGTATACCGCTAAGAAGTATCTTTGTTACCAAAATCAAAACCAAGCATGTCCCAATTTAACAGGAGTCACCAAATTAAATGTGGTCAAGTAACAGATTCACTCCTAAAATATATCCATCTTTATTCTTCCGAAGAAAATATCTACCCTGACTGATGTACCTTTGCTTAGATCAAAATAAGCAGCCTTATCTGCTAACTGCCAAACACGTGCTTTCCATTCCTTGAGAGGTTCCATATATAACATCATCAAATGCGCCTTGCATCTCCTTGAGTTTAAAATGATTCGTTCTTTTTCTAGCTTAAGCTGGTATTGATTTTTTTAGAATAATATACTTATTGCATTTACTAATTGTTATAGAAGTGGATTAAGAAACTGATCGAGATTTCAAATTAGGAAATACGTAATTAATTAGGAGACAATTGATTAAAATTGTCATTTTAAAATTGTCATTTTAGAAGTCCCACAATTGGTGCTCAAATAAGAAATTTTGAACAATAAAAGAAATTGTCATTTTAAGGTCCCATCTCTATATAAGAAACCCTACCATCTCAGTTGGGAGATCTAGCTAGCATTAGCAATGAAAGTTACTTGAATCGTGCAAGTTATAGACGAATACAAATGAAGGAAGTAGAGGAAGCTTTGAAGGTTATTAGACCAGGGGAAGGTGTAGGACTTGATGACATTCCTATAGAAGTTTGGAGAGTTTTAGGTAATCCTGGTTTGACTTGGCTTACAAAATTATTCAACGTTATTTGGTGAAGCGAGAAAATGCATGAAGATTGGAGGAGAAGTATTGTGGTGCCTCTTTATAAGAACAAAGAAGACATTCAAAATTGTTCAAATTACAGAGGTATCAAGCTGATGAGTCACACTATGAAAATTTGAGAATGTGTGATAGAAAGAAAGTTGAGGCAAGTTTCCAAAGTAAAAGAAAATCAATTCAAATTCATGCCAAGTCGCTCAACCATTGAAGACATCCACTTATTGAGGAGAACAATAGAGATTTATAGAGCTAAAATGAAGAACCTCCATATAATTTTTATTGATATGGAGAAGACTTATGATATTGTCCCACATGAGATATTATGGTGAGTTTTGGAGAAGAGACAAGTACATGTCTTATACATTAACCTTATAAGATATATGTATGTTAGGGATTCATCTTGTGTAAGGATACAGTCTGGAAAGACTGACTATTTTGACATCAACATTGGTTTGCGTCAAGGCTCAGATTAAAGTTCATTCCTTTTATTTTGACTATGGACGAGTTGACAAGTCAAATTCATGATGAGATACCTGAGTGTATGTTATTTGTTGACGATATTGTGTTGATTGATGAGACTATAGATGTAGTGAATGAGAAGCTTGAGATCTGGAGACATGTATTGGAGACTAAAGGACTTCGTATAAATAGAGCTAAGACTGAATATATGGAGTCCACTTTTGATGAAAGCAATGGTGATGGAATCGAGACGAAGATTGGTGACGATAACATTTAGATTTGAGACTCTTTTAGATACTTTGGATCTATTTTGCAATATGATGGGAAAATTGATGGAAATGTTACTAATAGAATAAATGCAGGTTGGATAAAATGGAGAGGAACCTCTACTGTTCTCCGTGATAAGAAAATTCCTTTGAAAATCAAAGACAAGTTTTACAAAGTAACCATGAGACCTTCCATACTCTATGGATCTGAATGTTAACCTGTAAACCATAGACATGCGCAGAGAATGGTGGTAGTAGAAATGGAAATGCTAAGGTGGATGTGTCGACACGCATGTAAAGATCGGATTCGGAATGATGCAATCAGAAGGAAAGTTAGTGTAGCTCTGATCGAGAATAAAATGCGAGAAAAACGCTTAATGCAGTTTGACCATTTGCAAAGGAAGTCGGTTGATGCACCGATAAGGAGATGTGAGTTTTGGGATGTTGAGCCGACTAAAAGAGGCGAGGAAGGACTAAGAAGTGTTGGAATGAGACTATATGAAGGGATCTTAATTTTTTGGATCTAAGCTCGAGAATGACCCAAGATAGAACTGAATGGAGACAAAGAATCCATGTAGCCTACCATACTTAATGGGGGAAAAGGCTTTGTTGTTTTTGGTGTACTAAGTATTAATGTGGGAAAAGACTTTATTGTTGTATTGCTAAGTAATTTTTTTGATCCCGTGTATTACTAAGTAATATCCTTCGAATTTTTGCAACATATCAACATAAAGGCTAGTTAAATTGCAACTTTATGCTTTTAACATTATGGTTGTCCATTAAGTCATCAAATGACCACCCTTCAGAAAAAAATGATATACATACAACATCATCAACCGCACATTCACATGGATAGTGTAGAGATAATTGTTTGTCGTTGGTGTTATTTATTATTTCAGTTTCTTTATGTACCTCTCATGTAATTTACCCAAGGGCTCTCTCCCTATATAAGAGACCCGAGGGCTCTATGGAATAAACATCGAAGTATTCTAACATGGTATCAGAGCCATGACCCTAACCTAGGGTTTCTCCACCGCCGCCCCCCCCCTCTAGGGTTTCGGCCCCCCCACCTCTCCTTCTAGGGTTTCGGACCCTTCTCTCCTCCCCAACGCCCACCTCCACCGCCGCGGGGCCTCCACACCGGCCCCTCTCCACCGCCGGGCCTCCCTAGCGGCCACCCCCACGCTGCTGGTCCAACCCTAACGCCGCCGGGCCCCTCCACCAGCCCCTCCACCTGCCGCCAGTCACAGCGGCACGCCCCCACCGCTGTCCAGCAGCCGCCGTCGCCTTTCCGAAGTCGTCTTCGTCAAGTAGAGGCTCTCACAGCCTCTACTCGGTGCCGCGTTCTTCCTAGGACTCGCCGCTATGTTTGATTCAAGTGCATAATCGTCTACCTATGCACTTGAATCCTACAAGGTTTTGGTAGACAGTATTTTCTTGGTCTATCAGTAGTTGCTCTTCTCCGGCATCATGTCCGATCAGAAGTTAGATATGCCCGCCATAGGTGCCTTCAAAGGTTCGGCACCAATCGTCAAGATGGACGGGACGAACTACGAACTGTGGGCGATGCAGTTCCTCAGTCTCATGAAGCCGTGTGGTAAGAAACATATTCTTACCGAGGATGAACCGCCGGAGAAGACAGGAATCTATGTCTCATGGGAGGCGGATGATGCGTACGCCAAGGTGTGGCTCTCAGGTACGCTCACAATGGAGATAGCGAATGATGTTCTTCACCAGCCCACCGCTAAGGCGATGTGGGACATTTTGGCTATGACGTACTCTCAGGTCCGTAATGAGACGAAGATGCTCCAGTTGCAGCATGACATATTTACCACGAAGCAGAATGGGAAGCCTCTTCATTCACTGTACACGTCGCTTCGTGGCATGTTCGAAAAGCTCTACAACACCATTCCGCTTACAGCCACGCCGGAACAGCAGAAGACGTTCCGCAACGCCACTATGGTGGGCGTATTACTCGCTGCCCTAGATCCGGAGTACGAGGCAGCACGCGCTCAGATACTGGCAGATGCCACTATCCCACCGATAGAAGATGTATACAGGCGGCTCAGTCGTGTACCCGTTCCATCCAATACAGCGACTGCGACTCCGTCAGCAATGGCAGTCTCCAGGGGACGTGGTAGTTCGTCCTCGTTTCGTGGCAGGGGAAGTGGTGGACGTGGCCGTGGAGGCCGCATACGCTCTACGTGCTCATATTGTCGCCGTACTGGTCATTCGGAGGATACATGCTATTCCAAGCATGGTTTTCCTCCTTCTGCACGAGTAGCTGATCATGTTCAGGGTCAACCCGCATCTACTTCAGATCACAGGTTCGAGGAGTTGGTGGCACGACTTCGGGATATCATGCCACAATCTTCTTCATCAGAGGGTGCAGATGTCTCTGATGTTGCGGCTTCGGCGTCAGCCAGTACATCGGCCTCAGCCAGTGCCTCAGGTAGTCCTTCAGCCCCATTTCATAGTCCTGATCTCACAGGATGGATCGTCGACTCTGGAGCTACCCATCATCTTTGCCGTGAGAGAGATATTCTGCAGTCATACAGGGCTGTTCAGCCAGGTCGCTCTGTACTCATTGCGGATGGCACCCAGTCTCCTATCATCGGTCAGGGGGAGACAGCTTTGCTACCCTCTATGCACCTACAGAATGTGCTACATGCTCCAGAATTCTCGATGAACCTTTTATCTATTAGTCAGATTACACGTGATTTGCACTGTCGTGCTATTTTTGATCCATCGTCTGTTATTTTTCAGGACATACTGACGGGCAGGGTGATTGGCTGTGGTTCTGAGCACAATGGCCTTTATCGTCTCGTTCGTAACTCCTACGCTGGTGTCTCCTTGCATACCCAGGCCTCTGTTTCTCCGTACACATGGCATCTTCGGTTCGGTCATCTACCGCTGCAGAAGATGTGTCATCTCCTGCCTCAGATATCTCCGAGTTCTTCTTTTCGATGTGAAGCATGTCAGTTGGGGAAGCACCATAGGTCTAGCTTCCCCGGTCGTCAGAGTCGGAGCAGTAGCTCCCCGTTTGAATTATTTCATATAGATATTTGGGGTCCAAGTCGTGTCCCGGATCACCAGGGGCACAGGTTCTATCTAGTTGTGGTTGATGATTTTTCCAGAGTGTCGTGGACTTTTCTTCTCAAGAATAAATCTGAAGCAGGAAATGTTATTCAAAATCTAATTAATGAAGTTCTGAATGTTTTTTCATCTACTGTTAAGTATGTGCGTACTGACAATGCATTGGAGTTCTGCACTCGCTCTCTTGCCAGCTTTCTTTCATCTAAAGGCATTGTCCACCAAACCACATGTCCCTACACCTCTCAACAAAATGGAGTTGCCGAACGAAAACATCGACATTTCCTTGACATTGCTCGCACTTTACTTATTCAGAGTTGTGCTCCATTAACCTTTTGGGGTGATGCTATACTTACTGCGTGTTATTTGGTCAATCGAATGCCTACAACTATTCTTGGGGAAAAGTCTCCAATCTCTGTTCTCTTTCCGGACAGAGACTTGTTTACATTGACACCTCGGGTTTTTGGCACTGTCGCTTTTGTTCACCGCTTATCTCCGGGGCTTGATAAGCTATCCCCTAGGGCTATCAAGTGTGTTTTCGTGGGCTACTCCAGGACACAGAAGGGGTATCGCTGCTATGATCCTGTCCATAACAAATACTATGTGAGTGCAGATGTTACATTCTTCGAACCTGTCATGTACTTCTCCCCTGCAGGTGACAGATTGGTCTCCTCCACATCATCAGACTCCCAAGTCTATGTTCCACTACCTCCAAGCCTGGGTCCGTCCTCTACTCCAGCGTCTCAAATAACACCACCACCACCAACCCCTCCACCACCACCACCCCCAGTTGTTCCTTTCCCTAAGTTCTACACGAGACGCACGGGCCCAGCTCAAGCTACATCTCAACCATCCAGCACGCCTCAGGTATGTTCTGACATTAATGATGGGTTAAATAATGCACATGTGCAGGAGCTTGTACCACAGGAGGAGGACCAACCGGTCAGCACTGTTTTGGATGACTTGGACCAGCCTATTGCTCATAGGAAACAGCGAAGACAGTGTGTCTCATATCCCCTAGCCTCTCATGTTTCCTTTCATCGTCTCACTGGGGATTTCCAGAAGTTTGCCGCTGTTGTATCGTCAGTTGAGATACCACGGACATATCAGGATGCCATGAAGACTGAATGCTGGCGTTTAGCAATGGAAGAGGAGATGCGTGCCTTACAATCCAGAGGGACTTGGTCTCTAGTCCCTCTTCCTCCAGGTGCGTCTGTGGTGAGCTGCAAGTGGGTTTTTACAGTTAAATATCATGCAGATGGTCGTCATGACAGATACAAGGCCAGGCTTGTAGCACGAGGGTTTACACAGACATATGGGGTAGATTACCTGGATACGTTTTCCCCAGTGGCGAGACATTCTACCCTTCGCATTCTTCTATCGGTTGCTGTGGTACGTGGCTGGCCCATATTCCAGCTTGATGTTAAGAATGCTTTCTTGTATGGTGATCTACAGGAGGAAGTCTACATGCAGCAGCCACCTGGGTTTGCTGCTGAGGGGGAGACTCAGAAGGTATGCAGACTTCATAAGGCTATTTATGGCCTTAAGCAGAGTCCTCGTGCATGGTTCCAGAAGCTCTCCCAGCTTATTGAACAACAAGGCTTCAGAAGATCAAATGCGGATCACTCACTGTTCGTCCGGAAGACTCCTAGAGGTACCATCGTTGTTATGGTATATGTTGATGACATATTGGTTACTGGAGATGATGAACAAGGGGTTGAAATAACCAAGTCTATGCTGGGCAGCCAATTCATTACAAAGGATCTAGGCACTATACGGTATTTTCTGGGGATAGAGTTTGCAAGAAATGCACAAGGAATGGTGATGACTCAAAGAAAATATGTCACAGATTTGCTGGCTGAAACAGGAATGACTGAATGCAGACCTTCAAGTACACCGATGGATCCGAGTATGAAGCTGTACGATGATGACACTGAGGAGGTGGACAAGAGAAGGTACAGAGAAATGGTGGGCAAGCTCTTATACATCACTATAACTCGACCGGATATTGCACTTGCAGTAAACCGGGTGAGTCAATTTGTGGAGCAGCCAAGGCAAGTACATATGGATGCATTGTACATGATATTGAGATATCTGAAGTCTTCACCAGGCACAGGGTTGCTGTTCAAGAAAGGCACGGATTTGTCTATTTCAGCCTGCGCAGATGCGGATTATGCGGGATGTCCACGGGATCGTAAGTCTACTTCTGGGTTTGCTATCTTCATAGGAAGCTCCTTAGTCTCCTGGAAAAGCAAGAAGCAGACTGTTGTGGCGAGATCCAGTGCCGAATCCGAGTACAGGGCCATGGCACAGGCAAGCACTGAAATGATGTGGGTTAAAGCAGTTCTAGAAGATCTGAATGTTGAAGTTCCGTTGCCTATGAACCTGCAATGTGACAATCAGGCAGCGTTATTCATTGCCAACAATCCAGCCTTCCATGAGAGAACAAAACACATAGAGGTGGATTGCCATTACACTAGGGACATGATTCAGAAGGGCTTCATCTCCACGTCTCACGTCAGCTCAGAGGACCAGACAGCAGATATATTCACAAAGCCATTGCTCCGAGGACCTTTTCAGAGATGTTCTTCCAAGCTGAGCATGATAGATATCTATGCTCCATCTTGAGGGGGAGTGTAGAGATAGTTGTTTGTCGTTGGTGTTATTTATTATTTCAGTTTCTTTATGTACCTCTCATGTAATTTACCCAAGGGCTCTCTCCCTATATAAGAGACCCGAGGGCTCTATGGAATAAACATCGAAGTATTCTAACAGATAGAAACAATGAAAACTTCTTTTCAAAGAAATTTAACAATAACGTCTTATTGAAGAGGACAATGTCACCTCGAAACAAGATGCTAATCTTTTTTCTAATAAAATCTTGAGAGGTCCCATATATCATGCAAGACAACATCAAGCGTCGATTATCCTTCTCTTGGCCTACTAACTCCTAAATGTGAGTTTGGTTTCAATATGCACATAAATAGTCAAAATCATTGGGGAAAATGTCCAATTTTATCATCCATTTATGTGGTAAAATTGCTTACTAGGATAAATAGGGCTCATATGGCCCGATAAAACATAGAGTAGGTGTTGGACGTCGATGTTGTGTCATCGAGACCAAAAACGATCATCCTAACAAAATCATTAAATCGTGATGAAACTGCTTACCAAGTTTCAACTAGTACCTAAATTACAAAATTTAAAAATGTGTGCTAATTCAATTATTAAAATATTCAACAAGAAATAAGCTGGACGGAGTAGATAAATAAATGGATAGAGATGAAAATAAGCATCTATGTCTAATAATAGTTTAAAATTGACTTTCAAATGGGGTTGATGGGGCTGCCCCCTGGGGCAGCCAACATGGCTGCCCCGCCCCATTTTTTTGGCAAATTTTTTTATTTTTTTGAAAAATATCGGCATGTATATTCATCCCTATATCCCTCCTATATGTCATTCGAATTTCGTCAGAAACAGAGACTACTACGGCCTCCATCCAGACAGAGTCGATTTAAAAAAACCTGCGACCGTTAAAAAAATGACATATGGATGGAGGTCGTAGGAGTCTCTGTTTCTGACGAAATTCGAATGGCATATAGGAGGGATATAGGGATGAATATACATGGTTTTATTTTTCCAAAAAAATAAAATAATTTGCCAAAAAAATGGGGTGGGGGCAGCCATGTTGGCTACCCCTAGGGGGCAGCCCCATTTTTCCCCTTTCAAATTTATATAATAAGGTAAGTCGGACATAATTAAGATCCAATGACACCTTATACATTTAGCAAATTACTATTTTGATAGAATATGCTTAAAATTTTCCAATCAACAAAAAAATGCAATTTACTAAAAATTGATTAATCTAATGTCAAATTGACAAGAATAAACAACATGTAATAAATAAACCAAAGAATCATGTAGTGAAATATCGAATCAAAAATTATAATCAAATCAAACCTCAAGTCATGAAAGGTGGCAGATGAGGAAAATAAAAGAACAAAAAGAGGTTGACAATGGAGATAAAAGAAAGAAGCAAAATTTCATATACAGCGTCAAAAAAAACTGGCACATCACTAGATATGTTGGCATTTAAGACTTGGACCTGTCCAGATGTATCATGTCATCGACATGCCAATGCATTTAAAGTCATGCATAGCAGCATATGCACGAATTTATTCAACCCCACCACATTAATGCACATCTAGAAGACTCACTTCATGATAGATGCAACTTTAATGACATATATATTGACATGGCAATGTGAGGGAGGCAATCTCCCACAAGGTGGTTCTTGAGGAAGGGATAAGGTTTTCGGATGGAATGAGTAATTAGAGAAGCAAGATAAAGATCTCTTATCATGTTACCTCAATTCTAGGTATGTGCAAGACATCTTCGTTTCAATTGTCGAAAGAGAGGTCACGTCTCCCCCACTCTTTGCTGTCGTATCAAATGGTATGTGCGTCATTGATAAATATATCAATCCAGATTCTCAAGATCCTTTCAACAAAATTCTGCAGATTTTTCAATTTTCCATGAAGTTGAGGCTACTTCATGGTTAAAAGAGAGGAACTCTGCTTTGAATTATTTACATTGTCGTTTGGTAGATCTTTCTCTTATTAGTTATTACATTCCACCGTCGGAAGCTGTCTTATGTGCAATGCAGAGAGAATCTCCAAGCTTTTGTAAACCCTGCCAAGTTTCCCAGTTACAAGGGGGGGTGATCTTTTAATGATCAAGGATATCAGAAGCAAGTGAGTTTGTAGTAGTTTTTTTTTCAAAAGCGAAAAAATGGGAAACACCGGCAATGGTGCCCAACCCGGAAAGAGTTTGTAGTAGTTGTGTAAGTTAACAAATGTATATTCCCCACTTGCATGTTTGATGCCTTCCACCTACAATCTGCTTCTCCATTGATAGATCAATCACAGGTGAAGCACAAGCCTTCTTAAACTATTCAGGAGATAAATCAACAGCAAGAAGCTCCTAGGTAAATTCGCAATACAAGGGAGTTCTAGAGAAAGTAGCTAAAGTAGCTGGTCTTTTAGATTACAAGAAATAAGATAAGAAACAATTGTTGTTTAAAAAGTGATGGGCTTGAAAACTCTATTAATTATATTAAACTAAAAATTATACATACATTGGCCAAGGCTCATAAAGGAATTTTGTGTGAGCAATTACATTCTTTAGGCAAAGCCGCAAAAGGGCTCCTCATAAAAATCAAGGCGTTCTTAGAAAAGCACAAAAAGCGTTGATTGGTATAAACTTGTATCCATTACCAACCCCCCCCCCCCCCCCCGAGAAATTTAAAAATGACTTCTTGAGGAAAACCACATAAACAATACTTAAATTCATAATATGAGCAAATATCATCAGAACAAGGATGGCAGAACATTTCAAAAAAACAGAGATACCTTCAAATAAACCTACTTTCAAAAAGAAGTGCTGGGAGAAAAATCTTAAACCTACCAAGATGAGCTTGCTCTGGCCAATAGAAGCATCCTTCATATCTGGAGTTAAGTGTTGCAATTCAGAGATCCGCCCTGCAGAGTTCAATTGTGCAAACATCATATTAAGCTGATTATGACCTGAAGACATATCGACACCAGAAGAATGGTGTCCACCCTCAGAGCAGACATCACCATTCTGTACGATGGCTGTCGTGGTTCCAACAATATGGCAGCCTGGTCCGGCAGCTTTTCCTCTGTCAGCAATTACATTAGATGGAAATAAAATAATCTCATTATTCATATTATGCTGTATACCAGTTATTGCACCTGTTTGAGCCGAAGATGGGAGCCTTATACTGCCATCGCTTTGAAGGTGCATATCATTTTGAGATATCGGTCTTTGAGAATCATTAAAAAGTTCATTTCCAGTCAGTTTAATATGGGAGTCCTCCCTGACTTTCAAACGTTTTACATCTTTCTCATCGATGGACATAAGTACAGGATTATCCACTATATGCCTTTTAACCATTGTTTGAACTTCACTATTCTTGTTAGTAGGTTCGCAAATATCTTCACGTAAAAGCCTTCTTTTGCTCTGATCAACACTTTTGTGGCTTCTTAGTTCATTTGGCTGCACCGTAATTTCCTGCTGGAAGTTATCCACTGAGTTCCGAGACAAGCCACTAACTTGACTTCTTCCAGGATCACATTTGTTCATCAGAGCCTCATTTTCATGTGATGCTCTTTTACCAGTGGTGATGCTTCCTGTCATTTTTTGATTCATTGATACCAAAGAATTCGCAGATAATCTACCATGTGGATCTCTTGTCTTATTATTCAATGATTTCAGTGAAAGATTTGTCCGTAAATCTGTTGTTGATGTTGACCTTTGTAACCAATCTGTAGTTACTGCATCATCTTGTTTTTTATCATGAACTTCAGGCCTAGAATCTTCATGTTCACTTTCACTGTCATCCTCTGAGAAGCTTATAACAAGGTTATCGTTTGAACCAGAAGCAGCATGCCAAGTATGAGATCGAGATTTGAAAGGTAACTGTTTCTTAGGCTTCCTGTAATGTGCTTTCATGAGGGTGCTTGTTTATGCCAAAAAGAAATTGGATATTAATTGGTAATGAGAGCATAACCTAGCATAAAAAGGACAAAAATAAGATTGATAAGAGGTCAGGAAATTTTAAAAATTCAAATAATATATGCAATGCACCCACTCCAATTGTCTGGTGGTACCACCCAAAAGACCGGGGTCACCCCTTGTGGGGGTTGCGTTAGGTAGCCGACATCCAACGTAAAAAATAGTCGGATATTTCAACATGGATTTGAGCAAGAATCCATGTAGCCGACCCTACTTAAAGTGGGAGAAGTCTACGTCAATTTAAATAATATCTGCAACCTCAAATTACAAGGAGTTGGTTTCAAAAAAAATTACAAGGAGTTCTAAATCCATCTTGAATCATGTACTCTTCGATTCTTGGCAAATGGCATTTTTCATAAAACAAAGAACTCCCTTACTCGACAATATAAGCTTCCCAACATAATTTTGTTTTCCTTTTTTTAGAAAAAAGGGCCTCCACGGCTCCACCGTATAGGTGTGTGTCCAAAAACTTCACCATTTATCGACAAAAAAGTATTACATACCTATCACATGTGCAGTAAAAAAGCAAGCAAAGTTACAAGTTCCAACTCTCATTCAACGCCTTAGCATGTGCCATCACATTTCAATCGAAACACCACCCTATTTCTAGACAGCCACAGTGCCCAGATCATTGCAACACATCCTGATCATTCCTTTATTTCATTCCAATCCAATCCGATGGAGGACCAGAAGCTAGAAACGTTATCGTTAAGTATCGCCCGAGTGTTCCGAGCCACTATAGAGCTCCCACATGTGAAAAAAAAGGTGATCGGCATCCTTAACGTCCACGAGACATTAGGAGCACGTCAGATCAGTCGTATGAACGAAGTGTGCAAATCTGTCCCTAATCAGCAATCTTCCCCTAAATAGCCACAAGAAAAGCTTCACACGAGTTGGAATCTTCCATCTCCATATCCTCATGCATTCAGGTGCATATCCACCCCCCCAAATGTCAATGGGCCCTTCAATGCTCTGTAAGCCTTTTCGAGAAAAAAGAAACTGTCACACAATGTCTGTCACACAATGTCCAGCCGTTACTCACACTAGTAGGTCCTGCCACATTCTTAAGCTCCTCAAGCAGGACCATAAGCTCCTCCATTTGTTGATCTGAAAGCTCATATCTAAATTGTGGAAGAAAAAAACAGTGCCCGTCCTAGACCTCCGCCACCAAGCAATCCGGGTGCCTTCACTCCAATCATCTGTCCAGAACCGAAAGCATATGTCGTCTCCAACAACACGTCTTAGGAAGGAACGAATCTCCCATGTCACGCTGCAAACTTCTCTCCAAAAATACAAAGGTATGAGGCCAAGATAACCTGGGCTAGGAGAAGAAAGACTAGATACATAGATTCCACCATATCATGCTGCAAACCAAACTTTTGTCGTCACACCAAATGCGAGTGACCCACTTGCTAAGAAAAGCCTTATTCCTGTACTCTAGGTTGTGAACACCCAGCCCTCCATCCTCTTTTGAGCATGATATCGTGCTCCAATCCACAAGAGGAACCTCGTTTGACTACCCAGATGCCAACCTGAAAAAATGTCTCATGATAATCTCAAGCCACTTCCACGCCCCTACATGCATTAGCCTTGAAGACAGGAAAAAGATAAGGATCGCAGACAAGACCGATTTCAACAAGATCAATCTACCACCTAGGCATACAAACTTCCAACCCACCAACCTCTGCTCTAACTTCTCAATTATCGGTAGACAATCCGCAACACGCACTCTTCCAGCCACCGGAGGCACCTCAAGATAATGCAACGGAAAATCCCTGTGCAACGAGTATAGCTAGCCATCACAAAAGTCTATCTCCAGCCAACATAATTTTGTTTTTCTTTTTATCTCACTTTGCTTTTGTTCTTATGCGCAGAAGAAAATGGATACTTTAAATGTTCAAAAACTAGTAAAAATTTAAGAAGCAATTGTGTTTTCTATGTTTTGCACTAAGTGGTGTCATCGTTGTGGATAATGACTGCAATATGCAACATCATCCATATAGAAAATCAATGTTTAGGTCTTAGTAATATTCTTGTAGAGCTTATTTTTTCACAAGCTCTGGTCCCATTGCAATGAGTGAGAGCTAGTGATTCTTTCCTTACTAACTTTCAAACATCCTTGGAGCATAGTACACATTTCAATACTCTTTTAATGAAAGAATGGCTTTGCCTTAAATGGTAGGTAAGGGTGTTTATCTGCCCTTACCTAGACTCCCTTCATGTGATAAACTTTGTGCACCTAATTGTTCTAGTAAGTTTGCATTTAAATAGTTAAGGTTTTTACAACAGGGGATAGGTTTTTACAACAATAAAACAAGGAATAGGATTTTCACAACAACAATAGAACTATGTATGACAGAAAAAACCATTGCATAATGTTCAAAGTTGTGAGTTGCATCATCTATTTCAAATGATAAGAGATACCGCTCATTCATACACCAAAAAATTCAAAAGAGAGAACAAGTGAAGCATCGGCCGAGATCGGAAAAGATAAGGGGTGTCCGAATTGAATCAAAAGAAGTGAGAGAGCTTATTATGTAGAAAGTTATATTTCGGAAAACATTGACACAAGGAATCGAACACTGCATCGAAGAAAAGTACAACAGGTACTGTATCTAGCATGAGTGCCATCCTCTTTCACCTTTCATTAGGGTGTCAGGAAGTGGGAACGCTAATGCACACGTAGAGTAATTGAAGAATACTGATACTCTTGAGCTGCACCATGTAATTCAAATGAAATGTCAAAGGATCATATAAGCCAATATGATTTATGAGTCTAGTGTGTACCAAACGAAGGATGCGTTGCAACAAATAATAAGATTAGATTGTTAATTACCAGAAAATTGATGACATAAGTACTATTATAGAAACATATTAAAGAAGGTTTAGGCACCTTAAAGTATGTGTGATGGGTTTAGGCTTTTTAAGTCATAAGTGATGATCAAATCATGGTTTGATGTTAAAATAAGAGAAGCTAAACGGTAAAGACATCAGTGAAATAAATGAAGAAGAATACAAATTAAAGTTTTCTTAATGATGCAAACCAAAAAAATTTAAGCAAGTACTTAATTTTTTAAGGGTTTTTATCAGTTGTGCCCTCTGATATATTGCAATTTCAGCTATGCCCCTCCCTTTTTTGGAATATCAGTTATGCCTCTACCTTCTTGCAAAATTCACAGTTCTGCCCTTCTGTTAAGGTTAAAGTAGGGGCATAACTAATATTACAAAAGGAGAGAACTGTGAATTTTGCAAGAAGGTAGGGGCACAACTGGTATTCCAAAAAAGGGAGGGGTATAACTGAAATTGCAATATCTCGAAGGGGCACAACTGATAAAAACCCATTTTTTAAAATAAAAGCCTTGGTACAAAAAGGATGGTTTATCTTGGTAGAGTGCAAACAAAGAGGGGGAGGGGGTAATTGTGCACCAAGAATCTAGTTGCCCTGTATGGGGAATCAGAGGGATGGGACATTGACCTCAACCAGCAGGAGGTCGAAAGGGCCAGACTGTTTACTATGATGTGCACTATTTGGATGCACGGAGGTTTTTAAAAAGCTCGAAATGGGGTTAAATGAGTAGTACTCGGGGTACTCCATCATCTTAAAGGCGACAAAAAGACTTACATTTACAGTCCAGTTTCGTAGAAGAAACTGGGAATGAGAAGGGAAGAAATATCAATGAGTAGACGAAGAGAATATCAAGCACACAAGGTGGTGGAAAAATAGGAGAGAGAACCCAAAGGCAAGCCAAATGCTACTTCAAAAGAGTCCTAGTTAATTCATATTATATACATAATGTTGGAGTATTTGGTTGTGCGCATTTTATGTCGTAGATGGGTAAATGGATACCTATAGGATCCATTTACCCCATCCAGTTGTTTAGTCCTACATCTACCAGTTTGGAGATGTGGAGACTCGGTGGGGGCTATATATAGACCTCCACACCCATTGTATCCAGTGAGAAAGTTGAATGCAACATATGGCCCTTTGAGGCCTTCTCCCATGGTTTCATCCCGCTCCTTAGGGAGTAGGGTTCCACGTTAAAAATCTCGATTGTTATTCTTGTTTTATCTCTTTTATCTCTGATCCGCTTCCGCATCTATATTTTCTAATATGGTATCGGAGCGGGTCAATTTTTTAGGATTTCAAGTTCTTATTTATGTTCAAGATTCGTTTTTCAAGATGTTGAAGACTTGTTCTTGTTCGAGATCTATTCATATTTTTCGAGTCATATAGATTCGAGGGTTTCTCGAAAACCCTAATTTCTCAAACATCTCGGCAAGATATGTATCCAAGCAAGGCGATGCTCCTTCGAGATCTTTCAGGAGGCGGTGACTTCCAGGCCTTGGCGCACTTCCAAGCGGCGCCGCTCCCAGACAGTGTGCACTCTATCTCTGCAGCCGCATCATAAGCGGATGCCCTAGCCGCAACTCTTCCGTGGTGCAAAACAGAAGCCCCATTGTCCTGGCAGCGCATCTTCAGCAACCCCTATGGCTCCATCCCTCGATAAGCGATACTCCTCCAAGCGACGGCACAACCCTTACAAGAAGAAAGCGGCGGCCCTCCAGCGGCGCTCCAGCGCCTCCCTCTGACTCCTTGTGTGCCCGATCGTGTTGCACCAACTCCATCACATATCGCTCATGTTGATTCTTCGAGCCTCGTGCCATCACACGACTCGCTGGAGGAGTCCCATCCCTCGCCTCATTGCACAGGAGCAGAACTCGCAAGCAACCTTCTTATCTCCAACGGCGGCAACAGAAGAACCTCCCTCGCGTGATCTCGCGCGATTTTGCGAAGGCAATCACGGGGTTCTGGAGCCCCTTCGGCATCTCCTACGGGGGCACATCTCCTCCGCACTCCCATCTCCATGCCTCATGCAGGTTGTTACCACGATGCATACTCCGCGCAAGGCCCTGTTGCTCCAACTGCTCCAGGCGGAGCGCGTGATCTCCAGGAGCGACGGCTCCTCTAGGCAGTAGTTGTGTTGGGTTCTTTGGATCCCTAGGTGCGACAGTTCAATTGAAGAAGGGGTTCCCGTGGGAAACCTAAGGTCTACGAGTATCCAGATGAGCCCGATGACCCTTGTTATTAGAAAAATTGATGTTGAAAGGTATAGAAGTTTATGTTATGTTTTTGTATCTTTTATCTATTTCTCTTTCTGTCTCTCTACCGTATGTAATTTGCCCATAGGCCTCTCCCTATATAAGAGAGTCTAGGGCTCAGGGAATAAACAAGAACTCTTATTTTTCCCAACAATGTATCAGAGCGGCGGTCCTATACCAAAGCTCTCGTACCGAACCCTAAACCTAGTCCCCGACCTTCAAGCCGCCTAAGGCTCTGCCCTCCGTGCGTCACTCTACACCGTGCGTCGCCCGGCCCCACCTCTCCTCGTTGTGCACCTGGCCCCGCCCCTCCTCGCCGTGCGACTCGGCCCGGCCCTGCCCCTCCTCGTCGTGCGACTCGGCACCGCCCCTCCTGCCGTGAGCCTCGGTCCCGCCGTGTGCCGCTGCCATGCATCTGTGCCCTAGGGTCTCGTCGTACGCCGATCCTAGGCACACCCCGCCGCCCCTAGGGTCCCACTGGTCCTGTTCTAAGGGTCCTTTCACCCGTCTTCCTGGTTAATGGGTTTGGTTGTGTAAGTCTACACATTCAACCAAATACTGCCGTGACAGTGTAGGCCGAAGTTCATCTTGTCTACAACCCTAGTTATCTCCAGTCATCATGTCAGATAGCAAAGTAGAGATTCCCATCACAGGCGCCTTCAAAGGTCCCACGCCTATTGTGAATATGGATGGGTCCAACTACAAGTTATGGACCATGCAGTTCATGAGTCTAATGAAATCAATGGGTAAGAAACATATTCTTACCGAGGACGGTGCACTTACTGTCATTGGACTGGTCATACAGAAGATATATACTACTCCAAGCATGGTTTCCCAGCATATGCCCGTGCAGCAGAACAGATTCAGCAGCATGGTGCTACACCCACGTCGGATCCGTGATATGATGAACTTGTGTCTCGGTTGCATGATATCATGCCTCCAGCCAGTACTCCTCTACCTACTTTAGAGAACAACTTGGACGTTGCTACTACTGCAGAAGCTAGCTCTTCAGGTAGTGCTCATATTTCTACTTTCTATCAAGGTTCAAGTACCTCAGAATGGATTGTAGATTAAGGTGCCACACATTATTTGTATGGAGACAGACATCAGCTCACATCCTACAAGGAAGTTCCCCCAGGAAGGACAGTGGTCATAGTAGCTGGGACTCATTCTCCCATCACAGGACAGGGATAGATTGCCTTAACACCTTTTATGCAGTTACAGAATATGCTTCATGCTCATAATTTCCCAATGAATTTGCTATCAATTAATCAGATTACTAAGGATTTACATTGTCGAGCGATATTTGACCCATCATCTATAGGGTTTCAGGACATTCTCATGGGCAACGTGATTGGGCATGGTTGTGAGCAAGGCGTGTCGTATCGATTGGTCCATACACCTTCCGCTGGAGCATCATCTCATTCCACTGCAACTGTCTCTCCTTATCTATGGCATCTGCACTTCGGTCATCTTCCATTTCAGAAACTACGTCAAGTCCTTCCTCAAATTTCACCTCGCTCGTCGTTCAACTATGAAGCTTGTCAGTTAGGGAAGCATCATCGATCCGCCTTCCCTAGTCATCAGACCGGAGCAGTAGCTCCCCTTTTGAGTTTTTCCATATTGATATTTGGAGTCCGAGTCGTATTTCCGATCACCAGGGACACATGTTCTATTTAGTTGTTTGTCTTGAGTCTTCATGTTAAAGAATAAATCAGAAGCCAGCAACACTATTATGAATTTTATTAAAGAAGTGAATGATGTTTTTTCTGTTAAAATTATGTGAACTGATAATGCTCTTGAGTTCTGTACTCATACATTACCTCAATTTCTTTCATCCCATGGCATTCTTCATCAAACGTCTTGTGTTTACACGTCCTAACAGAATGGTGTCGCAAAGAGAAAACACCGCCACCTTCTTGGCGTCGCTCGTACACTTCTTATCCAGAGTTATGCTCCGCACTCATTCTGGGGTGATGCGGTTCTCATTGCATGTTACCTTATTAACCACATGCCCTCGTCTGTGTTGAGAAGATACCTTTCTCCCTTGTCTTTCCTGACAAAGAGTTGTTCTCCCTTACTCCTCGTGTCTTTGGGTTCATTGCATTTGTTCATCAATTGTCTCCAAGTATTGACAAGCTCTCTCCTAGGGCTGTCAAATACGCCTTTGTTGGCTATTCCATGACTCAGAATGGGTATCGTTGATATGATCCGCTACGTCGAAAATATTATGTCAGTGCAGATGTCACGTTTTTTGAGTCAGTCGTGTTTTTCTCTCCTACAGGTGACAAGTTGGTGCCATCAAACACTACTAATGAAATCTATATTCCTCCACCCATGTATGCTCAACAACAAGCTCCTACACCTCCACCACCGCCACCACCTTCACCACCGCCACCACCTTCCATGTCTTTGGTTCCTCCTCTAGCACACCACTATAGTCGACGGCCAGCCCATGCTCCTGATCATGGTCAATCATCAAGTATGCCCCAGATTTGTTCTGATAACATTAATTCTACTGATGGGACTAATGGTATTTCTCAGCAGGAGCAGGTAGGGGATGACATGAATGATGGTACAGCTGATGCAGAACTTGATTTGCCTAGTGCACTGAGAAAGCAGAAGAGGTCATGTGCTTCATATCCGATTGTCTCTCATGTTATCTTTGAGTGTCTGACAGGAGACTTCAGGAGGTTTGTAGTTGCTTTATCCGCTATGAATATTCTACGGATTCACCAAGAGCCATTGGCTGATATTAGATGGGCATTTGGCGATGGAGGAAGAGATGGTCGCCCTTCAGTCGAGAGGTACTTGGAGCCTTGTTCCAGCTTCTACTGGGGCATCTATTATGAGTTGCAAGTGGGTTTTTACAGTAAAGCAAAATGCATATGGCAGTATTTATAGGTACAAGGCATGACTGGTTGCTTGGGGCTTTGCTCAGACGTACGAGGTAGATTATCTTGACACGTTTTCTCATGTTGCTCGTTATTCTACCTTGCGGATTCTTTTGTTTGTTGTCGTGATGCGAGATTGGCCCATGTTTCAATTAGATGTCAAAAATGCCTTTTTATACGGTGATCTTCGGGAGGAAGTTTATATGCAGCAACCACATAGGTTTACTGCTGAAGGGGAGTGTGTATAGTATGCAGACTTCATAAGGCGATCTATGGCCTAAAGCAGGGCCTGAGAGCTTGGTTCCAAAAGCTCTCATATTTATTTGAGAAGCAAGGGTTCAAAAGGTCGAATGCAGATCATTATCTCTTTGTACAGAGGATATCCAGAGATATGACTGTCATTATGATGTATGTTAACGATATACCTATTATAGGTGATGATATGTAGGGAATAAAAAGAGCAAAAGAATTCTTGGGTCGTGAATTCGTTACCAAGGATCCAGGAGTACTTAGATATTTCCTGGGATTGGAGTTTGCTAGAAATGAACAAGGACTCGTGATGACTCAGAGAAAATATGTCACTGATTTAGTAAGTGACACAAGCATGCTTGGATGACGACCTGTGTCTACATGGATCCAAACATGAATATGCATGATGACAATACTGAGGAGGTTGACAGGAGGAGATACAGGATTTCCTGGTACAGAGGATTATTTATGTTACTATTGCCAAACCAGATATTTCATTTGCGGTAAATAAAGTGAGCCAGTTCATGGAGTAACATCGTCAGGTACACATGGATGCTATACATATGATACTAAGGTATCTTAAGTCATCTCCAGGTGCAAGATTGTTGTTTAGGAAGGAGGGCATTATTACTATCTCAGCATACGTAGATGCAGACTATACAGGGTGCCCACAGGATAGGAAGTCTACATCAGGCTTTGCTATATTTGTTGGGGAGTCACTTGTCTCGTGGAAGAGTAAGAAGCAAACAGTAGTTGCGAGATCCACTGCTTAATCGGAGTATAGAGCTATGGCCCAAGTATGTGCAGAAGTGATGTGGGTCCGCGCAGTTCTGACAGATCTACATATAAATGTCTCTTTTCCCATGTCTCTAAAATACGATAATCAGATTGCATTATTCATTGCAAATACCCCTGCTTTTCACGAGGGGGCAAAGCACATCGAGATTGATTGCCATTATATCCGTGATATGATCCAGAAAGGCTTCATTTCTACAACTCATGTCAGCTCAGGAGACCAAATGGCAGACATGCTTAGTAAAGCTTTGCTTCGAAGTCCCTTCCAGAAGTGCTTATCCAAGATGAGCATGATAGATATCTATGCTCCATCTTGAGGGGGAGTGTAGAAATTTATTTCATGTTTTTATATCTTTTATCTATTTCTCTTTGTCTGTCTACCGTATGTAATTTGTTGATAAGCCTTTCCCTGTATAAGAGAGTCTAGCGCTCAAGGAATAAACAAGAACTCTTATTTTTCCCAACAAAGGGCCCATGAGACCAAGGGTTTAAAAAAATCAGTTGTTCGAAAAAGGCGTGTACAAATAAAAATATGTATGCATGTTTGTAAAGAAATGGCGCATACAATTAAAAAGTCGTACGTAAAATATAAAAAAAACATTATATTTGCAAAAAAAGGAGAGAGTGAAAAGTCGAAAAAAAATCATGATACGACTTATTTTAAAAAATTGATGACGACTTTAAAATATATATAAATAATTTGAATGAAATAGATGGAAAAAATTTTGATGAATGTTAGAAAATAGAGAATGCAGCAGAGCATAATCTAGAATGATAAAACATGGAACAAAAGATTTTTTACGTGGAACCCTACTCCTTAAGGAGGCAGGATGAAACCACAAGATAGAAATAGCCCTATGGAGGAGCTTTTGAGGCCCATAGCTTTAACATGGGCAATTTGGTTGGCTCGTAATGGGTCTATCTTTTCATTTCATCATTGTTACTTTGAGAATGTTGTCTTTCATTCTCGATTTCTCTTATGGCCATGGCTCATGTAAGTTCTCATTGTAATCTATTTTAATCTTTTTAATAAATGTGGGACATACACCTTAGCATGTTACCCCCTCTCTGGTCTAAAAATCCAATGGGTTTCGGACTCGCTCATATGAGAAAAACAAGTTCAAGGAGATCTAAAGGGAAGGAGTTGCTTCTTGCTAAATTGTAGGACGCTCGTGGAGCTCATGGGACTGCTAACGGGGCGCATCACACGTTGGTTTTCTTCGCTTGAAAGTGGCGTATGGTGGAGGCCCACGTTCGGGAGACCCGCGAGCTGGAGCAAAACCTGGAGACGGTGGAGTTCGAGGGCTCGAGGAGCGTGAGATTTCTGTAGTGGAATATGTTTTGGCGAAGGAGGGGGTGGTTACTGGGACGGGTAATGCTCACTCTAATGGAGGTGGCCTCTCTCTCCAGATGACAGAGGAGATGCAATCCGAAGAAGCATTTAAAAAAGCGATGGCTTTGCAAGTTGGGGTGCATGTGGCGGGGGGGTCCTCTATTGTGTCTAAATGAAGTGCTTGACTTGGAATGTGTGTAGGTTGTGGCAATCAGAGAAGAGGCTGGCGATTAGATCTATGCTCTACACACGAAGGATTGATGTGGCTTGCATCCAAGAAACAAAGATTGAGTCATGGGATTCAATGCGCAGGAGCTCAGTAATTGGGCCCCTCACAAATTTCAGGGTTGTTCTAGCTAACGACAGCTTTGGGGGGATTGCGGTAGCTTGAAAAGGAGATGTCTTGGACCTGATTGATGAGAAGGTTTTGGTCCACTCGGTGTTGGTGGTTTTGCGCAGCAAGAGGGATTGGTCGTGATTATTGGTGACGTCTGTGTATAGTTATTTAAAGCAAATGGATGTCGCATGTCTCAAATGCGACATCATTTTTTTATTTTTTAAGCGCACGTTGCATTTTGGAGATGCGACACAGTCAATATATTTTTTAAAAGTTGTTTACAGTAGGTATTGGATTTATTTATCTGTTTAGAACTTTTGTATTTATAAATACATAGTAACTAGAGTGTTGGAGTAATAAATGTCATTTAAACAAACATTAGTGATTAATCACAAGAATGAAGAATCACAACACATAAAGGAACCATATTATAGATAATTAAACAAGCTATCCAGTTACAACCAAAAAAGAGATGGAAATGTAGTAAAAATACAAACAAATTGCTTGGCATAACACAACATTTCAAAGACTGAAAGACAATAATCTAATGCTTCAATTAGCACCATCACACAGGTTATTTTCTTCTTCATGTCTTTCATCTTGCTCCTGGCCATCATCATTTAGATCCATCCATTCATCTTCCTCGTCGTCTTCCTCATCATAGTCCGAAACATGAGGAGGTACATATTGTCGTCTAATCACATGTGTACGACGAGTACCACGATGACCACGACCATGGAAACCATCACGTGCTGAAGTGCTTGGTTGTGCTTGCGGTTGGCTCCGAGGAGGAGAACCTTCATATGCTTGAGAAGCACATAATGCCTCATTAATGGCCCTCAATGTAAGCCCCGGTACAACATCTGGATCCACGTAAATACTTGTCATCCATTCACTCGACCAATCTAACTCTGAAAGAGCAATTAGACCAAAATATTTTGCTAAATTCCTTATCCACTTATTTTTGAATCTCTCCTCAAGTTGCTTGTTGTATTGCATGTAAACAAGCTTGGAAAGTCTATCAATCATTCAAGTATTACGTAAATTTACAAGTATAAGGTTGGCATTTATATTTGTAAATTTATAAGTGTTTTTGATACATACAAAGCCAAAAGCACTCCAATTGCGTTCACAAAAGGAAGATGTGCATCATAGTCCCAAAATACGCTTTGTCACTCTCTTCAGAGGGGGGTGAGACTTCCATAAGTATCACACCATTCCACTACACAATAAGTCTCTAATGTAAACACATCTTACCACTAAATCAGTCAATATAAATAATGAAATATAACTCACATGGAGGGTTTTTTTCCCTTTGTCTAATAGCAATTGTCCTGCCAAACATACCACGAGCTCCTTTGTAGACCTCCATTTCAGAGCATATCACGTCTTGCTGATCAGGATCATCAACCATCCTCTCAAGGCAAAATATAAAATCAGCTTCATACCTTCCCATCAATGCTTCATTGTTGTCCTTCACTTTATAATAAAATGCAAGATTCAAGAAACATCTTGTACCATACAGAGGACGAGCCATCTGATTATCCCAGCGAGAATCAATAATTTGTAGAATAGGCATGTAACATGTTTCCCTCCTGCCAAAGTTTTCAATAATCATTTCCTTTGCAGTGTCAAATGCCCTAACAATGTAGCCTACGGGTGGATTCTCATTAGCATCCACTAAACACAACACAATATCGATGGGCTACACAACTCTAAGATAATCTTCATTTTTTTCCAAACAGAAAGAAACCCAACGTGCACAATTGTCGGCTGCTGTCGAGAACGTTGCTTCTCATGCCGCGCATGTGAGGAAGACGAACAAGCTGGAGTGTGAATCAATTGAATCTCCTCGTTGGAGAGCATGTGCTCTATATTGCGACTGTCAGAGTCACTGCAATTGAAAATGAGTCTCCTCGTCGGAGTACTCTGGCCCGCCACAATAGTGTGGACAACTACTCCATCTCTGAAAAGGGTCAAACAGAAAAGGTCATGGAAGTGCAATCCCCGTCGGAGTCCACGGTCGCTGAGAATGGAGTCTGAAAAGTCTCCTCGTCGGAGAACTGGGTCTCTCCCATCTGGCACAGAGAATGGTACACTACTCTAGAGTACCTATGATACCACATGAAACCCTTGCCCAACTAGCATAGGAAATGGTCCTCTACCATGGGGTCCCTATGGCTCACATGAAAACTCTGGTTGAAACAACAAGAAAGATGGGGACCACACAAAAGATGGCAAACATGTGCACATCTGACTAAAGACCGCATACACGTGCGTGTCTGAAACAGAAGACTCGGAAACTATGATCGTCGAGTCTGAACTCTCTTAGAGTCTGAATAATTGGTTGGTCTGGAATATATGTATATGGAGAATAGACCTGTGACTCTATATATACTTCCACTTTCTCCCATACTGGTCGGAATGAAGACATAGACCAAGTTGGGTGAAGACAAGATATTAGGGGAAAAATGAACAGTCTCAAAAATTTCTTGTGGCTTCATCATTTTTTTATAAGTTATCCAATCATTCATTCATTTTTTGGCTTTTTCAGTTTTTTTTAATCCGCGTACGTTTTTTCGTTACACAACCCTTTTTTCAAAATAAATTCTTCATTCATTTTCTTAACCTTGCGGTCTTCTTTCTCCTTTTATAAATAAAGTGCAATCGAGCCCACTTGGGCCCAAAGAAACTGTGGCCCCTTCACTTTTTTTAATTTTAGGTTTCCCACAAAAACCCTAGCTCTTAAAACACATGTCGCTCCCTCCCCGATGGAGGATGCATCGCCAATGGGGGTCCGCCTGGGGTTGGTTCTCCACCTCTGCTGCCCGGAGATCTCGAGGATGGAGGCGGAGAACTGCGATCTGGAGCGTGTGCTTGGGGGCTCATCGGGGGTTCCACCTGATAGCAGAAGACGCGGCCTGGAGTCGCCGCTATCGATTGGAGGAGGTAGGCATCGTCGAGAACCTCCGTGAATTGCACGAGGAGGAGAGCCGCCAATGCATCACACAAGGAGTAGCTTCAATGCCATGGAGCCTTTGCGCGAGCGGAAGGGGGGCTTGTTGCCACCTTGCGCCGTCCGAAAAGGTGCGTCTGCGACTGGAGATCTGAGGTGTCGCCCAGAGCTTGGAAGGGTGTACGCGCTTGGAGAGTTTGGTTGCGCCTGATGGAATAGGGTCGGAGCCGCTGATGCTCGCCCAATGGAGGATGGTTACTCATGAGGGGTGCGCCGCCTCGACAAGGAGAGATGGGATCCCCTGCTGCCTGGAGAAGGGCAAGCGTCGAGGTGCTGTGTCTGATGGAGTTTGGGAGAAGTTGTGCTGGAGGTCTGGATTATTGCTTCTTGTGCACATGTTGCTGCTGCAGTCTGAAGATGGGAGTGGGATTTTGATCGCCATATCTCGATGCTTCCCACTAAGACCAACACTGTAACGGAGATGGCCCCGTGGCGCAAGAATCCGTGGATGGCTTTGTACAAGAATCTAGAGAGTCTGGAAGGAGCGTGTAACAGGGTGACTAGGGCTTTGGAACACGGCAGCATGGAGGTGCGTACTTGGTGAACTGGCTAGAGGGCTGGTTGCGCGATCGAAGCATATGCATCGCATGGTCTTCCCAGTTAGGAATCCTTTCTCTTCGAATATAGCAGGAGATCCAGCGGCCCGCTGGATGATCATTGAATAAAGAAAAAATTGTAGAATCGAATTAAGGTCTCAAAAAACGAAACCCTGAAGCCGCACAGAACTTGAACAAATCACTAGCATGATCTTTATGAAAGAATATCTTCAAGAACGAACAATAATCGAATCTTGAATAAAAAAACACAAACTCCTCGAGAACCGAACCCGCTCGGATACCATGTTAGAAAATAGAGAATGAGGAAGCGAATGATAAACATAGCATAATCAATAATGATAAAACATAGAACAAAAGTTTTTTTTACGTGGAACCCTACTCCCTAAGGAGTAGGGATGAAACCACGGGAGAAGCCCTCAAGGGGGCGTATGCTTCAGTGCTTTTTCTCATCTGACTACAGGGTTGTGGGGCTCTATATATAGCACCCATGGAGTCTCCGCATCTTCAAACTGGTAGATGTGGGATTAAAGACTGGATGGGGTAAATGGATCTCTCCATGGGGTAAATGGATCCTGAAGAGATCCATTTACCCATCTCCCATACATATGACGCGCAACCAAATACTCCAACAATGAATGATGGTTTACTTGTTTTTTCTCCCCATCTTTATTGTATTCTCCCAACTTGGTCAATGCCTTATTTTCTGAAAAGTATGGGAGAAAGGGGAAGTATTTACATGTCCGAGTCAGGTCCAGATTCTCCAGATTCCATACTCCATACCATTTAAATTTCAAACTCTACAGTGCAGCTTCAGACTCGATGTTTAAATCCCAAGTCCTTAGTTTGATGCGCGGTTTCAGACTCGACGTCAGATTTTGAGTCCTCAGGTTGACTCACACTCTAGTTCGTTCATCCTCCTCACATGCACGACATGAGAAGCAACATCCTCAACAACAGTCGAATAGCCGATAGTTGTGCGCGTTGAGTTGATATTGTTTGTAGTGTCATGTATTGTGAGTTTTTTTTAGGCTCAAAAAGAGGGGGAGACACTCAACAGTGTTCGCCCCAAATATATTAAAGAAATTAAGAAAAGAATGTTACAAAAAAGGAGAATAAAAAAGAGAATTAGCAAATACATTACAAGACCGTTAAAAGAGGATCGAGAGAGCAACAGAGAAACAACATCCCCAAGAAAACCACCTGCGGGCTACACCGCACACCAATCATCCAGAAGATGCGAGCATTGGATAAGAACGTTATCCCGGTAGAAGCGTTGGCCGGAGAAGAGTGCCTCATTTCTAGCCAGCCAAATGCACCACGACCATGCAATCGGGGCCAAAACGTCCCGCCTTTCCTTGTTCCTGTTGCAAAACAAAAGCTCGCAAAAGGCAATCAGATCATCCGATCTCATCCACTCCAAATCATCCCAGATCTCCCGAACCATCTGGCAGCCGAAGAATAGATGATCAATAGTTTCCACCTCCGCATCACAAAGGATACAATTAGAGTCGACGTTAGCAAAGAATCTGGCGCAGCGATCACGCGTTAAAAGCCTCCCCCTGCGAAGAAGCCAAAGGAAGACGCCAATGCGCTCGGGAATCCGCAATCTCCAAAGGAACCAACAATCGCGCAAGAGGAAATCAGCCCTGGCAGTAGGATGGGAAGCCAGCGTCCGATACGCTTTACGAGCGGAGAAAGTACCGTCCTTCCAAGTCCAGTGATCCCGCCCATCAGTAGGCCTTTCATAGTCAGAGAGGACGTTCAATAGAGAAACAAAATCATCAATCCGTTGATCCGAGAAGTTCGCAATACGAACACCAGCAGCCCTCCACCCAGCAAGAAGCAACCGTAGCTTCTTTGTCATCCGCCAAAGCAAACAGACGGGGAAATCGCTCCATCAAGGGACCCCTACCCGACCAATCATCAAGCTAAAATTTGAACGAGTCCCCATTCCCCGGAACCGGCCTAAAGAGGGAAAGATTCTTAGCAAAAACATCCAACACATTATGCCAGAACGGAGAAAGGTGCCCGGGAACACCCCCCCTTAACACCCCCAACCTTGCCTCACCCCCTAACTCCCTGAGAACCTTAATGAAAAAGTTATCCTCCTGACCCCAAATTCTACTCACCCATTTGAGTAAGAGAGCATCGTTAACAACATCCAACCTCCGCACACCCAGGCCACCATGCCGCTTGGCCCTGGTAACCCCATCCCAGGCCACAAGATGTACCCCCCTACCCCCCTACCCCTTCTTACCCCACAAGAAGCGGTGCATACAACTCTCAAGTCGCAGACGAATCCCCTTAGGCATGCGATGAATCGAGAGGAAGTAAATCGGGATAGAGGAAAGAACCGCCTTGATAAGAACAAGACGCCCCCCTCTAGAAAGCAATGTCGCGTGCCAACCAGCAAGACGAGCCTCCACCTTCTCAACCACCAAGCGCCAATCCCGTAGCCTGGCCCAGCCCACCACCAGGGGCAAGCCAAGTAATCCATAGGGAGCCCACAAGGAGGAGACCCCAGCAACTGCCCACAAACCACCGCCTCCGCCTGCGACATCCCAAAGGGGATCACCTTGGATTTAGCGCCATTAATCAAGAGCCCCGATAATTCACTGTAGAGGTCAAAGTGATCGCCATACCGGAGACCTCAGAAGAGCCCCCCTCTATGAAGCAAATAGTATCATCCGCTAATTGAATTAAGGACACGCGCAAGGCGCCCTTAGTGAAGCCATTGGAAAGCCTCGCGGCGATCACACAATCCACCATACGTGCCAACACATCCGAAGCCAGCACAAAGAGGAGGGGAGCGAGGGGACACCCCTGGCGCACCCCCCCTTCTCGGCTGGAAGAAGCCCCCAACCGCCCGACCATTAATCAGCACAGAGAGGGAGACAGTGGAGACGCACCGACGCATCCAAGAGATCCAAACTTCGAGGAAGCCCCTCCTCCTTAAAATAGACCATAAGAACCGCCACTCCAAGCAGCTGCTTGGAGTGACGAACCCCCAACCGCCCGACCATTAACCAGCACAGAAAGGGAGACAGTGGAGACGCACCAACGCATCCAAGAGATCCAAACTTTGAGGAAGCCCCTCCTCCTCAAAACAGACCATAAGAACCGCCACTCCAAGCAGCTGCTTGGAGTGACGAACCTCCAACCGCCCGACCATTAACCAGCACAGAGAGGGAGACAGTGGAGACGCACCGACGCATCCAAGAGATCCAAACTTCGGGGAAGCCCCTCCTCCTCAAAACAGACCATAAGAACCGCCACTCCACGTTAAAAATCTCGATGTTTATCTTATTTTATTTCTTTTATCTTTGATACCCTTCCGCATCTATATTTTCTAACACATAACAAATGGACAGGTTTTTATATAGAAATGAAAGCCAAGATCAAGGAAAAGGCACACATCTTAAATCAAAAAAAATTTTGTTCCAGCCTCCACAATCCTCCATCCTAAAACCGGAAAAGCAAGCAAAGATCATGCCTCGCGAACTCTCTCGCTGCATCTGGGAATCCCTCTACCTATCTATCTCGAAGACCCCAGTGGCATGGCTTTCTTAGCAACTCTATATCTATACGGCCTTGGGAGGTAGAGTCAAAGATTCGCCAGGTGTGAAATCCCATTGTATTCGGGGAGTCAAAGATTTGCTGGGAATTCCGGATCGAAGAAGAGGAAGATCAAAATATGGTGCAGAATACATTTGACCTAGATGATACATTCAACCACGCCTTGGATTTATTAAAAAGGGGGAGAAATACACATTGAAATTGGGATGCATTTCTATGATCCAAACTTAAGCCCTGGCCAAATGTCCTAGGACCTGTCATTGAATATTTGGATGTTACCCCTTATTGGTGTGCTAGCCATCCTGGTAACCATGACATTTTATTCAAGTATCGGATATAAATATCAATATCTGGCTTCAAAAAAAAATTAAATATCAATATCATATTTTAGGCGTCCATACATGTTTACCAAAGAATGCATGAGTGTTGTCATGATGGCAGCAAATGCTTCCTCAATGACTGAAAAATTCAAAACAATGACAATTAGAATTCCATCCAAGATTCAAATATGCGGTATGTGGTATTCATTCGGCCAGGCGGTCAAAGGCGATTAAGTGGATAAGTAGAGGAGCACACAGGGCCACATGCAGATTATGCAGCTTGGAACATTTTAATTGAATATTAAATAATTATAGTAAAATATGATGTCAGAGATTTATCTATAGTTTTTTTAAGATGGATTCATTTACAGTTGATGATTCAACACAATCCAAAATTTGGAACCTATCAATCCAAAACAAATGTCTGTATTGATGGTTCGCATATCACCAGAACTTTGGCTCATGTATACCTAGACCCAGGGTTTCAGATATTGTAATATATCGTCGATACATCGATATCGCCAAAGGATTGATATCAATATCGATATGACGGTATGGCACCTTTTTTCGGTCTTTCCTTCACAAATGGGTGTTGATATGAACGACATTTGGACAATATATCGTCGACATATCACCGAGATATCGTATCGATGTGAGACCAATATGGATGATGATGTCGATTATTTAAACCCTTGTCTAGACCTTATAAAGAGTGTCTAATGGACAAGTTTATGTGATAATTTTGAAGAACAAGCTGTAGTCGTCCTTTCCAGCAAAGGTAAAGCTAATCTCATATCTTACAAGTGCACTTAGATGTGCCCTTTTCTATCTAATGGATATTCTAATGCATGTCAAACAGTATCCACTGGAAAACTTGTTTCTTACTGCATGTACATGCACTTGTAGCATCATTTGACATGCAGTGCGTGACCTATATACGTGAACTGCTATCACACACTTATCAAGCATCCACCAAAACCAGATTAGATTTAAATTTCTAAGGGAAATACGAATGAAGTGAATCAAAGGCGAATTCTAATCCAAATATATGTCAGAACTTCAACACTAATTGCGAACAAACTCCAATAAACAAAATGAAGTGGTATTATTTATGAAATTTTGGCATTTTCTCAGATTCTGGTTTGCAGAGTAGAGTGTATCCAATCTTTGAAACAATATTGTTCCAGTACTCATCGATTCCACACATACAAAAAGAACTAAGATTGAAGTCCAAATTCAGTATATTGGTTCAGTAGAACAGATACAAGCCATACGCATGATCCTGTCTAAAAGTTACATGTCTCTTCTATGATGAAGCTGCAATAGATACTCAGTTCATTCACAAGTTATATTGGAACTTTGGGACTAAGCTTAGAAACAGCATTATTGAAGATGGGGGAAAAGGAGATGGAATCCAGTGTTCGAATGAAATGGGTAGGAAAGGTGGAAATCCACTAGATCGCTCAAGCAAATCAAGTGGTACATTGAAAGAAACGCGTAATCAAATTGAGGGTAAAAACAATAGCAAAATGTGGATTCGAGAGGAACGCATATAGAATTAAGAGCAGGAGAACCTGCAGTAAAGGGAAGGTTGTGGGCTCCTGCGTAGGTATAACTTCACGCGGAGGCGGCGAAGGTGTGGTGCTCTGGGAGGAGCAGAGGCAGCAGCAGCCGCGGCGGCGGCCTGGGGAGGAGGAAAGGTGGAGAAGGCGAGATGGTCTGGGAGTGGAGGCGGCGAAGGCGAGGTGATCTGGGAGGGGAGTCAACAACAGCTGCGGAGAGGGCTCGGGGAGGGGATGTGGTGAGGTTCCGGAGACAGGTCGGAAACTGCAAGCGAAAACGGAACGAACGCTGGCTAGATAATCGGATCCTAAAACGAATTCGAGAAAGTACTGATAGGCATGCTGCATGCTCCGTTTAAGCACTGCACATGCGGTTTGTGTGGTCCTAATAACAAACTAAATATACGCTTCGGCTTTTGGCCAGTATATGCAGCCGCACGAACCGCATATTTAAACTTTAATTTCATCAACTCTAGCAATATTGAATGTCAAAAACTCCGCGTGAATCTCAAACATTCATGTTTCATATAAATTCCAAAACTCTACGTGAATATGATTAGGATGACTTCTCTCTGATTTAGATCTCATTTATTAATACATATGAAAATTATGAAGGTGGTATGCCTCCCTTTCATTTAAGGGGAGAGGTACTCTTCTTCATTTTTTCATGAGAACTCTCTAACCATGGAAATCTTCGTAATTTGCAACAACTTTTGTTGTAAATTTATTCACACAAATAATTCATAATTATTTTTGTAAACATTGCAATCATGCTACTGGAAATTTCTAAATCACATTCACAACGTAAAATAAAATGAAAGTTATATTTTCAATTAATTATATAATGTGAATCCAGTTCACATCAATATTTAATTTGTAAATGTAATTTACAAACAGCTCTCTCTTGTATATTATAAATCATATTTATAATAGGTGAAAGTGAGCCTACACCAAAGGATGCATGTCCTACACCCGGCTCTTTTTTTCAATATTTTTTTAATTTTTTTAAATTAAACTTTTGGGGAATTAGATCACCATATATCATCATGTTGGCATTCCAAATTCAACTAACTTCGGAACTTCTATGATCTCGATCAAGACTAACAAATTTTAATGGTCTCAGAATTGCTGAAATTGACCCCTTCTAGATGAACGTGTTAGGAATGGTTGTTTTGCATGAAAGTTGAAACATGTATTCCCCTCGATATATTAAGAAAATCCCCCTAAGGTTTCTTTCAAAAAAACCCAAAGATAATGAAAAAAAGTCGGATGTAGGTAGTTACCTATACCCCCGGGTTTAGGCTCCCAATATATATGATTAATATGGATAGTGAAATCCATGTTACTCATATCCTTGATAATTAAATCATATTTAATTATCTTGGATTTCTATTTTTATGTGCACAAATAATATGAATTGCATTCGCATTATTCATATCTTTGATAATTAAATCATATTTAATTATCTTAGACAACTCTCCTTGCGTAACCAAATAATATGAATCGAATTCATACTATCCATGATAATTAAATCACATTTAACTGTCATTTTCCCTCAATGATCAAACGCATTATCAACAGTGAAATTATACTCGAACTCTTTCAAGGATAATGGACTTTCTCTGTGGATATTTGGAGATAAGGACAGTGTGATTGCACGTTCCACGTATAGTGACTTGGATATTGAGATCATATCTCAGATCCAGATCAAGGGGACCTCTCAAAAGTTGTTTGAATAAATCAAAGTCGTAAATATAATCTTCCTAGTGCATCTAAATCATATTCAGATCAATGTCCAACATTTGGACTAAGATCAGAGGAGCCGTTAAAATCTAGACTTGTTTCATCACTCACTCGGAATGGAAGCGTCATGGTTATACAATCATCTATGATTACATCACCCTCAAGTATTCCCAATACATGTATATCCTGCATATTGAAAGACATATAATAAACTCGAAGATTTAGATCAGTTTAGATTTTCTTCTTCATGATTTTATCATTAAGTCTCTCATTTGATCATTGGAATTTGGTATCGATCGTATACTTTTCAAAATCATATATCACACATAGGTATTGATCATGTACTTTCCAAAAGCATATATCAAACCTACAAATTTGGTCAAGCTCCCAAAGTGAGACGATCGTGCATGGAATTTGATTCCCAACATCTCATGAGTGAGCTCATGTCTTTTGGTTCAATAATGAACATGTATGATCCATTTGAGAGATCGTATTACTCATATGCCCTTGTATGCACACCAATTTGTCGATGTATAGATCTTTATTAGATCATCAACCTATCATTCTGCCAATCGTGCATACTCAAATATATAGTAACACATTTGTGTCTGGACAGAGAATGCGTGCCTATATCGTGACAACATAGGACATAGGTCTTGGTTATCTCGATCTCGTTAAGTCAACTATCTGACCTAACTTATCTAACACGTCTGAATCTCTATTCATATGTAGAGGACCAAAATCAAGAGACCAGTTAGATATCAATACATTAGAGGATGGATTGTCATCTCCTACTCAGGTTTGAGATCGTTTCTTAATAATCATTTGACAATGCTTGTTGAGTCCTCAATCTAACTCTTTAGATATTCATCCAAGCACCATCCTCTATGTAACGACCCCGATTCCGGGCTGTCGGATCCTCACATATCCGGATCTGGTTACTCAGCAATAATTTATTCAGCAATCAAAACTAGCATTCATAAACAGACTGAAAATAAAAATACTCATAAGAAAGTATTTTAACACTTTTCCATTCATAAAATAAAGTCCACATAATACATTATCCCACTATAACCATTTACATGCACGTCAGCTTGAAAAGAAAATTCACAAAAAGATTACTAACTACCTTACAAAGTAAAGCTACTGTGGTTGGCTGCATGTATACTACGTAAGTTGGATGGATTACTAAAGTCTCTGTGATGGCTCACTGACATCTGTTGAATTTTCCATAAATCATAGGATATAATTAGCGAATGCTAAGTAACGTAGAAGAGAAAAGTAACAAAATGGTGTAATTTTGCAAAACTTGTTGTCATGAAAAGTTACATTCTGTCTCATTAATTTAAGTCCTATTCCTTTCCATTCGACATCAAGGATTAGTCCAGGGGAACCCCATTATTCTTGGACTCCGAAGTTGTGGACACTTCGAGATTGGAGATTGAGTTGATCTGATGAGCCTATGCTGTCGCACGTCGCCTCAACCAATCCTCCAATACTACCTTGAAAATTTCTTTTTCTTTTACTATCCATGGTCTCAAGCCCTCATCCAGGCAAACAAAAGAGTACACCGTCCTCGAGAACTCGGTTGCTTAAACCCCATGCTAACATTTAAGCATATAACCTGGCGGCTATAAATACATATTATCGTGACCCAGCCGCTATTGAACCACCTGTGCCTCCACATGGCACGACCACATCTTCCGTCTTTCAACCCGAAGATATTGGCTCCCGGTACCACGCGTTACAAATTATTCATTTCGTACGCACTTATCATAACAGGGCAACCGTGTACAACATAGGTAGGCAAACACCATTACGGGTTCCTTCTGACAAACCTACAGGTTGTATACCCGACCTATAGTTCTACTCCCAATCATCCTTAATGTGACCCACGATCCTTTTCAGTATCCAACTCAAAACACATTAATTCCCATGATGTAATTCTTTCGTTAAGTATTCGATTTGCATAATCATTGACACTCAGTATAGACTTACATGTATATTATTCATATGCATATTTACTCGTATTTTTGCTTATTTTAACTCCCAAACCCTACTTTCCAAGCCACCGCATCAATTCGATGTTTAAACCTTATTTTAGTGGGAATCACAAAATAACTTTCACACACATTCTCAAAAATAGCCAAAATTAGGTTTTTTGTAGCAAAGAACATAAAATTAGAAATTTCAACGATCTCATATGAAAATTCAACAGTAAAAGGAAGAATCTTGTTACCTAATTGAGCTCTCTCTCTCTCGTGTATATGGTACTTTATTGGAATTTTTACCCGGCAGACCATATAATCTTTTCGAATTGCCGCTACGACCTTCAAAACATTTTGATTCCTCCCCCGACCCCGTAAACTTGTTAACCCTTACCCTACAGACCCTGTAGTTAACTCTTGTTCATTTACCTGTTAAAATTAACCCGATTATGTTATGTTCATTTATTATACCTAATTTATTTATCAAACTTACATTTAATGCCACTCCATCATCCCAGAAGAGTTGATCCCCCTGCGCCGCTCCCCCGCTAGCGCCAAGCTTTGGGCCTCGCCACTTCCGTCATCGAGGAGCCTCGCGAACAGCTCCTCCATCCCTGCTTTCCCCTCAGCCGCCGACGAGCCGTGCCCAGCTCCTTTCCTCCTCTGCTCGAATGGTCTGTATGAACCGAAGCTCCCCCCAGGTCCCACCTTGTTCCCACCCGCCACCGCTGCTCCCTGCTACCCCCTGCCCTGGCTCTCTCCCCCCTCCCCACAGCGTTGCACCCCTACCCCCCCCACCCCCCGCGCGCGTCGCTGCAACTCACCCCCCCCCCTCGCGCGCCGCTGCACCCCCTGCGCCCGCTGCACCCTGCCCCTGCGTCGCTACTCCATGTGCCGCCCCCTCCCAAGCACCATGTTCCCCCCCCCCCTCGTGCCGTTGCTCCCTGCGTCGCCCCTCCCAAGCTCCCTGGCAACGCCGCTGCCCCCCCCCCCCCCCCCCCCCCCGCCGCTGCACCCTGGCCCGCGTTGCTGCTCCCTACCCCGCCCCCTCCCAAGCTCCGTGGTCGCGTCGTTGCTCCCTGCATCGCCCCCTCCCAATCTCCCTGCTCACCCCCGGCAATGGAGCCCCTCACGGATGTTGCTTCCCTGCTCTCCCCCCGTCGGTCTACTTTGGAGGATTCTTTTTCTATTTTTTGGCTAATCCTAACCGTTGGATGGTAAATTGGTTAGGTTAACTCAAGACTAACTCAAGTAATTGACTCAAATATAGTTAAAATTGACGGCAGGGTTTGTTGGGTAAGACGGACCAAGTTTACGAGGACAAGGAAGGAATTACGATGTTTCAAAGGGCGTAGAGGTAATTAGAAATGATTATAGGGTCTGCCGGGTAAAAATACCTACTTTATAATATTTCATTTTCAGAAAGGATGATTTAAGGCTCCAGAAACAACCGAATTTCATTTTCGTATAAAAATTCCAAAGAACATACCAAGAACACGAAGAACGAATGAAGAACACAAAGAACGCGAAGAACACATGAAGAACGCGAAGAACATAAGAACGTGAAGAACATAATTTTCTTAAAATTTCAGCAGAATTCCCCCTTATATCGGGACATATTTCTAGAAAAATTTCGACAGAGTTCCCCTTATATCGAGGCATACGTTAAAAGAAAAATGGAAGGAGTTTCCTCTATAAAATCATCGAGAGGAGAACAATAATGAAATTGAAAAAATCGAAAACCTAACTCACAAAGCAAACTAATAGAGGATCGTACATTCCTCCTCCTCGTTCTCCCTGCATTGCTTCGTTAGCGCTCCTTCCTCGCCTCCTACTCCTCCTCCCGATCTCTCGACCCTAGCTCTTGGTGTGGTAGTAGTGGAAATCGTAGAGAATGAATGGGTAGGGGGTATTTATAGGCTCTAGAAAACCGCTAACCATGTTTAGAAAACCATGGTTTAGTCCTTAACTGTGGTTAGTGGCCTATGGTTTTGGTCCATGATTTTGGTTAAAACTTATCCAAAAACTTAGGACTTAAGTTAGAACATTGCAGAGGATTCTAGATTCGCTAATGACGCTTAATTAACGCTAATCATGATTCACTAACCACAATTTAACTTTCGTGGCTTAGGTTTATCTTTTGCTAACTATTGATTAGTATTCAGTAATGGTCATTAGTAGTTTTCAATTCATCGTTAGTTTCTTTAATCATGTTTAATTAGTCTTAATGATGACCATTATGGGTTAATGACGTCTTAAACCTCTCTACTTCTCTTTATTCCGAAAATCATAACAATTACAAACGAAGTTCGATTCATACGGAATAGATTCCTTTGGTTCCCTATTGACGAGCGGGATCTTATGATATAGGATTCGAGGAGGCCAAATTCATGGCTTTACAATTTATGATTCAACATTTGAATCAACAATTATATGATCATAAAGACGACCATGGTACATAACCCTAATTGTACTAAGGGACCTATTATGCAAATTATTTATTCATTATTTCAAATCAACGGATGATATTTGCAATAGCATTTATTACATAATGGCTCATTGTGGGCTCGCATGTCCAACAATATCCCACTAACCCAAAGAGCCATTAATGAGATAATCTTTAAATCCACACTCATGCGATAATCATAAGCTTATTTGGAACTCGGTAAGCTGAATAGTCACCATGTTCCCAAGAGACTACGCCAAGTCCTTTTATGGTACTTGCACATCTCCTAGTAACAGTGCTCGCATTCAATGCGAATGTTGCATCTTATGCATCAAATAGTCAATCTTAAGGCAGTCCTTTTATGATACCCTTATTCCAAATATCTCTATCTCCTAAGGTATTAGTATTTAAGTCCTTTAGATCACTTTTTTTATAAAGTCTTGAGTTCTTGAAGATAAGACTTAAAGATCACTATATCTAAAGTCTTATCATCTTCGAAGGTGTTATGTTACTGCAATCAAGTGTTTTATCTCGGTAGTGGGATTAGTAATAGTTTATTACTCCCACTGCATGGCAAACATCTGACTTTGTATACATCTAGCATACATCGAGCTTCTCATATTTTGCATTCACTTCCTCAACTGTTTAAGGTGATATCTCTTCAGAAAGGTCAGTACCATATCTTAAGGGAAGAAGCCCTCCTTGAAGATTTCCAAAAAAAATGGAATATGTTCAAGGTGTACCGCTAATGTGATGATCCCAATACCCATTCTCCTTGCTTCTGAACATTTTCAGAACTAAGATCTAAGAGGTATCATCGAGACCATATCTCAAGATATTGAACAACCATATCAAAAAACAATTATTATCATCTTTATATCATTCCAAAATGGTAGGGATTTCGTCTATATTTAACATGATGAACACAATGACACTCCCACTATGCTTCACATGGTTCATCAAGATTTTGCATGAAATCATAACATTTATAATTTCATTAAATTTGATGTTTCAACTGCAAGAAGTTTATTTGACAATGGATGGAATTCCTTATACTTGCACACTTTGCATTTTTCAACTTTGAAGCCCTGAGGCTACTTCATATGAACATCCTCGATGAGGAATTCATACATGAATGCAATATTGACTTCCATTTTGTAGATGTCGAAATCAAGTTGTGTAGCTATTGTTAACAATGTTCTAATTGGTTAAAGCGTGGTCATTGAAGAGCGAGTCTCATCACAAGCAATGGCTTCTCTTCGTGTGTATCTTGTGGATACGACCCGTACTTTGAAGGTCTCTACCTTCTTATCAGGTTATATCTTTCTCTTGAAGATCCATTTACACCTAACGGCGTCTTACCCTTTGATGAATGTCAGATTTGCATATTTAATTTTGTCGTGTTATCGTAGCATAGGAGGTAAATCTAGTTCAGCAAAGACCACACCTTCGAATATGTGGATGTTATTTTACTTGGCAAGTTTACCATGGTCGAACTCAAGGACACAAATGAAGAATGTCAAAATCGCCTCTTTAATAATATGGATAATTGTCGTAATATAGGAGGCAAATTCGGTTCGTCAAAAACCACAATCTTTGAATGATGTGGAGAATTTTTCCTGGCAAGTCTACTAAGGTCGAACATAAGGAATGGTAATTTAAAGTTGCCTGATTTTAAATTAAATTAAATAATTAATTAGTTGTTAGGTTAATTTCTTTGTCAGAAAATAAAAAGGAAATGCGACGATACAGATGCAATACAAGGACTATTAAGTGCAGGATCTGTGACTTTGGTTTTTAGTCCAAATAAGATTGATCATATCCTCAAAGTGAAATCACAGATCAAATTGATTGAAATTCAAGTGCAGACAGGAGTCCGAATAAATTTACGAGATATCCTGCAATTATATTCAAATAAAGACAATGTTCATAAAAATTATCTTTAATTGTAGCCCTCAGATAAATCAAATTTGATCAGATAAACTACCGAAGTTGAAATTAATTCCGTCCGAATTGAACCCCTGCAAAGATTAAATTGCTAAAGAATATGATCAATAATTCCTTTTACTTAAACAAGCCCCTGCAAAAATTGATCGGTAATCAAGTCATAAATGAACCTACATTTATCAAGAAGTTCAAATAATAATATTCATCATAGATCAGCTTCAGATTTGTTAATAATATATATAATAAGGAAGAGCACGGAATAAGCTTCAAAACGACATATTATATGCTAAAATCAAAGTTCAGATGGAGAAGATAGGCTAAAATGAAGATCTAGGGACTGAAATGTAAACAAAAGTAAAGTTTTTCCTTCAAAGTGGCCCATGGAGGGACTTACCCGTAAATAAAAAAATCCATAGGGGGCTCCTGAAATTACAGGGGGCTTTGTTGTAATTTTACCAAATTGCATGTGCTAGGCACGTGCGGTCTGGACGGACCTGGAGGCACCGGGGGGTGGAGGATGACGTATGGACCTGAGCCTCCACGTGGCACACAAAAGATGGCATGGGTCACCCGAACCTCTTGGAAGGAGCAGAGACTTGGGGCGGCTGACGTGGCGCTATGTGGACTGTTGGATCAAGGATGAGCCAGATCCAATGGTGGTTGGAGACTGGTGGCGCGGGCGACGTGGGGAGGAGCTGACGACTGATAAACACGGAATGGAGAGCGGTCGTGTTGATTCACAAGGCGAATCAACAGTCGGTGTATTGACCACTACAAAAATCCCGTATTTAATCAACAATGAACCCACAATATAAATATCAAGCAATGAAAATAAATCGTGGAGTCAAATTTATTTTTAACTCTACAAACAAGGTGTATAGGTGTAAGTATGTAGAGAGTTCGAACACAGGGAGCAAGGCAGGATAGATCAACAAGTGTGTATGTGTGAATGTGATGTATTGTCTACACTATTTAATGCAAGGGTTTTTATGGATTTTTAATTTTATATTAATTTTTTTTATTTTATTTAATTTTTAATTTTGTATTTTGATTTTTACTTTTCTGATTTTATATTTTCTTTTTCAATTTTATATTTTTATATTTGCTTTTTCAATAATAGAGTGTATATATACAATATAAGGAAAAGAGGTGATAAGATATTTATAAAAATAGGTAAAAAATGCTCAAAATCAGATAAATAAATGTTTTTGGTCTTTTTATGATTTTTTACTGTTTTTGTGATTTTTGGGGATTTTTCAGAATATTTTTGGTATTTTTAAATATCAAAACACTAGAAAACAGTGAATAACAAGACTGGATGAAATTAAAATGGGAATGAAAAATAGCAAACAGTAAAAAAATTTTCCCAAATTAATTTTAAATAAAATACAATAAAATAGGGAAACTACAGGAACTGAGTTTATATTTTTAGAATTTTTCTAAGATTTTTCAGATTTTTACAAAGTTTTTAGGTGTTTTCAAATTTTCAAGGTTTTTCTTTTGAAATTTTTAGTGATTTTTGGGCTGACACTAGAATACACTAAAATACACAATATATAATTTTTTTGGAATTTTTCAAAACGTTTTTATAATTTTTTATGGATTTTCTAATGCAAACAGTGCTGAAAATGCATGTTTTTTATTTTTAATAAATATTAAAATGTAATGAAAATGTAATGCAAAAATATGGAGTGAACAAGCAAGTTAACATGAGCTTAGAATGAATTTTTGGGAATTTTTTCGATTTAAAATGATGCGAGAAATAAATAGACAAAGCACACAAAAATACAAGTCCTAGCAAGGGTATTAACGCAAATAAACAACATCCAGGGGCTGTACTGCAATTTTCCAACAAAATATAACACTGAATATTCAATTTAATGGACCAAGTACAAATATCCAAACCCGGGAGGGTACGCCTGCAAAATACCCACCAGGGCGCGTGACTGGCACGCGCTTGGGAAGGGTATAAACGTAATATCAAAAACTCCCAAGGGCTCACATGCAATTATCCCCAAAAGTTTACACTTAATATCAAAGTTCTGGGACTAAAGCGAAATACTAAACCCGAGGGCCTCTCTATAAAATGGCCACCCACCTCACGCGCACAGGCACGTGAGGTGACGTGGCCGAGGACCTGTTTGTAATTCTAAAGAGTTTGGGGGGACTTTCACTAAATGTTACAAAAAACTAAAGCAGCCGATGAATGTTTAAATGCTAAGTAATAAATACAAAAACTGGCGGGGTGTCCTTACAAAATTCCCACGCCTGGGCGGGATCGGACGGATGTGGACCGTCCACTTGACGCGTGGCGCGCCCTCGACGTGCGATGACAGTTCGGCTGCAACGACTGAGATCAGATCATCAAAGTGAGATCGACGGCTGATGGCGCAAGTGATCCAACGGCTGCTGCTCGCCTGGGCGGAGGCCATCGATCGGATGACTGCAAAGTGAAGACGAAGAACGGGGAAGAAGACCCTCGCCGGCGAACTTCCCCGGCCTTGCTCCACTTCCTCCGTGGCTACCGACGCTCTCAAAATAGGCTGACGAGCTCCCGCGGTCCTCTTCTAGATGATGGTGGTTCCAAAAAGGTCCGGCGATGGTCGAAGCGCTCACACGGGGACGGCGGAGCTTGAGTACTCCAGGTTCCTCCGGCGAATGCGCAAAACGAGCGCCAAGTGCGCTATGTGGTTCAAGACCTGCAAGAAAAGGGTGAAGGTGTCGGGGGAAAACTGCCCCGACCCCGCGGTGGCGCGAAAGTTGGCGTGAACGTCGTGGTGGAAGCTCGCCGGAGGTGCACTCCGGCGGAGGTTTCGATGGAGGGATTTGATCGATGAAAATAGGAAATGAAGGTGCATGCGAGAAGCTACGACTACGGGGAATAAGAAGGTGAAAGAAAACGAGGGAAATGGATACCTCAAAGGACCAGGCCCGAGGTTGAAGTACCTCGACGGTGGGCTGTCGCCAGAGGTGGAGGAACGCGCCCAGATCGTGGTCGCTCCGCCGCCTTGAAGAAGCTAATCTGGAGTTGTCACCTCTAGGAAGCTCAAGCGAGTCAAAGGGGGGAAGGATCTGGATGAAATGCGGTTCGAAATTCAAAATGAAAATTGGGGGGTGGTTTTGATGTGTTGACGACTGGACGCAAAGATCAAGGCGCAACGAGCGAATCGATGCTCCACAGCCCATGCAAACATCTGGGCGTGAATCACCATCTAACGAGGAAGAAAAGTTGTTTAGAACGAAACATCAAAGGGTGCATGGTGCGCCCTCCAAAAATCCTCGAAGATGGCGAAAAAGCAAGGTTCTGACAACCCACAGGGGGCGGGTCAGAGAGTTGACCAGGGGTCAACTCTCGGCCCCTCCTGGTTGGTCCACGTGGACCAACCAGGAAAAACCCTGGGAAAATGATTGATTAATTCATTTTAAAATAGTAAAATGGTCGAATTTAATTTTGGTTATTAAATAAAAAATATTTATTATTTTATGTAGTATTTTATTCTGATTTTTAATTATTTTTATGAGGTATATTTTTACAAGTTTACTTTTATACCCTTTATAGGTATATCATCTATATATTTTATTCTTTTATTTTTATTTTGTGTATTTTAATTTCTTTATTTTTATTTATTATTTTATAAAAGTATAGAGTACTTTTATACACTTAATTATATTTTTATTTTATTTTTCTGATATAGTTTGTACACTTAATAAAATATAAGTATGTATAGGTATATGTATAGGTATTATACCTATGTAGTATATATGCAAGTATTTTTATTTGTGTTTCTTTTGTCTTTTTATTCTGATTTCAATGTACAAATATGTTACAAGTAATATTTACAACATTATAAAAATATAAAAATACAAAAATAATGAATAAAATGAATATTTTAATCCATACAAGTATACTACAAGGGTCTAAAACTCAACTTTCAAACTGTGACTCCGAAAAATACGAAACCACCTCCATTAAGTAGTTATTTTATGCTATATACAATTAAAGGCGAGTTTGGTACATTTCGAGTTTCTATTTGCAAGATACAGGTCTGGGAAGTTAGAGTTCTGGAATCTTATTCAGACCATAACTTTTTAACTGTACATTATTTTTGTATGAAATGAATTTTGTATTTTTATTTATTTAATTATCTACAACTTTCATGTACAAAGTTTATTTATATTAGGTATAAAAAGTGGAACCAAAAATAGGTCCCAAAATGAATAAAGAATGAATTAAAAACAAAGGTATGTATACTGTATTTTGACCCTTATCTCCCCCTATTTTATTCCTTGTCGACCTATTCATCAAGGTGCTTAGGTCTCGGGGTTTTGGGTCATAAAATATTTACAATATTTTATTCTTTTTCTTTTCTTTTATTTATTCTATAATTTTAGCTTTAATTACAGTGTTTTATACACTATTTAGATGCACATGCATAGATGCTAAGATGCATAAATTAAGGGAATTTACATGCATTTACTAGGGTTTTTGAGGCCAAAATGATAGAATAAAGATGATGAAATGTGGCTTCATCAACGGCCAACTATGGTCGTGCACACCTACCCCAAGGCGGAACGTCGGGCAATCACTGTGGACTTCGAGCAGATGAGCAAGGAGGTCGGTGGTGCGCCACGCGGGGATGCAGAGGTGGAGGCGGCACATCGGCCAGCTGTGGTCATGGCTCGAGGGAGAGCTGATGGTGGTGGAGGGGTGTTGCAGCATACCGCGACTGGATCGAGACGAGGTCAGAGTTGTTCTCCGTTGTGGCGGCAAGGAGTGTAACGACGGGGAGTGGAGCTCCATCGAACGCGTACACCTGCAATGGTTAGTGGCAACCAAGGAAGGGAAGCGAGTACGGGGGATGTATTCCACTCACAGGTGATGGGTCTGAGCTAAACTTCGGCCTTAGTGATTCGGCCTTAGTGAGGCTGAAGGTGGAGAGGATATGAGGGTAGAAGGACATGCAGAGAGGGGTGGAAGAGAACCAAGGAGTATGCCGACCATGAAGGCGGAGCAGTCAAAGCGATGCTTGAGGAAGACGAACAGGTGGAAGGGAGAAGTTCCTGGAAGAGAAGGCTCGACGACGATGGAATGGCCGAAGCAAAGTGAGTTTCATAGGACGTGAAGCTGCGACGGTCAGGGGAAGATTGAAACTCGCTGAGACTTGGAGGAACATCGTTGGCACTATCACCGCCTGATAGGGCTGCTCCTTCGTGCTGGGTTATTCGGCGGATAGAGAAGATGATTGGCGGGGGGATCTCTATAGGAAGGCCTATGCGAGTGTTATGGGAAGGAGACACAGGAGGTGTAACGGTCGAGAAGGGGAGGGGGCTTACATGCAGTGGTCGGCGGAGGACATAACGACAGTGGGGGGAGAGACGGTGGTGTTGGGAAGGAGAGGGGTCGGGAGTCACGTGCTCGCACGTGACTTTGATTTTTAATCCAAATAAGATTAATCACTATCCTCAAAGTGAAGTCACATATCAAATCGATTGAAATTCAAGTGCAGACAGGAGTCCGAATAAATTACGAGATATCTTGCAATAATACTTAAATAAAGATGGCGTTCACAAAAATTCTCTTTAATTGTAGCCCTCAGATAAATCAAATTTGATCATATAAACTACCGAAGTTGAAATTTATTCTGTCTGAATTGAGTCCCCTACAAATATTAAATTGCTAGAGAATATGATCAATAATTCCTTTTACTTAAACAAGCCCCTGCAAAAATTGATCAGTAATCAAGTCATAAATCAACCTACATTTATCAAGAAGTTCAAATAATAATAATAATTGTTGATCAGCCTCATATTTGTCAACAAGATATATAATAAGGAAGAGCACAGAATACACTTCAAAACGACATATTATATGCTAAAATCGGAGTTCGGATGGAGAAGATATGCTTAAATGAAGATCTAGGGACTGAAACGTAAACAAAAGTAAAGTTTTTCCTTCAAAATGATCCATGGAGGGACTTATCTGTAAATAAATAAATCCAGAGGGGGCTCCCTGAAATTTTCCCTAGGTGCCACGTGTAAGGTGAGGCACGTAACTTGGCTAGCGGGGGGGTCTTTTGCAAATTTAGGAACTTGTAGGGGCTTTGTCACAATTTTGTCAAAATGCATGTGCTGGACACGTGTGATCTCTCTGCGACTTGGAGGAACGGTCGTTGACACTGTCACCGCCTAATAGGGCTGCTCCTTGCTGTGTGGGTCGACGGATGGAGAAGATGACTGGCGGGGGGATATTCATAGGAAGGCTCGTGTATGGGAAGGAGACGCGGGAGGTGTAACGGTCGGGAAGGGGAGGGGGTTTACATGCGGTGGTCGGCGGAGGACATAACGACAGTGGGGAGCAACGGTGGCATTGGGAAGGGGAGGGGTCGGGTGTCGCGTGTACGCACATGACTTGGGAGGAGGAGAGGTCACGTGCGTGGCACATGTCCAGGCTGGAGGATATGAGAGAGAGTGGGGTGTGACGTGGCACGCCCAGAGGCTACCACATGTTACCCCAAAAAAATTAAAAATTAAAAGAAGAAGAAAAATATAAAAGAGATAGAAGGGGACCTCCGATCAAAAATTCCCTTCATGAAAGTTGTTCGTCTCGACGAGATCTACAATTTCATGAAGAAACTTGGAGCAAAAGAGGTCATCTGTACAAGGTATTATTTTCGATGGTTCTCCATGTATACAGAAAACCGGGTTTTTGGGATTTTGTAAATTTTTGGTGGTTTTAAAAGAGGATACAAATATCAGAAAAATGTGATAAAACACAATACACTTCATTCTACATTAATCAACTTTTTATGGATTTTTAAGAAAATAGGATAATAGAATAAAAGTACGAAATATGAGAATTTTGTACAGACCACAACGAACACACGAACACAATCAGTTTCTTTGATTTCACTCATGGTATAGATTTGAATTTTTATATTGTTTAATAAAACTTTCATCAAATAACATAAATGAAGAATAAATAAAATTAAAAAGGTTTATTATGTACATAAAATTGCAGGTCAAAATAACAAAAAGATAAAATGCGCAAAAGAGGCACAAAACCCAACTTTCACATATGAGCTCTGAATTTTACGAAATTGATCTTATTTTGAAGGTATTTGAAAACGGAGTACTTTAAGACCAAAAGGGGATATTGTATGAGGGAGATATGTGTGTTTTAGTCCGTTAGATGTGAAAATTAGTTTTGGGTCTACACAATGGATGTGGTTTTGGGTCAATCAGAGTTAGGATGAATTAATTAAAAACATGAGAAGTTAGCAGCTTTTTTGGCTAATTCACACATTATGCAATTATGCATGATGAAATGCGAATATTATGTACATACATACAGATGCTAATGACGCTCTATTAATTATTAAATACCCATGATTTTGGGGAACATAGCCAAATTGACCAATTTTAGCATGATGAATACGAAATTCATCAACGAGCCTCTTCGTCTATTTATCAAAATTTGTTGATGAACTAATTTAAGAGAGTATTTTCTCAATTTTTAGGTCTTCATACAGACGTACAACAAAATGCATATTAAACAACACACAGGACGATGCATGTATTTATGTTGGTTTTTTTAATGCAAGTATATGATGATTCATGAACATAATTCAAGGTTAAATAAAACGGATATGCATGCAAAATATTAATTACAAAAATACCAACAAAATATGAGCACAGATTGTGATTCAGATTCAGAGTCAAATAGAGCAAGCATCTATTTAATAATAGGTCTTTATCGAGCAAACAACACTACACAATTAAAATAGTGTCAAATCAATAATTTAAACATGTCATTAGATAAAGAATTAAAATTGCAACTAAATGACACTGAAATCGTGCGACTTGGGCTTAAGATGCTTAAGATATTGAAGAAATAGTGCAAGGGCATACATGTAATAAAAATGCAAAGAAATAAAGGATAAATAATCACGAATAGATCCCTGGAGAAACCTATTTGCAATTTAGCAAACCGACAGGGGCTTGAGTAATTTTTCCATTGCGCAAAGGGGTGTTTTCGCAATTTCTAGACGTCGGTTAGGTTCCCCTACAAAATACCCAAGTGCGCGCGTGAGGCACGTTCCTAGGGACCAAAATGTAGTAATCGAAAATCTTAGGCCTATCCGTGCAAATTTCCCAGCCCCACACAAACAAGGCACGTGAGAGGGCCATGCTCGAGAGATGGCCCTGGCTCGAGCGACGTAGTTATTCTGAGGGCTTCGGCATGAGGCTTGGATAGCACAAGCCTTCATATCAGGATGGGGCTACGTGGCTTGCTCTAGGCTATTGAATGGCCGCCACAAGGGCGTCATCCAACGACATTTACACTTTGTTGCTGGCAAGAGGAGAGGCAGCGTATTTGGAGCTTCGGTGAGCTCGCCGAAGCCCCATCATACTCCTTCGTAGTCGTAGACGATCGCCTGAGCATCGTAGCCACCTGGCAGAGGTGGCTGACTAGAGATGAAGCCACGAGGGTAACTGGAGCAAGCGGCACCGGAGGTGGAGATCGAGATCGACGAGGGGGCTCGAGCTTCGACCATTGAGAACACATAGGGGTTAGTCATTTAGTCGAAGTGTGTGGTTGCCAAAGGCGTGAAGTGAGGTGGAACGGTAGACTGAGGGGGCAGAGGAGGTGGGGTCTCAGGTGGGGTCCTCTTCGGGGAGTCGAAGAGAGAATGGGCAGAGGTGGAGGAGGTTCTGGAGAAGGAAAGAGGGCAAGAGGAGGGGATGGCGTGGATGCTGGTGTCGTGGCAAAGCTTGGAGGATGGTCGATGGATGGTCAAGTTGGGTGTATGAATAGGGATAAATCCAAGAAAATCAAAGAAAAATGAGATAGAAGATACCTGGGGATCGGAGAGGATTCTTATGCGGAGGAGAAGCTTGTGCTGAGCGACGAACACCGCTCCAGTCGTCGCACGGCAAAGTCAGCCGACCTTCGGAGCTCAGCGGTGATGGAACCACCGTTACTCGGTAGGAGATGCTAAGGGTCAACACCGGGGTAGAGACTGGCATCACCTCATGATTTACTACTACGCTGTCACCGGAAGGTCAAGGGAAGCTAGGCAAATGCCCATGGATTGGTGGACAAGGGTTACAGGAGGCAGAGCGTAAGGTTTTATATGTGAAGGTGGTACGATTTCATGTGGCAATGGTGAGTCTTTAAACAGGTATCTTTGAAGGCTAGGAGTGATGGCGAGGGACGATACACGAGGAAGGCGAGTCTCGTGGCTATGGGGAGGAGTCGTTAGGGAGCGGAGAGAAGAATCAAATATGTGGCCATATATGGAAGGGGGCGGGGTTGTAGAATTGTAACGGACGGGGGGAGGGCCATTTAGAGGTGGAAGATGAGTCATGGGTCGTTGGATCATGTGATCCATCGGTCCAGATGGAGGCATTGGCGGAGGGCTAAGATCTGATCGATCAGATCTGGCGATGAGGGTAGTAGCGAGGGTGAACGGTCTATATGGGAATTAGGGTCCCATCTAATGGCGGAGATGAAGAGGCAATATGGACAAAGAACAGTTAGATGGGAGCTCATCTAACAGAGGGGATGCAGGCACGAGCGGATGGCTAAGATGAGATCAGGGGAGTTCCCATCTAACGGTGTAGAAGAAGGGCATGATGAGTGGTGGAGATGGAAGCGGGGGAGATAGATCAGACGGCTAGCAAGGTGGTCGGGTGGCGAGAGGAGGGAGCGGTCGCGTGGCAGCTCCAGAGAGCACCACGAGGCTGCTCCAGAAAAATGAATAAATAGAAAAATAAAGAAAAATCTAAAAGAAATAGAAAGAAGCAAAATTAGGAAAATTTTAAAACATGAAAGTTGTAGATCTCAACGAGCTCTACAAGTTTCATGTTGGACAAAAAAGTCAAAAGAGGTCATTTGTACAAAACTTTTTTTTGATGTTATTTTTAATGGGATAAAAACACCGCTTTTAGTCTTCGATATTTTTTTGTACTTTTAATTTATTTCAAAGCAAAAAATAATTATAGTTTTTAAATTAACCTAATTTTTATAGGTTTTAATAAGAAATAAAAACATAGAATATGGTTGTAATTAAATACAATAAATATATGTTAATTATACACATAATATATAGAACATGGTACATGTTAAGAATGACGAATTATCAGTTATTTTTATTTAATTATTTAAGGAGATTAATAATTGAATTTTAACATTGTGAATACGAGATTCATCATACTCCTATACTTAAACTATGCTCATCCTCGAGCATCTAAAGAATGAAGGGGTCAGATTAATTCCTGACGGTGCATGTGAAAATTTCAAGGCTCAATTATTTGAAGATCCTTAATTTAAGTGATCCTAATATTCTAGGCTCAACCACGATTTAGTCATAAAAATCCAACTTCTCTAATTATCAAACTCTCTGTTTGTACATGTAATACAAGGATATGAAGATTAGTGTGCTGCATTCATGAGAGTTGAGTCGAGGCATCATCCAAAGTTCCAGTCCAGGAGTCTCCTCTAGACCTAATCCTCAACACCAGGGAATAAGTCTATTATTGCTTCAGTCAACCGTCTCATTAGTTTGTCAGACTTAAAAGTGTATATTGGTGGCCAACTGATGGAGGGCATAGTGTATATTTTTCTCTCCCTCGCATTAGAACAAGGGGCCTCTCAAGTGTCTTATTACTCAACACATGTATATTTTTATTTGTCGATCAATGTGTCCGTCAAGAGAATTCGGAGTCGTCTGCACTTGTTTTTCTGGGAGTACACCAGGGTGTGTCTCTTTTGAATATCTAAGATACCTTCGACACCCATACTTGTATCACTATACGATGTAGATCCCTTTTATGGTGCTAGCTAGACTCCTTGGTCCTGATAGCATTTGGTCCAAGTGGAAACTTTGAAAAATGGTTGGGAGCGCTCGCCATTGGCGTAAGCTTTTTGTAATTAGACTTTAATGATAGAGATTTTCTTTGATATATTTATTTCTTTTCTTTTATTTTCTTTTTGGCTAGCTCCACTGCTTTTATCAAAAGTTAGCGCACACTGATCAACAATTAATTATGGTTCATCACTCCCTAGCACATGGGTAAATATCAAACGATAGCGCATGAACTTGTTCACATACTGGCTGGGATTTTGCTGACACTCAGGTTTTTTGAAGCCTTCATTAGCTTTATCCCATCCTCGAGCACAATTAGATCGGGTCTAAACTCAAATCTCCAGTCCTAGTTCCTCAAGTGATAACTCAACTCATCTCATCAACCGTGTAGTTGTGAATGTGTTGTGCAGGTCATATTCTTTAGATGGTAGAAAGAAGAGTGCAATGTAGCACTCAGATCTTTCATACGGAGTTATGGATTATTATGTTTAAAACCCTGATGACTAAGACCGGTTAACTCAGACTCTCAAGATCCTAGAAATTAAGTGTACTCAAAACTTTAATCCTTGAGCGAAAGTAAAAGTGTTAGGTATACACCAACTCCTCGGTCAGTGAACTTTCGTGATTTTCTATCTTTTTGCAAATTTTTATGAATTTAATTTATCATTTTTCTAAAGAAAATCTTGAGAGATAATGGTTGGCCCATGCTTATATGAATAGTTGCATGTACTTCCAGTTAGTATGGGTGTAAGTACAAACCACTAGACAGGCCCGTGTTACTTGAGGACGAAGCCATATACAACGTCCTCTAAATCACCCACTCTGTTAAGGGAGACCGAAGTTCCCTCACTGAGAAGCAACTCCTCATTTTAAGCCTAGTAGGCGGAGCCTCTACCAAAGAATTTTTTTCAAAATTTTAAGGGTTTTTTTAAAAAGGTTAATTTTAATTACCAAAAGTTAATCCCTTAATTTTTAAGAAAAAGATTTTACATGAATTTTTACAAAATTGAGTTCACGGTTTTGCTTAAACCAAGCCCAACAAGATTTTCAAAAAAAATTAAAACATCAACTATGGCTAAAGAATATATACAATAATCTACGGTATACCCCCTATACTTAACTACTGATATGTTCTCATAGCACAAGTGATATGAAACCATAGATCTGGTTAAATATAGGGTGATATAAGAGAACTGGGGAGGTGGGTCCCCCTATACTTAGGTAAAAAATGACCTAAGTATAAGAAGACAGATGGAGGGATGGATGGATGAGCTGGATCCCCCCATATACCTAGACTGAATACAAACTAAGTAAAAGATATGGAATTTGGGGTGGGGGGTCTGAAGCTGTTTAGGGTTAGGAGGTAATTTTTACAGATGAGTGGAGAGGGGGTGAATTTTTACATATGAAGATGTGGGAGGGGGTGTGTGTATGTGCATTTTTACATATTAAGACGTGGGAAGGGGGTGATTGTATGAAACATATAGAGAATGTGGGGGGGTGAGTAGATGCACAGATATGAGGTGTGTGCATGTGTGTGAAGGGGGAGGTGGGGGGCGTAGACCATCTAGTGATCTTCTCTCTTTTTTCTTTCTATTTTCACACACGCGAGCCCTCGAATGAGGGCAGATAAAAATGCATATGATACATTTTTTATACAATAGGATGCATGAATGAGATACTGCCTAAATTCCTCGTATTCTTATGGATTTTCTTTTATGACCTTCTCAGCAGGAGCTCCCAACTCCACGCCTCCATGGATCTCGAGAATCCTCGATTTCCAAGGGATCTTCCACGAAAGAAAAAATGTTAGAAAAAATACCAAGAAAAATAATTAGCAGAATTTGATGCAAAAATACATGATGAAAAGACCTGCAAGTTTTGAAAATATTCACAACAAGAATATTTCAAATTTTGATAAATAACTAAAGGTGAGTTGTGTCCCCGGCAACGGCACCATTTGGTGAATGTTAGATTTGCCTCTTTAATATTGCCGTGTTATCGTAGCATTAGAGACAAATCTGGTCAGCAAAGACCACACCTTTGAATATGAGGGCATTATTTTACTTGACAAGTTTACCAAGGTCAAACTCAGAGACATGAGCATCTTCGTCTATTTATCAAAATTTATTGATGAATTACTTTAAGAGTGAGTATTTTCTCAATTTTTACGTCTTCATGCAGACACACAACAAAATGCATATTAAACAACTCACATAATGGTGCATATAGTTTTGTTGGATTTTTAATGCAATTACACGATGATGCATGAACATAATGCAAGATTAAATGAAAAGGATATGCACATAAAATATTAATTGCAAAAATACCCTACAAAATATGAGCATGGGTTGTGATTCAGATTTAGAGTCAAATAGAGCATGCATCTATTTAATGGAAAGGTTTAATTGAGCAAAGGATACTATATAACATTAAAAATTCATCACATTTAAATTGGTGCCAGATCATTAATTTAAACGTGCCATTATATAAAGAATTAAAATTGCAACAAAATGATATTGAAATCAGATATTAAAGAAACATTGCAAGGGCATAAATGTAATACAAATATGAAGAAATAAAGGGTAAATAATCCCAAATAGGTCCCTGACCAATTTGCCATTTAGCAAAATCGGCAGGGGCCCTGAGTAATTTCTCCACTGCGTAGAGAGGTGTTTTCGCAATTTCTAGAAGTCGGTTGGGTTCCCCTGTAGAATACCTAAGTGCGTACATGGGGAATTTGCCTAGGGAGCAAAATATAATAACCAAAAATCCTAGGTCCGTCAGTGCAAATTGCCTAGCCCCACGCGTGCGAGCCACGTGAGAGGGCCATGCTCGGGAGACGGCCCAGGCTCTGACCCCGTGGTTGTTCTGATGGCTTCGGCATGAGGCTAGGATAGCGCGAGCCAGCAGGTCCAGATGGTGCTACGTGGCTTGCTCTAGGCTGTTGGATGGCTGCCCCAGGGGTGCCATCCAATGGCACTTCGTTGTCGGCCAGAGGAGAGGTGGCATATTTGGAGCTCCGATGAGCTTGCCAGAGCCCTTTCTACTCCTCCATAGTCGTAGATGATCACCTAATCATCATAGACACCCGAAGGAGGAGGCTAACCAGAGATGAAGCCACGAGGGTAACTGGAGCAAGTGGTCGACGAAGCATCAACGGAGGTGGAGATCGAGATCGACGAGGGGGTTCGAGCTCCGACCATCGAGAACACACATGGGTCAGTCATTTAGCCGAAGCGTGTGTGAATGCCAAAGGCATGAAGTGAGGTGGAGCGGGAGACCGAGGGGGTGAAGGAGACGGTATCTCAGGTGGGATCCTCTCCGACGAGTCAAAGAGAAAAGGGGCGAAGGTGGAGGAGGTTCTGGAGAAGGGAAGAGGGCGATAGGAGGGGATGGCATGGATGTTGGTGTCGTGGTGAAGCTTGGAGGATGGTCAGTGGGTGGTGAAGTTGGGTGTATGAGTCGGGACAAATCCATTAAAATCAAATAAAAATGAGATGGAAGATACCTGGGGATCGGAGAGGATTCTTATGCGGAGGAGAGCCTCGTGTTGAGCGGCGAACGCCACTTCGATTGTCGCACGACGAAGGCGGCCAACCTTCGGTGCTCAGCAGTGGTGGAACCACCATTACTCAATAGGAGATGTCGAGGGTCAACATCGGGGTAGAGATTGTCATCGCCTCATGATTTCCACCTCCGTTGTCACTGGAGGGGCGAGGGAAGCTGGGCCAATGCCCGTGGATTGGTGGACGAGGGTTACGGGAGGCGGAGCGAAAGGTTTTATAGTGGAGGTGGGACGGTTTCAGGTGGTGATGGTGAGTCTTTGAACGGGTGTCTTGAAGGCTAGGAGTGATGGCGAGGGACGATGGGGGTTACGCAAGGAAGGTGGGTCTCGTGGCTATGGGGAGGAGCTGTTAGGGCCGGAGAGAAGGATCGGAGATATGGAAGGTGGTGGTGTTGTCGGGTTGTGATGGACAGGGGGAGGGCCATTTAGATGTGGAAGATGAGTCATGGGTCATTGGATCATGTGATCCATCGGTCGAGATGGAGGTATTGGTGGATGTCTAAGATCTGATCGATCAGATCAGATCTGGTAGTGAGAATAGTAGCGGGGGTGAACAATCTAGATGGGAGTTAGGGTCCCATCCAACGGTCGAGACGAGGAGTCAATGTGGACAAAGGAGAACCGTTAGATGAGAGCTCGTCTAACGAAGGGGATGCAGGAGCGAGCGGATGGCTAAGATGAGATCAGGGGAGTCCCCATCTAACGGTGTAGAAGAAGGGCGTGATGAGTGGTGGAGATGGAGGCAGGGAAGATAGATCAGACAACAAGGGGGTGGGTGGCGAGAGGAGGGAGTGGTCGCGTGGTAGGTCCAAAGAGCGCCACGTGGCTGCTCCAAACAAATCTATAAATAGAAAACAAAGAAATTCTAAAAAAATAAAAGGAAGAAAAACTAGGAAAATTTCAAAACCTGAAAGTTGTAGGTCTCAATGGGATCTACAAGTCTCGTACTGGACAAAAAAGACAAAAGAGGACATTTGTACAAAAGTTTATTTTTGAGGGTATTTTTAATGGGATAAAAACACCGCTTTTAGTCTTCGAGATTTTATTATACTTTTAATTTATTTTAAAGCAAAAATAATCATAGATAATTAATTAACCTAATTTTTATGGGTTTTAATAATAAATAAAACAAGGAATATGGTAGTAATTAAATACAATAAATATAGTTAATTATACACGTAATATATACAACATAGTACATGTTAAGAATAATGAGTTATCAATGATTTTTATTGAATTATTTGAGCAAGGATCTTAATAGTTGAATTTTAACACGATGAATATGAGATTCATTACCCTTATAAGTGGATCCTCGAGAGTCCATATACAACAATTGTATATGAAGTATACTTTAGAATTTATTGCTAACATCCGTCTTTCTATGTCGTCATCCACAAAAACTTCATCATATGAAGTAAGATCATTATCAGACTTAATTGACACATGGAATCCATACCCTTTAGGTGGTCTTATCACCCTCAAACTTATTTGAAGAGATATGTGTGTTTCATCTTTAATCGTCCTTTTATTTTCTAATTTCATAAGCCTCATTATATTCTCAAGATTCAATGAGTTGCTTTGCTTCATTTTCATCTTGATTCGTAATATAGTCATCATCTAAGAATCATGTTCTTAGATAAGAAATCCTTTAATAATCTCAAGGTCATAAAGCAGGTATCCAATACCATCCTTTTATATTCTTGATGAAGTAGCACTCTCCAGTGCTAGATTCCAGCTTACTTCCATCTATGACATAGTTATGGACCATACAACCCTAAATCCTCAAGTGTCCAACGCTATGCTAGATTCCAAACCACAACTTATGAGGGTTTTCGGGTTTAGATTTGCATGGAATCTTATTAAGAATTTATATTGTAGTCTCTACTACATATATACCTGAAAACTAAGAGGTAATTATGTTATTATTCATCATTGATCAAATCATGTCACTCATGATCCAATTGCATCTCCCTGCAACTCTAATGAGTTTAGGTGTATTTGAAGGAGTGAGATAGGAATGATATCCCTTTCATCGTAAGGTATTCCATGAATTCATCAAATAGGTACTAACTACACAGGTTATATAATACTCATTTCATCTTCCTTCAAATTTTGATTCTAAACAAAAAATTGTGAAATCTTTGAACATTTCAAAGGTTTCTACTGTAAAGGGAGGAAATCTCATATCACAAAAAATCATCGACTAATATCACACCTCATTGATGTTTACTATGATATAGATGATCCTCACACATCAACATGTATGAGATCTCGAATACCTCAGCATCTTACAACATGCTCAAAGAAGGGTATATTGGACATTTTACTTTGAATACATTATTCACAAGTATGTAATGTTGGACATGCGAGCCCACGACGAGCCATTTTATGCAATAAATGTTATTGCGAATATCATCCCCTTATCTGAAACGAAGGATGATTAATTTGCATAATAGGTACCTTAGTACAATTAGGGTTACATACCATAACAATCTTAATGATCATACAAGTGTTGATTCAATTATTGGATCACAGAGGCAGGTACTTGGGTGAATATCTAAAGAGTTAAACTCTGAATCTCTATTCCCATGCAGAGGACCTGCATCGAGAGGTCAGTTAGATATCAACCAATTAGAGAAAGGATTTTCATCTCCTACTCAGACTGGAGATCATCTCTTACTAATCATTTGACGGTACTTGATGAGTCTACAATCTAACTCTTCAGATATTCATCCAAGCATCAACCTCTATGATTCAACGATTAAATAAACCACTGCATGATCATCAAGATGGCCATGGTATGTAATTCTAATTGTATTGAGGGACCTATTATGCAAATGAGTTATTCTCTATTTATAATAAGGGAATGACATTTGCAATAACATTTATTGCACAATGGCTCGTCGTGGGCTCGCATATCCAACATCCTCCCACCTCTTGTCGACCCCGGCTGGGTAGTGATGAGCGACCTACCAACTAGGGTTAAGTATGAAAAATAAGCAGGGGTCGTTGTGACCCCAATCAGTAAGTCTGAGCTCAACATGAAAATAAAGAACCCACACAATCAACGATCTTCGCTATTTTATTTTAACATGGTATAGCGACCGGGGTCGAACTCAAGGAGCCCGAAAATGTACGAAGTAGTCGGTGATCATGCCAGAAAATGCATATTATTGTTAATTTTTATTTTTTTTCCAAATTTTTAGTGGATTTTAATTAGAGAAGGCAAGAAAGAAAAATAATGCACCATTTTTATTAAGGTAAAAAGTACTCAAATTTTAGAAACAAAAATATTTTTATGTTTTTCAAATATTCAGATGTTTTTGGTAATTTTTTGGATTTTTCATTCCCTCGTTCACTTTTCAATGTAAAGAGATATACTAACCATTACATCTCAAGCAAGACCTGTGATCACCTTTCTTATCTTTGTTACATTCTAATATTATGAGAAAATCAGAACTTTTATAAAAAGAAACGGGAATTCATTCCGCCTTGCAAGTCCAACTCCCTAATTCGGTCTTTAACACCAGGGTCCACCACCCCAAAGGCGACGTTGACCCGTCATTAATTGAACAAATCGTCAACATGATCAGAACCCACATGCACAATCCAATATCGTCCCAATAATACGAGGATCCGATATTAGGGTTTATGGGCATACGACCTTACTCTTTCGATAAGTAAAGATTATGATATGTGTGTGCTTGTATGCAGGAGTTGTCAATTCGGACATGCGTCTCTTACATACAATCCATGGCGATAGAATCTTTCACCTAACGAGAGACCATGGGTGTCGCTTATGTGATCCTCCATATCTTGTTCAAATTCTAATTAATTGTTATGAATGAGATTCACATAATTAATTCTTATAGGGGAAATACTACTATATTAATAATAGAGTGTTTAATGGGATATAATCGATTTAATCACAGTAAATCAATTATCAATTCAATTCAAATAAATAATAAACAATCTTGATTATAACTCGAAGAATGGTATAATAACCAATTTCATATTATTCAAATTCTAAAAATTAGAATAATACACCATGATCTTTTTAAACATTATACTTTCCTTACCCGTTGTCATGGCCAGTATGCGCATGATATGGGACAAAACGCTCACGGAGCGACCCACAACCCCAACGATCCCCGATTATACACCATATCCGCCTCGGGTAAGGATAATGTGATTTGATCATATTGTATTTGAGATGATATTCGACCTTTCAATCGAAGCTATACCATATGATATTTATCAAAACAATTTTGATTAATATTGTAAGGGTATTTGCTAAATAAAACCCCAATCTTATTCAGATATCAATCTCTGTTAGAAAGAACATTGTAACCAAATCGATCAAGATCGATTATCTTATCACGTTGGTTATGAACATTGAGCAATAATTATCATTATTAAATATTTCTCAAATATTTAATAACTAATTATTCCAGGATATTAAACATTAGTTTACTTGAATAAATTAAAGGACAATCACAAGATTAATTTTTTATTTTGTTAAGTTTCCAACAGTGACACATGTTTACTAAACCAACGATCTTGAGCAAATAAACTGCAAATCAAGCAAAATAAATTTCTTTCATTTTCTAATTTGATTGGTAACAAAATGCAAGTGATATAGACACATTTTAGGTGTTTTAAAAACTGTTGTTATCTCTTGATTACATTCTAAACTACCATTCCCTTAACAATGGACACGTTTCTACTAAAATGATCATAACTTGAGCAAGAGGATCCCAAATCATGCAAACTTAAGTCCTAAAGTTTTCTAATAAGATGAGGAACATAATCCAAGTGATAAAATCGCATTTTTAAGGCATTTAATATGGGTGAAAAAAATGCATAAAACATGGTTGCTGGAACAAAATGCGATGAAAATTTCGCACAACCAAAAATGCCCATGTCATCTTAGGTTTACGGATCAACCTATCGGTTTGCCAAATGTACATACTCAAACATATAGTAACACACATGTCTCCGGTCAGAGGATGTGTGCCTATATCGTGACAACATGCGACATGGGTCTTGGTTATCTCGATCTCGTGAAGTCAACTCTTTGACCTAACTTATCTAACACCTCTGAATCTCTATTCCCATGCAGAGGACCTGCATCGAGAGGTCAGTTAGATATCAACCAATTAGAGAAAGGATTTTCATCTCCTACTCAGACTGGAGATCGTCTCTTAATAATCATTTGACGGTGCTTGATGAGTCTATAATCTAACTCTTCAGATATTCATCAAAGCACCAACCTCTATGATTCAACGATTAAATAAACCACTGCATGATCATCAAGATGGCCATGGTATGTAATTCTAATTGTATTGAGGGACCTATTATGCAAATTCATTATTCTCTATTTATAATAATGGAATGATATTTGTAATAACATTTATTGCACAATGACTCATCGTGGGCTCGCATATCCAACATCCTCCCACCTCACGTCGACCCCGGCTGGGTAGTGATGAGCGACCTACCAACTAGGGTTAAGTATGAAAAATAAGCAGGGGTCGTTGTGTCCCCAATCAGTAAGTCTAAGCTCAACATTAAAATAAAGAACCCACACAATCAACGATCTCCGCTATTTTATTTTAACATGGTATAGCGACCGGGGTCGAACTCAAGGAGCACGAAAATATACGAAGTAGTCGGTAATCAGGACAGAAAATGCATATTTTTTGTTAATTTTTTATTTTTTTCAAATTTTTAGTGGCTTTTAATTAGAGAAGGCAGGAAAGAAAAATAATGCAACAAAGCACGAAAGTAAGCCTTTACCATTTTTATTAAGGTAAAAAGTACTCAAATTTTAGAAACAAAAATATTTTTATGTTTTTCAAATATTCAGATGTTTTTGGTAATTTTTTGGATTTCTCGTTCCCTCGTTCACTTTTCAATGTAAAGAAATATACTTACCATTACATCTCAAGCAAGACCTGTGATCTCCTTTCTTATCTTTGTTATCTAATATTATGAGAAAACTGGAACTTTTATAAAAAGAAACGGGAATTCATTCCGCCTTGCAAGTTCAACTCCCTAATTCGGTCTTTAACACCGGGGTCCACCACCCCTAAGGCGACGTTGACCCGTCATTAATTGAACAAATCGTCAACATGATCAGAACCCACATGCACAATCCAATATCATCACAATAATACGAGGAACCGATATTAGGGTTTATAGGCATACGACCTTACTCTTTCGATAAGTAAAGATTATGATATGTGTGTGCTTGTATGCAGGAGTTGTCAATTCGGACATGCGTCTCCTCCATACAATCCATGGCGATAGAATCCTTCACCTTACGAGAGACCATGGGTGTCACTTATGTGATCCTCCATATCTTGTTCAAGTTCTAATTAATTGTTATGAATAATATTCACATAATTAATTCTTATAAGGGAAATACTACTATATTAATAATAGAGTGTTTAATGGGATATAATTGATTTAATCACAGTAAATCAATTATCAATTCAATTCAAATTAACAATAAACTATCTTGATTATTACTCGAAGAATGGTATAATAACCAATTTCGTATTATTCAAATTCTAAAAATTAGAATAATGCACCATGATCTTTTTAAACATTATACTTTCCTTACCCGTTGTAATGGCCAGTATGCACATGATATGGGACAGAACGCTTTGGAGCGACCCGCAACCCCAACTATCCCCGATTATACACCATATCCGCCTCGGGTAAGGATAATGTGATTTGATCATATTGTATTTGAGATGATATTCGACCTTTCAATCGAAGCTATACCATATGATATTTATCAAAACCATTTTGATTAATATTGTAAGGGTATTTGCTAAATAAAACCCCAATCTTATTCAGATATCAATCTCTGTTAAAAAGAACATTGTAACCAAATCGATCAAGATCAATTATCTTATCACGTTGGTTATGTACATTGAGGAATAATTATCATTATTAAATATTTCTCAAATATGTAATAACTAATTATTCCAGGATATTAAACATTAGTTTACTTGAATAAATTAAAGGACAATCACAAGATTAATTTTTTATTTTGTTAAGTTTCCAACAGTGACACATGTTTACTAAACCAACGATCATGAGCAAATAAACTGCAAATCAAGCAAAATAAATTTCTTTTATTTTCTAATTTGATTGGTAACAAAATGCAAGTGATATAGACACATTTTAGATGTTTTAAAAACAGTTGTTATCTCTTGATTACATTCTAAACTACCATTCCCTTAACAATGGACACGTTTCTACTAAAATGATCATAACTTGAGCAAGAGGATTCCAAATCATGCAAACTTAAGTCCTAAAGTTTTCTAATAAGATGAGGAACATAATCCAAGTGATAAAATCACATTTTTAAGGCATTTAATATGGGTGAAAAAAATGCATAAAACATGGTTGCTTGAACAAAATGCGATGAAAATTTCGCACAACCAAAAATGCCCATGTCATCTTAGGTTTATGGATCAACCTATCGGTTTGCCAAATGTACATACTCAAACATATAGTAACACATATGTCTCCGGTCAGAGGATGTGTGCCTATATCGTGACAACATGCGACATGGGTCTTGGTTATCTCGATCTCGTGAAGTCAACTCTTTGACCTAACTTATCTAACACATCTGAATCTCTATTCCCATGCAGAGGACCTGCATCGAGAGGTCAGTTAGATATCGACCAATTAGAGAAAGGATTTTCATCTCCTACTCAGACTGGAGATCATCTCTTACTAATCATTTGATGGTGCTTGATGAGTCCACAATCTTACTCTTCAGATATTCATCCAAGCACCAACCTCTATGATTCAACGATTAAATAAACCACTGCATGATCTTCAAGATGGCCATGGTATGTAATTCTAATTGTATTGAGGGACCTATTATGCAAATTAGTTATTCTCTATTTATAATAAGGGAATGATATTTGCAATAACATTTATTGCACAATGGCTCGTCGTGGGCTCGCATATCCAACATCCTCCCACCTCTCGTCGACCCCGGCTGGGTAGTGATGAGCGACCTACCAACTAGGGTTAAGTATGAAAAATAAGCAGGGGTCGTTGTGACCCCAATCAGTAAGTCTGAGCTCAACATGAAAATAAAGAACCCACACAATCAACGATCTTCGCTATTTTATTTTAACATGGTATAGCGACCGGGGTCGAACTCAAGGAGCACGAAAATGTACGAATTAGTCGGTAATCAGACCAGAAAATGCATATTTTTGTTAATTTTTATTTTTTTCAAATTTTTAGTGGCTTTTTATTAGAGAAGGCAAGAAAGAAAAATAATGCAACAAAGCACGAAAGTAAGCCTTTACCATTTTTATTAAGGTAAAAAGTACTCAAATTTTAGAAACAAAAACATTTTTATGTTTTTCAAATATTCAGATGTTTTTGGTAATTTTTTGGATTTTTCATTCCCTCGTTCACTTTTTAATGTAAAGAGATATACTTACCATTACATCTCAAGCAAGACATGTGATCTCCTTTCTTATCTTTGTTACATTCTAATATTATGAGAAAACTAGAACTTTTATAAAAAGAAACAGGAATTCATTCCGCCTTGCAAGTCCAACTCACTAATTCGGTCTTTAACACCGGGGTCCACCACCCTAAGGCAACGTTGACCCGTCATTAATTGAACAAATCGTCAACATGATCAGAACCCACATGCACAATCCAATATCGTCCCAATAATACGAGGAACCGATATTAGGGTTTATAGGCATACGACCTTACTCTTTCGATAGGTAAAGACTATGATATGTGTGTGCTTGTATGCTGGAGTTGTCAATTCGGACATGCGTCTCCTACATACAATCCATAGCGATAGAATCCTTCGCCTTACGAGAGACCATGGGTGTTACTTATGTGATCCTCCATATCTTGTTCAAATTCAAATAAATTGTTATGAATAATATTCACATAATTAATTCTTATAAGGTAAATACTACTATATTAATAATAGAGTGTTTAATGGGATATAATTGATTTAATCACAGTAAATCATTTATCAATTCAATTCAAATAAACAATCTTGATTATTACTCAAAGAATGGTATAATAACCAATTTCGTATTATTCAAATTCTAAAAATTAGAATAATACACCATGATCTTTTTAAACATTATACTTTCCTTACCCGTTGTCATGGCCAGTATGCACATGATATGGGACAAAACGTTCACGGAGCGACCCACAACCCCAACGATCCCCGATTATACACCATATCCGCCTCGGGTAAGGATAATGTGATTTGATCATATTGTATTTGAGATGATATTCAACCTTTCAATCGAATCTATACCATATGATATTTATCAAAACCATTTTGATTAATATTGTAAGGATATTTGCTAAATAAAACTCCAATCTTATTCAGATATCAATCTCTGTTAGAAAGAACATTGTAACCAAATCGATCAAGATAATTATCTTATCACGTTGGTTATGAACATTGAGAAATAATTATCATTATTAAATATTTCTCAAATATTTAATAAGTAATTATTCCAGGATATTAAACATTAGTTTACTTGAATAAATTAAAGGACAATCACAAGATTAATTTTTTATTTTGTTAAGTTTCCAACAGTGACACATGTTTACTAAACCAACGATCTTGAGCAAATAAACTGCAAATCAAGCAAAATAAATTTCTTTTATTTTCTAATTTGATTGGTAACAAAATGCAAGTGATATAGACACATTTTAGGTGTTTTAAAAACAGTTGTTATCTCTTGATTACATTCTAAACTACCATTCCCTTAACAATGGACACGTTTCTACTAAAATGATCATAACTTGAGCAAGAGGATTCCAAATCATGCAAACTTAAGTCCTAAAGTTTTCTAATAAGATGAGGAACATAATCCAAGTGATAAAATCGCATTTTTAAGGCATTTAATATGGGTGAAAAAAAATGCATAAAACATGGTTGCTTGAACAAAATGCGATGAAAATTTCGCACAACCAAAAATGCCCATGTCATCTTAGGTTTATGGATCAACCTATCGGTTTGCCAAATGTACATACTCAAACATATAATAACACATATGTCTCCGGTTAGAGGATGTGTGCCTATATCGTGACAACATGCGACATGGGTCTTGGTTATCTCGATCTCGTGAAGTCAACTCTTTGACCTAACTTATCTAACACCTCTGAATCTCTATTCCCATGCAGAGGACCTGCATCGAGAGGTCAGTTAAATCAACCAATTAGAGAAAGGATTTTCATCTCCTACTCAGACTGGAGATCATCTCTTAATAATCATTTGATGGTGCTTGATGAGTCTACAATCTTACTCTTCAGATATTCATCCAAGCACCAACCTCTATGATTCAACGATTAAATAAAGCACTGCATGATCATCAAGATGGCCATGGTATGTAATTCTAATTGTATTGAGGGACCTATTATGCAAATTAGTTATTCTCTATTTATAATAAGGGAATGATATTTGCAATAACATTTATTGCACAATGGCTCGTCGTGGGCTCGCATATCCAACATCCTCCCACCTCTCGTCGACCCCGGCTGGGTAGTGATGAGCGACCTACCAACTAGGGTTAAGTATGAAAAATAAGCAGGGGTCGTTGTGACCCCAATCAGTAAGTCTGAGCTCAACATGAAAATAAAGAACCCACACAATCAACGATCTTCGCTATTTTATTTTAACATGGTATAGCGACCGGGGTCGAACTCAAGGAGCACGAAAATGTACGAATTAGTCGGTAATCAGGCCAGAAAATGCATATTTTTGTTAATTTTTATTTTTTTTTCAAATTTTTAGTGGCTTTTTATTAGAGAAGGCAAGAAAGAAAAATAATGCAACAAAGCACGAAAGTAAGCCTTTACCATTTTTATTAAGGTAAAAAGTACTCAAATTTTAGAAACAAAAACATTTTTATGTTTTTCAAATATTCAGATGTTTTTGGTAATTTTTTGGATTTTTCATTCCCTCGTTCACTTTTTAATGTAAAGAGATATACTTACCATTACATCTCAAGCAAGACATGTGATCTCCTTTCTTATCTTTGTTACATTCTAATATTATGAGAAAACTAGAACTTTTATAAAAAGAAACAGGAATTCATTCCGCCTTGCAAGTCCAACTCACTAATTCGGTCTTTAACACCGGGGTCCACCACCCTAAGGCAACGTTGACCCGTCATTAATTGAACAAATCGTCAACATGATCAGAACCCACATGCACAATCCAATATCGTCCCAATAATACGAGGAACCGATATTAGGGTTTATAGGCATACGACCTTACTCTTTCGATAAGTAAAGATTATGATATGTGTGTGCTTGTATGCTGGAGTTGTCAATTCGGACATGCGTCTCCTACATACAATCCATGGCGATAGAATCCTTCGCCTTACGAGAGACCATGGGTGCCACTTATGTGATCCTCCATATCTTGTTCAAATTCAAATAAATTGTTATGAATAATATTCACATAATTAATTCTTATAAGGGAAATACTACTATATTAATAATAGAGTGTTTAATGGGATATAATTGATTTAATCACAGTAAATCATTTATCAATTCAATTCAAATAAACAATCTTGATTATTACTCAAAGAATGGTATAATAACCAATTTCGTATTATTCAAATTCTAAAAATTAGAATAATACACCATGATCTTTTTAAACGTTATACTTTCCTTACCCGTTGTCATGGCCAGTATGCACATGATATGGGACAAAACGTTCACGGAGCGACCCCCAACCCCAACGATCCCCGATTATACACCATATCCGCCTCGGGTAAGGATAATGTGATTTGATCATATTGTATTTGAGATGATATTCGACCTTTCAATCGAATCTATACCATATGATATTTATCAAAACCATTTTGATTAATATTGTAAGGATATTTGCTAAATAAAACTCCAATCTTATTCAGATATCAATCTCTGTTAGAAAGAACATTGTAACCAAATCGATCAAGATAATTATCTTATCACGTTGGTTATGAACATTGAGAAATAATTATCATTATTAAATATTTCTCAAATATTTAATAAGTAATTATTCCAGGATATTAAACATTAGTTTACTTGAATAAATTAAAGGACAATCACAAGATTAATTTTTTATTTTGTTAAGTTTCCAACAGTGACACATGTTTACTAAACCAATGATCTTGAGCAAATAAACTGCAAATGAAGCAAAATAAATTTCTTTTATTTTCTAATTTGATTGGTAACAAAATGCAAGTGATATAGACACATTTTAGGTGTTTTAAAAACAGTTGTTATCTCTTGATTACATTCTAAACTACCATTCCCTTAACAATGGACACGTTTCTACTAAAATGATCATAACTTGAGCAAGAGGATTCCAAATCATGCAAACTTAAGTCCTAAAGTTTTCTAATAAGATGAGGAACATAATCCAAGTGATAAAATCGCATTTTTAAGGCATTTAATATGGGTGAAAAAAATGCATAAAACATGGTTGCTTGAACAAAATGCGATGAAAATTTCGCACAACCAAAAATGCCCATGTCATCTTAGGTTTATGGATCAACCTATCGGTTTGCCAAATGTATATACTCAAACATATAATAACACATATGTCTCCGGTTAGAGGATGTGTGCCTATATCGTGACAACATGCGACATGGGTCTTGGTTATCTCGATCTCGTGAAGTCAACTCTTTGACCTAACTTATCTAACACCTCTGAATCTCTATTCCCATGCAGAGGACCTGCATCGAGAGGTCAGTTAGATCAACCAATTAGAGAAAGGATTTTCATCTCCTACTCAGACTGGAGATCATCTCTTAATAATCATTTGATGGTGCTTGATGAGTCTACAATCTTACTCTTCAGATATTCATCCAAGCACCAACCTCTATGATTCAACGATTAAATAAACCACTGCATGATCTTCAAGATGGCCATGGTATGTAATTCTAATTGTATTGAGGGACCTATTATGCAAATTAGTTATTCTCTATTTATAATAAGGGAATGATATTTGCAATAACATTTATTGCACAATGGCTCGTCGTGGGCTCGCATATCCAACATCCTCCCACCTCTCGTCGACCCCGGCTGGGTAGTGATGAGCGACCTACCAACTAGGGTTAAGTATGAAAAATAAGCAGGGGTCGTTGTGACCCCAATCAGTAAGTCTGAGCTCAACATGAAAATAAAGAACCCACACAATCAACGATCTTCGCTATTTTATTTTAACATGGTATAGCGACCGGGGTCGAACTCAAGGAGCACGAAAATGTACGAATTAGTCGGTAATCAGGCCAGAAAATGCATATTTTTGTTAATTTTTATTTTTTTTCAAATTTTTAGTGGCTTTTTATTAGAGAAGGCAAGAAAGAAAAATAATGCAACAAAGCACGAAAGTGAGCCTTTACCATTTTTATTAAGGTAAAAAGTACTCAAATTTTAGAAACAAAAACATTTTTATGTTTTTCAAATATTCAGATGTTTTTGGTAATTTTTTGGATTTTTCATTCCCTCGTTCACTTTTTAATGTAAAGAGATATACTTACCATTACATCTCAAGCAAGACATGTGATCTCCTTTCTTATCTTTGTTACATTCTAATATTATGAGAAAACTAGAACTTTTATAAAAAGAAACAGGAATTCATTCTGCCTTGCAAGTCCAACTCACTAATTCGGTCTTTGACACCGGGGTCCACCACCCTAAGGAAACGTTGACCCGTCATTAATTGAACAAATCGTCAACATGATCAGAACCCACATGCACAATCCAATATCATCCCAATAATACGAGGAACCGATATTAGGGTTTATAGGCATACGACCTTACTCTTTCGATAAGTAAAGATTATGAAATGTGTATGCTTGTATGCTGGAGTTGTCAATTCGGACATGCGTCTCCTACATACAATCCATGGCGATAGAATCCTTCGCCTTACGAGAGACCATGGGTGTCACTTATGTGATCCTCCATATCTTGTTCAAATTCAAATAAATTGTTATGAATAATATTCACATAATTAATTCTTATAAGGGAAATACTACTATATTAATAATAGAGTGTTTAATGGGATATAATTGATTTAATCACAGTAAATCATTTGTCAATTCAATTCAAATAAACAATCTTGATTATTACTCAAAGAATGGTATAATAACCAATTTCGTATTATTCAAATTCTAAAAATTAGAATAATACACCATGATCTTTTTAAACATTATACTTTCCTTACCCGTTGTCATGGCCAGTATGCACATGATATGGGACAAAACGTTCACGGAGCGACCCACAACCCCAACGATCCCCGATTATACACCATATCCGCCTCGGGTAAGGATAATGTGATTTGATCATATTGTATTTGAGATGACATTCGACCTTTCAATCGAATCTATACCATATGATATTTATCAAAACCATTTTGATTAATATTGTAAGGATATTTGCTAAATAAAACTCCAATCTTATTCAGATATCAATCTCTGTTAGAAAGAACATTGTAACCAAATCGATCAAGATAATTATCTTATCACGTTGGTTATGAACATTGAGAAATAATTATCATTATTAAATATTTCTCAAATATTTAATAAGTAATTATTCCAGGATATTAAACATTAGTTTACTTGAATAAATTAAAGGACAATCACAAGATTAATTTTTTATTTTGTTAAGTTTCCAACAGTGACACATGTTTACTAAACCAACGATCTTGAGCAAATAAACTGCAAATCAAGCAAAATAAATTTCTTTTATTTTCTAATTTGATTGGTAACAAAATGCAAGTGATATAGACACATTTTAGGTGTTTTAAAAACTGTTGTTATCTCTTGATTACATTCTAAACTACCATTCCCTTAACAATGGACACGTTTCTACTAAAATGATCATAACTTGAGCAAGAGGATTCCAAATCATGCAAACGTAAGTCCTAAAGTTTTCTAATAAGATGAGGAACATAATCCAAGTGATAAACTCGCATTTTTTAAGGCATTTAGTAGGGGTGAAAAAATGCATAAAACATGGTTGCTTGAACAAAATGCGATGAAAATTTCGCACAACCAAAAATGCCCATGTCATCTTAGGTTTATGGATCAACCTATCGGTTTGCCAAATGTACATACTCAAACATATAGTAACACATATGTCTCCGGTCAGAGGATGTGTGCCTATATCGTGACAACATGCGACATGTGTCTTGGTTATCTCGATCTCGTGAAGTCAACTCTTTGACCTAACTTATCTAACACATCTGAATCTCTATTCCCATGCAGAGGACCTGCATCGAGAGGTCAGTTAGATATCAACCAATTAGAGAAAGGATTTTCATCTCCTACTCAGACTGGAGATCATCTCTTACTAATCATTTGATGGTGCTTGATGAGTCTGCAATCTAACTCTTCAGATATTCATCCAAGCATCAACCTCTATGATTCAACGATTAGATAAACCACTGCATGATCATCAAGATGGCCATGGTATGTAATTCTAATTGTATTGAGGGACCTATTATGCAAATGAGTTATTATCTATTTATAATAAGGGAATGACATTAGCTATAACATTTATTGCACAATGGCTCGTCGTGGGCTCGCATATCCAACATCCTCCCACCTCATGTCGACCCCGGCTGGGTAGTGATGAGCGACCTACCAACTAGGGTTAAGTATGAAAAATAAGCAGGGGTCGTTGTGACCCCAATCAAAAGTCTGAGCTAAACATGAAAATAAAGAACCCACACAATCAACGATCTCCGCTATTTTATTTTAACATGGTATAGCGACCGGGGTCGAACTCAAGGAGCCCGAAAATGTACGAAGTAGTCGGTGATCATGCCAGAAAATGCATATTATTGTTAATTTTTATTTTTTTTCCAAATTTTTAGTGGATTTTAATTAGAGAAGGCAAGAAAGAAAAATAATGCAACAAAGCACGAAAGTAAGCCTTTACCATTTTTATTAAGGTAAAAAGTACTCAAATTTTAGAAACAAAAATATTTTTATGTTTTTTCAAATATTCAGATGTTTTTGGTAATTTTTTGCATTTTTCATTCCCTCGTTCACTTTTCAATGTAAAGAGATATACTAACCATTACATCTCAAGCAAGACATGTGATCTCCTTTCTTATCTTTGTTACATTCTAATATTATGAGAAAATCAGAACTTTTATAAAAAGAAACGGGAATTCATTCCGCCTTGCAAGACCAACTCCCTAATTCGGTCTTTAACACCAGGGTCCACCACCCCAAAGGCGACGTTGACCCGTCATTAATTGAACAAATCGTCAACATGATCAGAACCCACATGCACAATCCAATATCGTCCCAATAATACGAGGAACCGATATTAGGGTTTATAGGCATACGACCTTACTCTTTCGATAAGTAAAGATTATGATATGTGTGTGCTTGTATGCAGGAGTTGTCAATTCGGACATGCGTCTCCTACATACAATCCATGGCGATAGAATCCTTCACCTCACGAGAGACCATGGGTGTCACTTATGTGATCCTCCATATCTTGTTCAAATTCTAACTAATTGTTATGAATAATATTCACATAATTAATTCTTATAAGGGAAATACTACTATATTAATAATAGAGTCGTTAATGGGGTATAATTGATTTAATCACAGTAAATCAATTATCAATTCAATTCAAATAAACAATAAACAATCTTGATTATTACTCGAAGAATGGTATAATAACCAATTTCGTATTATTCAAATTCTAGAAATTAGAATAATACAACATGATCTTTTAAAACATTATACTTTCCTTACCCGTTGTCATGGCCAGTATGCACATGATATGGGACAGAACGCTCACGGAGCGACCCGCAACCCCAACGATCCCCGATTATACACCATATCCGCCTCGGGTAAGGATAATGTGATTTGACCATATTGTATTTGAGATGATATTCGACCTTTCAATCGAAGCTATACCATATGATATTTATCAAAACCATTTTGATTAATATTGTAAGGGTATTTGCTAAATAAAACCCCAATCTTATTCAGATATCAATCTCTGTTAAAAAGAACATTGTAACCAAATCGATCAAGATCAATTATCTTATCACGTTGGTTATGTACATTGAGGAATAATTATCATTATTAAATATTTCTCAAATATGTAATAACTAATTATTCCAGGATATTAAACATTAGTTTACTTGAATAAATTAAAGGACAATCACAAGATTAATTTTTTATTTTGTTAAGTTTCCAACAGTGACACATGTTTATTAAACCAACGATCTTGAGCAAATAAACTGCAAATCAAGCAAAATAAATTTCTTTTATTTTCTAATTTGATTGTTAACAAAATGCAAGTGATGTAGACACATTTTAGGTGTTTTAAAAACTGTTATTATCTCTTGATTACATTCTAAACTACCATTCCCTTAACAATGGACACGTTTCTACTAAAATGATCATAACTCGAGCAAGAGGATTCCAAATCATGCAAACTCAAGTCCTAAAGTTTTCTAATAAGATGAGGAACATAATCCAAGTGATAAAATCGCATTTTTAAGGCATTTAATATGGGTGAAAAAAATGCACAAAACATGGTTGCTTGAACAAAATGCGATGAAAATTTCGCACAACCAAAAATGCTCATGTCATCTTAGGTTTATGGATCAACCTATCGGTTTGCCAAATGTACATACTCAAACATATAGTAACACATATGTCTCCGGTCAGAGGATATGTGCCTATGTCGTGACAACATGCGACATGGGTCTTGATTATCTCGATCTCGTGAAGTCAACTCTTTGACCTAACTTATCTAACACCTCTGAATCTCTATTCCCATGCAGAGGACCTGCATCGAGAGGTCAGTTAGATATCAACCAATTAGAGAAAGGATTTTCATCTCCTACTCAGACTGGAGATCATCTCTTAATAATCATTTGATGATGCTTGATGAGTCTACAATCTTACTCTTCATATATTCATCCAAGCACCAACCTCTATGATTCAACGATTAAATAAACCACTGCATGATCATCAAGTTGGCCATGGTATGTAATTCTAATTGTATTGAGGGATCTATTATGCAAATTAGTTATTCTCTGTTTATAATAAGGGAATGGTATTTGCAATAACATTTATTGCACAATGGCTCATCGCAGGCTCTCATATCCAACGTCCTCCCACCTCACGTCGACCCCGGCTGGGTAGTGATGAGCGACCTACCAAATAGGGTTAAGTATGAAAAATAAGCAGGGGTCGTTGTGACCCCAATCAGTAAGTCTGAGCTCAACATGAAAATAAAGAACCCACACAATCAACGATCTCCGCTATTTTATTTTAACATGGTATAGCGACCAGGGTCGAACTCAAGGAGCACGAAAATGTACGAAGTAGTCGGTAATCATGCCAGAAAATGCATATTTTTGTTAATTTTTATTTTTTTTCAAATTTTTAGGGGCTTTTAATTAGAGAAGGCAAGCAAGAAAAACAATGCAATAAAGCACGAAAGTAAGCCTTTACAATTTTTATTAAGGTAAAAAATACTCAAAATTTAGAAACAAAAATATTTTTATGTTGTTCAAACATTCAGATGTTTTTGGTAATTTTTTGAATTTTTTTCAATTTTTATATGATTTTATAAAAGCAAACAAGGGCTAAAAATACAAAAAGTTCACAACTAGGATAAAATTACAATTTAAAAATATTTAAAATGTCATAATGTCTCGGAGGAAAATTTTATAAAATATTAGATAAACGGGTCGCAAACAGAAACTAAAATCCTATTTTTCTAGATTTTTAAATAATTTTTATGAGTTTTAATGTCTTTTGTAATTTTCAGGGTTTTTATAAGGGTGTTTGACACAAAACAAGTCTAGAGATAAAGCACACAAAGACAAAAAAATACTATTTTTTGGATTTTTTCAACAAATTTGTTTAATTTCTATGTATTTTATAAAACAGGCAGTAAGATTTTTGGCGGTTTTTGTTTTTTAGATAATCAACTACTCGACAAAATTAATCCCAAAAAAATATAATAATTATTACATGTTAGTAAGAGTTAACAGTAATTTTTATACAATTTTAGGCTTAATTTGATAATTATTTAATTAAAAATACAACACATAATGCACGTAGACCTAATTGCGATTACTATAAAGTTCACATGCCAATTAATAACATAGCAAGGAAATATAGGACCTGATTCACAAAAAGTTCAAATAAAGACGTACACCACACATGAGTCAGGCAATCAAGGGTATAAATGCAAATACTATTAATAAACATCCATTTCACAACAACAATAAAAGTCCAGGATCGATATTGCAAATAACCCAAAAAGCACGTGGGACTTTACATGAGTTCACACTCACAAGACCTAAATGCAAATATGAGAAACTGCAAGGTTCCAAGTGCAAAATAGTTGTACTACAACTTTAGTTATAGAACTAAATAGTAAAACATAACAAAGATGGGGTGAAAGAGCAAAATACCCTTGTTGAGGCACGTGGCGCATGCTGGAGACGTCGTGGTTGTACGACTCTGATCATTGCCTCTGGCTCATCTGACGGTACATACGTTGTCGCATATGTGCTGTTGGATCTTACGGTAATGTGCTTATCTAATGGCCACAACAACCTTATTGTCGGGCGGTTGTGATGCGAACTGGTGGGAGGGCCCACATCCAACGGTGAGGAAGGTGGCAGCAAGAACATGAGCCCAACGAAGTTCGCTTGAGCGTCATTGGAGATCCGATGCTCAGATGAAGGATCGAAGGGGTCCAATAGCTTCGTAACAGTGTTCCGTGACTGATGGGGTGCTCCGATGGATACTCCAACGGCTGGATGGTCGTGACAGTGACAAGCTGCCTGGAGCTGCTCCTCTTGAGCACCAGGGGGCTCAAAGGTGGTCTACTGCGCGAACCAATACCTGCGACAGATAGAGAAGACTCGGGACGTGTCTCCAATCTATTTTATTTCACAGATAGATACGGGAGGCATGGGTGAATTGGATTTGGGTCTCCGGCGTTGATGGAGGGAGGAGACATGACCTTAATCTCTACCTAGGGGGTTGCGGATAAGGATGATCAGGCTGCAGTGCAAGGTGGGTTGTTCATAGAGGGGTCGATCAATATGGAAGTGAGGGTGAGATGGGGCTCCGACCAGGGTGGTCGGAGCAGAAGAACTGCGGCGGAGGCGGACAGAAAGATTCGATGGAATGATGAAATATGGAGGATAAGATGATAACCTGAGGGTGCTGATGAACTCAACAAGCTCAGGCGGAGCTGGGAGATGCGATCGTGGCCTCGAATGTGTTGCGACAGGCAGGGACACTGGATGCGGCGGAGGGCTCCGGCCACGTAGCTGAACTGCAGGTACACTCCACCAAATCTTGATCCAAAGGAATCCTCCAGTTGTTGTGACTCCACTAAAGACACCCGGGGATGACAGAAGGGGCGAGGAACGAGTTGTTGATCTGCGTAGGTGGAGGCGAAACTTTATAGGATCCCTAGGGGGTTGGAACGATCGAGAGAGAGTGCGCAACCCTAGGAAGATCCGTACCTTCATAGGGATCCGTGAAGATCATGGATTCTAGGAGGAGGCTCGGGCGAAGAGAATCGGGGTAAGAGAAGGCATGTCCCGATCAGGAAAAATATGAGAAGAGGCTCCCGCGAAGAGAGTTGGGTCGGGTCAGCTTGGAAGGAGACATTGACATGGGTCAACATTCAGAGGTGGCCCAATCAGGAGGGGCCTGGAATAGGTCAAAACACAATACATAACAGAACATAGGAGAAAAATAAAGATAGTTACATAAAAAATAATGAAATTAAATGAAAAAAATGAATAAAATGAAAATGTTTATTCTTTTCAAGGATTTTGTTTGTGATTTTTAATTATTTCTATGAGAAATAAATTAGTTTGCATACAACATATAGATTAGATACATGTATACTATACCTATGTATTATGTACAAATAATTTTTATTTCATTATTTTTACACAAATACCTCAATTTTATATTTTATTTATTTATATCGTATTTTTAGTGGTATAAAATAGTTTTTATTTTATTTTTACAAGGTGAATCAGGCCTCATGCGGAGTGCTAGGCGTGAAGTCGGGCGAGAGGGGACCATGCTTCCATGTTATCGTTCTAGTTACGACCCGATCTCTTTCTCTTCGACCTAGGGTTGAGTAGTGAAGCGGAGAATCGATTGACCATCTTCTCGCTTGCTCCAGCAATAAGAGCTCGACGTCCGCGTTTTAGATTACAAATAACGAAGGCAAAGAGTGAGTGAGTGGGGGGGGGGAACCGATGCGCTGACTTTTTCTAATGTGCTTATCCTGTGATCAGAAAAACAATCCCGCTCTCACTGAGGGAAGAGAGAAGGATGGTCCCTCCCACCATATGTCCGTCTTTTCGAAATTGAATTATGCCACTTTCTATCTAGTTCCTGCTAGGACGGGAAGGGTTTCATAACTTGATCACTCCTTTTTCGGACTGGTGATCCATATGTAAATTACGTCTAGTCTATGTCAGAACCGAGGTGTAACATAGTGTTTAGGTCTAGAGAAAGTGACATATTTTCAAGTATAAAATAAATGGTGAATGTGGTGTTCAATATGTGTTTGTACGATGAAAGAGGAATTTCATTTAATTTTTCTAATTTTTATTTATTTTTATTTTATTTTTATAAATATATACAAAGAGGTAAAAATAATGATTTAATTTTATTTTAGTCAAAAATAATTATTTACAAATATAACTAATATGTACAATATAAAGTAGGCCCTATCTCTCTCTACTTATTTTATTTGGCTATCAGGTTAAGGCTTGACCTTCTCTTGGGGTTTGGGTCACTTTGTATTTTTTCCAATTACTCCTTCCTTTTTATTTTCTTTTATTCTTTATTTTTACACAAATACGTACTAATTATGCGATATTAATAGATGCATGCAATTTGCTATGTTATTGTATTTACAAGTATTTACATGTTGCTTTGTCAAGATAAATACCCGAAATGAAAGAATAAAGAGTGAGAATCTGGGATTCATCAGGTATATACTATTTCCTTCTCCATCCTATTATCCCCTTTGTCAGCAAACATGGTGGTGACTAGATTTTTCTTCGCAAAGTAACTCTTTTTTCGCCTTTGCTTTCTTACTCATCAGCATCTCTTTATTAGAACTTGAGCAAGAAATTCAAAAAGATTGCAACAAGGAACAAAAGTTGAAAGAAGATCAGCCTAATTCCTCTTCTCGTCTATCATGGGGCATCTAATCAGTTGTAGAACGTCGACTACCTCAGCCATATCTGGTCGGTTCGATGGGACCTGTGAGGTGCATATCAACCAAGTTTTATTATGGGAACAACCTCCTCCACGAGAATGTTTCCATGGATCTTCCTATCACACAATGTTCCGCCTTTGCTTATCCCGAAGCCCCCTGCACCATATCACACAAAACTACCACGCCATCCTCCAAGTATCAACATGCCATCTTCTTGTTACGACTTCAAGTATCAATACTCCAAATCCATACATTCTATTAACGTTGGGACAACATGGGATAATAAGAGGAAGAACGGGAGGGGTCGGTGGGGGTGGGGCGAGATGGAGGAGGAAGAAGGGGAGGGGGAGGCGGTCAATGGAGGGAGGGTGTCGGGAAGGAGGCGGAGGGCAATAACTTGGAGGAGGGTGTCGGGAAGGAGGCGAATGGCAATAACCTGGAGGAGGGCAGCAACCTAGAGAAGGAGGGCGGATGGTGGCAATATGGAGGAGGGTAGATGGTGGAGACGGAGGGGCGAGAGGGGGAGGATGTCGGGTGTTGAGAAACTCCTAAACTATAATCATGGCAAAAAACTTCTTGATTTTTCTTCCACATGTGTTTGGGTCCGAGCATTTTTAACCACATCAGTTTTCTCTATGGAGTTTTCTTCTTAAGCATTTTGCTTCATTTTATAATATAATCTGCCATCAATATCCAACCCATGTGCTCCATCCTCTATTGAATCCCTAACTTTTAGACAGAGAATCGAGAGAAGAATATGTGGGCAGCGTGGGTGGAAAGGAGTGCCCCTTCCAAACCAGAGGAGAAGCAGGAGGCAACGTGACGAGAGAAGGAGGGTCGGCAGGAGATCAGAAGAGTAGCAGATGTGGAGGAACAAATCGAGGCCGCACGATGGAGTAGATCGGGGCCGCACAGTGTAGCAGCAAGGGGTAGTGAGAGGATAAGGAAGTGGGGACCGGGAGGAGAGTTGTGTAACGCGCGGGGGACCGGGAAGGAACCAGGGTTGCGGAAGGGGAGGTGCACGGATGAGGGAGGGAGCGAGTACGATGGAGAAAATGAGAGAGGGATCGTGTTTGATTTTTGTGGGATTCGATAGTTTCCCTCGTGTGATCTGACGGTTCTAATTCATGCTGCATGGAGCTTGCCTGCTGCGTGAAGCATCATCCCTTTCCTCCCTCTCTCTCTCTATGTGTGTGTGTTAAGTTAGGGGGCTTTCGGCTCGTGAATAAGCAGTAATAAGAATGTGGAATAAGAAAACAAGTGCCTATTTTGTATTCGGCTGGAAAGTAAGGAATACATAAAATAAAGGTAAGTAAGGTGAAATAAAAGTAATAAAGATAAAACAATAAAAAATAATAAAAATGTGAATACGAATAATCATACTCTTGGAAAACGTATCCTACGGGAAATCAATACCTTATTCATGTACTTATAATGTCTTTATTCTAAGATAAAAAGGCCACCTCAAAACAAATAGTTATATTGAGTAAAACTAAGCCTTCATTTGCTTTCCCTCTCCTCAGGTTGCCGGTTGGTCGAAGAAAACCTAAACCCTCGTTGAACCCCACCTCCCCCAATCCCCATTTTCTTTCACAGCGAGAGATGAAGAATCTGAAGCTCTCGACGGAGCTCCCGGCGAGGATCCATCTGCGCTCGGAAGGGGAGACCCTCCTCTTCTCCGCCTTCGACGCCGAGCAGAACCGTGCCTTCTTCGCCTCCTCCTCCAACGTCCTCTACGCCCTCTCCCTCGCTCCACTCCAGGTAAGTACAATTATCCAGGGTTCGTATTTCTCTGACTTGCGATGCCATCTATTGCAGAGAAGTCTACGTGATCGTAACTGGATTCGATTTTAGTTACAGTTTCCAGAGAGTTTTTTCTTTCAAGATAAAAATGGCAATTTGTCGACAGGGTAGCTGTAAGGACATTAGAAATTTAGAAGTGCTATAAATCCAGTTGACGTGCATCGGAAACGATGCTGACGGCGGGGGATTATGAACTGGACGAATCACTATATAATTCGGACTCCCAAGTGATATGGATCACGCTGTATCTTCTTTTTTAAGAAAACAATTCAAGGATAAGGATGTAGAACTGAGTGATCTTCTGTTTCTGAGTGTTTCAATGCTGGCCGATGTGCTGGTTCGAAGGTGTGGGAAGTTGGAGGTTGGTCTTTGCAGGAAGATCACACTTATCTCACTTGTTAGTTCTAAGTTCGAGTATGATTTAATGCTGATAGTTTTTATGGCAATGATTTGTGTAAGATATTTTTAGAGTGTCAACGGAACAATGCGGGCTTCAGGGTTGGTTGTTCCTATCTGGGGTTTTTATCTTCATATTAATGTTATCTGGTGCTTACGGTGCGCCGTGCCATGATGCATGATGTGTTTATCTTTTCCTAGCTGTCATTTACGTAAGCTGATGGCAATTAACCTCTAGTGGCCTTCCCGTGGATATTCAATAATACATGTTATGTAAAAAGTTATAGATGCAGTCGGTTTTCTAACACGTGTAAGAACGATTCAAGAGAAGGGTTTACATTTAGATGGATTTACTATTTACGTGGGCATCATCTGCAAGTCAATACGGCAAAATAAATTGGGGCCGTTCTGTCCGATTCTAATTTTTTGACATTGTGAAACCTCATTACAATTTTACAACAAGCTTTTTTGTCATTTTTAATTGCAATATAACCTGGGGATCTTTACTTGTATGCTTCCTATAAACATTTGATGCTACACAATTATCGGTCTATTTTAAATGGTAACCTTGGATAAACTTTCCAGAAATATAACAAGAAGGATTGGTGCAGAATATGGATCCCGTGGAAACAATTGCACATAAGTTTAAGCTTTTTCGTATGTTAAGTAGGCATCGGGTTTTTGTCAAAAGTGAAAGTAATAGAATTGTATACCTTGAATTCAAGGGTTACGAGAGGTGGAAGGTTATTTTGAGAGAGAGATGGAAGGAAATATTTTGAGTTTCAACAACCTTCCATTTTCCCTTGCAAGGCCAGTTTGGCCCTTACTTTTTTCTGCATGATCATTGTATGTACCACTATCTGGAACTGCGAGTCTACTCATCTTAATGGCTCATTCAGACTCTGAAATAAGGTTTACTAGCCCAAAGAAAGGGATTTTCATTAGAAACAAAATCAGAAATTTTGGATGGAGGTGGATTGAGCTGGCAACATCGGAGCGAGAGTGAAGACGAGCGGTGCGGTCAAGCTTGTGAGTTCGAGGGTTCATGATCATGAGAGGACTAGTGAAAGTTTTGAGGAATTTTGCTACGAAAATGGGTAAGGCGGAATTGACATGGAAGGATATGATCGTTAGAATCGGGAATAATAGCACATGAAGGAAGTTGTTGAGGGCTCTAGGTTGTTTGGAGATGTTGATGTGGATGGTATGGGTATGGAGGGCCGTGGGCTTGTGGCATCAGGTTGAGAGATGACGATGCTCGATTTTCTCTAAGTATGTTGTTTGGGACGTCATAAGGAGTGTTCGTTTTCGTTTCGGAAAGCATGGACTAGGGATTGCTTAAGCATGGACATTGTTTGCTTCAGGTGTGGACCAGAGGGGCATTGGGGGAAGGATTTTGATGAAGCAAGGCATTTGGCAGAGAAGAGCTCTGTTTGTGTTTGTTTCGCCTATTCAAGGTATATTGTTAGTGGAAGGTTGCCAGAAGATTTGAGCTTGAACGCAAGCTTCTTGGGTTGGCAAGGGCAGATGGATGTGTGAAGGATGTTTTTAGGATGGGGAAGACTCTTCTCTGTGTGAGAGGCTTCTCCGAGGAGGATGTCCGAGGCTTGCTTGTAGGTGATTGGATGGCCTCCCTAAGTTTGTTAAATGGTGTCACCCCATTTATAGGATGGCGTTGAGAAGATTGATCATTGCCGAAGTGTTGATGTCTCCAATTTCACTCTTCGTTGGGGATTTTAGATGATGAGTGAGGTGCTCGCATATGTAGGTGAATTGGTAGCGATTATACCGGATGGTTTGCGGTTTAAGGAGTTGGAGACCGTTGTGGAGTTCAAGGGACCAACATCATCGTTGGTGGTGATGCGTGTTAGCTGTGCTTTGTTTTTCTTACAACTATCATTGATGGTCAGGGAGGGCACCATGGGTGGAAGATCCATTGCGACGATAATGGTAGATGCATCAATGGTAAAGGTTCTAGATCGAGATTCTTCGATGCGTGTCACACATCTTGATAGATCGACCTAGATGTAGATCACATATATTAATGTGTGATTTTCTATTAGCTGTAGCATGGTTTCATAACTCAATTCAATCGATACCAACCTCGAAAGTCATTGCAACGTATCGTTTTGGATGGAGGGCTTGACCTTTTGGTGGGATATCCCCCTTTAGATTTATTTCAGCTTCATTGACAGGTCTGATCTGAAGCAATCTGATATTGGAGCTCTGACTGCATGTTCTTTGCAGTATTTCTTTGCCATATAACATTCAGGTTGATCAGGTTGATGGAGTGGGCTTTTTTAGAAGTAGCACTCAAACGATCTTATTTCTAGCCAGGGGTGGGGTGCGGTGAAAACACTTTGTTCTACTTGTGATAAGGAGCACGCGACAAACTTAGGGTTAAGTGGTGATGGTGCTAAAGGAATGGTTGCTCGAGCAACATCCTTGGAGTGCGCATGGCTATTTTGACAACTATCATGCCTATCAAGGGGAGAAACCGTAAATGAAGCCAATTAATGAATGTGTCGATGGCAGAGGCGGAGATAACGAGTGGTCGATCAGACGTTGAACTTGTTTTCTGACACAAGCGACATAAATCTAATACTTCAGCTTGCGATGCACATCTCCTGGAAGAAGAGTCCATTGGTGTAACTCGTGCTAGCGACATGGGGATGGGGGAGTTTGCTGGGCAGGTCACTACTACCTCAATGATAGACGAGATGATAAGAAGTAAATGAAGTTCATGAGGTAAAGGATGGTCTACATGGCCGCATGGCAGACTTTATTGAGGTGAAGGTTGCTGGGAGAGCCTGATGATTTTTCAATGAAGGTTGTGTTTTGGAATGAGAGGATTGGGTAACTGTGAGAAAATGATGACACCAAGGTCATCTATCGAACTACGACCAACGGTGTGGTGTGTTTACTGGGGACTAGCAAATTGTATCGGAATATATGGAAATCTGTTTTGGCTCCAAGGTTGACGGATTTTAGAGAAATTGATGTTGTGGGTAGATATGGTGGGATCTTTATTGTAGAGACCATGAATGGATTTATATACGTTATGATTTATTGAGAAGAATACACGTTATGATTATACTTGAGCATTTAATGAATGAAGTTAGGGTGATGATTACCTCGGTGCATGGTCCATCTGAGACACCTCAGAGTAGCGAGCTATGTGAAGAGTTACTTTTGCTGTGACCTTCAATATCGTATTGCTTGTAGACAATCATCCTAGAGTACGAAGTGGGAAGGAACCAGGACCTGGGGTATTTTCAACGTTTATTGGGGATCCATCTCTAGAGACTATCGATGCATCGAGCAGTAAGTACACTTGGAGGAATTTCCTCTAGATCTTGCATTGATCTTTTCTCTGTGTTGGTGGAGCTCACAGAGTTATTTCAATTAGGATCTGTTTGTTTTCTTGCCAAGGACTCATTTGATCATATCATATGCCACTATGTTGGGATTGAGGGGAGAGTAACCATCCAAACTCAATATTTCATTTCAAGTGATCGTGGTTGTTGGATGATGGCTTTCGGAAAATGGCAACAACTTTCTAGTTGAATTGGCTTCAAAAAAAACTTTCTCGTTGAATTAACATGTGGGGGTTTGGTTGGCTGATCATTATCAGGCCTTTAATTGATGCGCTCATGCAACTAGTAGCGGTTGGCTTAGAAGAGGTGTGGGCCGTGTGGCAAGGCTTTCATAGGAGCTTGCAGATGGCTTATTATTTCGACATGAAGGAGGTTCGTGATGCGATTTTCGATTTATATACTGATAGATGCTACGGTCCCTTCGTAAAATGTCTTTTTAGATGTTTCGCCAAACATGGAAATTGATTTTTCTGACATGTGACCAAAATCACAAAAAATCATGGAAGTGGTTGTAAAATTAGTTTTTATGAAAGTAGGTTTTTAAAGTTCTTTAATCAACAAACAAGATATAAATACATACTTATTTGCTAAATAATACAAGCTTCGTATTAGTATTGTCATCATAATCTTTGTACATGCTGATATACACTACCGACAATACTGAATAAGGCATGCAGTTAGAAGTTTACTTATGTACAATGCATAAATAAGTCAAAATAACTAATAACACATTTCTCATAAACTCAAAATTCATAATATACTGGTACTATAATGAGAATACTTGCCACAACAATAGGTTGAAATAATCGTCATCATAAATTAAAATTAAGGCTAGAAATAGATACAATGATACAACAAAGCCTTCTCCCACATTAAATATGATCAACGACATGTATTCTTTGCCTTCTTCATATCCATTTTGAATCATTCTTAGACTTAGATCCAAATAATTAAGACCCCTTTGGATAGTCTCATTCTAATATTTCTTGATCCTTCCTCGCCCTCTTTTAGTTGGTTCAACATTCCAAATCTCGCATTTTCTAACTAGTGCATCAATAGACCTCTTTTTACGAATGATCAAATCACCTTGAACGATTATCTCTTATCTTATCCTCAATTGGAGCTACGCCGACTTTCCTTTGATCACATTGTTTCAAATTTGATCTTTTCGTGTATGACCATGCATGCACCGTAGCATTTTCATTTATGTTATTATCATTCTCACACATGTCTATGGTTCAACCGTGCACATGCCAACAATAAGATCTATAAAGCATAGTAGGTCGCAAGGATGCTTTACAATACTTTCTTCTGATTTTCAAAGGATTTTTTTATCACATAAAACAATAAAAGCTCCTCTCCACTTTAACCAACCCGATTCATTTCATGAGTAACATCTCCATTATTTTCCCCATCATGTTGCAAACTAGATCTCGCGTATCTAAGAGAATCTTTCTTCTTAATGTTTTCTTCTCCTATCTTCATCTTGATTCCTTCACTATCGCTTCCATCAAATGTGCACTCCATATATTCATTCTAAGCCATACTTATACGAAACTCTTTAGTCTCTAAGGCATGTCTCCAAGCCTCAAGCTTCTCATCAACACAATATCCTTGACAAACAACATACACCCAAGGTTTGAAAAAACTAAAAACAGAACGGGGTTATTTCCTTGGAATTGCGGCGAGACGTAGCCTCGAGGCGTAAGCCTCCGTTTACAAAGATACATACCTATACAAACTACAATAAAATATATACTAATGAGATTATATATATTCTTTCTAACATATGATATATACCACAACACCACTATGATATATGGTGACATAAAAATAGGTGTTGAAGAGTTTTATGTTATGCCACTGTTTTACAGTTTTTTATTTCTTTTGTCCGTAATATGTAATTTACCAATTAGGGTTTCACTCTTCTATATAAGAGAACCTTGAGCTCTATGAATAAACACAACAACTATTCTCTTCCACATGGTATCGGAGCGACGACCCTAGATTGGAGCTCTGAGCCGAAAAAAATACTAACCCTACCTCCAGCCCATCTCCACGTGTCATCCACCTTCAACAGGACCGTGCACTGCCCCTAGCAGCACCACACACCGTTCAACACTTCGGCGAGGCCGTGCATCGTGCAATCGACCCCCATCGCTGTTGCACAGCAACCAAGGTGCCATCCAGCGGCTCTAGTGTCGCAACAACATCCCAATGCCGCTCAACTACGTCGTGCGGTGTTGTAGCAGCCTGTACACTGCCGGTAGCCCCCGGTTGCACCACCTGTAGGCCCAGTGGCTCCTTGCGCGTCGTCGCACTGCTGCCCAGATCCTCGTGAAACCCTAAAATCGCGATTTTTGGTCTGATTTCAATGTTTATGGTCTGATTTACCCTATTTTTATCGAAATCAGACCATGTTTCTTCTGTAAATAGTTTCGATACGAGTCTAAGATGACAACCGTCTTGTTTCATGTCCATTTAGACGCATCATGGTTGGTCTAAAATCCCAACGATTCTTCACGATTTCAGAAAGCGGAGTTGATACGCCATCAACGGGTGCCTTCAAGGGTCTCGCACCTATTGTCAAGATAGACTGTACTGACTACGAGTTGTGGGCAATGCAGTTCATGAATCTGATGCAGTGCCATGGCAAGAAGCATATTCTGACGCATGATGAGCCGGTGGACAAGACTGGGACCAATGTCTCGTGGGAGGGTGATGATGCATGTGCCAAGATGTGGCTATCTAGTATCATTTTTGTGGAGATAACCAACAATATTATTTGTTAACCCACAATAAAGGCAATGTGGGACATTCTTGTAGGGACATACTCTGAGGCGAAAAATGAGTCGAAGATTCTGCAGCTCCAACACGATATTTTCACAACCAAACAAGGTGATCGTCCCCTTTACACCCTGTATACATCTATGAGGAGTATGTTTTAGCGACTTCACATCTACATACCCCTGACGGCCTCTCCAGAGCACCATAAGGCATATAGAGATTCTGTCATGACTGGTGTATTTCTGGTTGCCCTCAGCCTAAAATATGATTCGACTCACTCTATGCTTCTTATATATGCTACCATACCTCCTATGGAGGAAGGACATCGCAGGCTGAGCCAATTGAGTATCTCCTTATTATACCTTCTCAGACACATGGCCTCAAATTTCAACGAAATTCCGTCGAATTTCTGCCGAATATCGATATCCAGTCGAAATCGAAATTCGATCGAAATGACCGAAATATGGGGGTCCTAGTATAAAAATGACCGAAATGACCGAAATTTTGGTTGAAATTCCACCGAAATTCCATCGAAATTCTGTTTTGGTCGATACCGAAATGGTGACCGAAACCGACATTTAAGTCCTTGCTCAGACATCGCCGACTATGGCTGCATCACGTGGTAGAGGTGGATCTACTTCTCTCAGAGGATGAGGTACACGGTAGAGGCGGTTGACTCCCACGTCAAACTTGTTCATGCTGCCACCATTCAGATCATTCAGATGATATGTGCTACCAAGCATGGATTCCTACGCCAGCTTGTCCCGCAAAGAGGAGTCAGACCGCTCCTGATCTCACTAATCATCGCTACGATGATTTTGTTGCTCGCCTAAGAGAGATCATGCCTCCAGCCGCTGGATGTTGCAGCACCGGTCCATCAGACACTGCAACCTCTACCTTTAGTGGTAGCTCAGGTATTCCTCATGCATTTATTGGTCGCTATCGACCAAATCATTCAGAGTGGATAGTGTATTTCAGAGCACCACCATCTCCGCGGAGATAGATTGTAGTTTTGGTACATACAATCCAGCACAACCAGGTAGATCGTTAGTGATTGCTAATGTGACTTAGTCCCTAGTTACCATGGGAGTTCATTTGACACCCTCCATTCATCTGCAGAATGTTTTTCATGCATCTGCCTTTCCATGAATTTACTGTCTATTAGCCAGATTACAAAAGATTTACATTATCGTCTTATATCTGATTCCCTTGTTCATGATATACTCACGAGCAAAGTGATTGGATGTGACCGTGAATATGGAGGGCTATACGCTCAGTCTCCGTATGCTGATGCCACTTCCCTTTCTACAGGATCCATTTCCCCCTACACGTGGCATCTCAGATTCGGCCGCCTATCGCTGTAGAAAATTTGTTGCCTTGTACCTGACATCTTTATTAAGTCTAGTTTCCAATGCGGGTCATGTAAATTTGGAAAGCATTATTGGTCCAGCTTTCTAGTGTTAGAATAGTTATGGTCTGTTTGATTTATTTCATCTGGATATGTGGGGTCCAAGTCGTGTACCTGATCATCAGGGACACATGTATTATCTTGTTTGTGGTGATGATTTTTCCAGATTGACCTCGGTCTTTATTTTGAAGCAGAAGTATGAGGCAAGTATTATTATTCAAAATTTTGTGGTTGAAATCAAAAGTATTTTCTCTGCCTCAATAAAATACATTCGTTTGGATAATGCATTTGAGTTTTGTACCACACATTTGTTACAATTTTTTTAGCTCACGTGGCATCATTCATCGGACTTCTTGTCCTTATACGTCTCAAAAGAACGTTGTGGCAGAACGCAAACACCGACATTCTCTAGATATCGCCAGGACTCTCCTCATACAGAGTCGAGCTCCACATTCTTTTTGGGGTGATGCTGTAATGACATCTTGTTATGTCATAAACTGGATGCCCTCCATGAGCTTGGGTGAAAATGCACCATTTGGTCTTGATTTTCCTGATAAAAACCTCTTCTCTCTTACCCCACGAGTGTTTGAGTTCGTGGCATTTGTCCATATCCTATGTCCTGGTCATGACAAGTTTGCTCATCGAGCTGTCAAATGTATGCTTGTTGGTTACTCCTGCACTCAGAAAGGTTATCGGTGTTTTGATCCTGTACAGGGATAGCACTATGCCAGTGCTGACGTCTCCGTCTTTTAGGCCATCATGTACTACTCTCCTACATGTGATAAGATGAATCCATCTGATTCTAAGGATGCTGTTATTCTCCCACCTCCATCTACACATATACCTCAGCACGCACTCCATGTTCCAACGCCTTCTTCAGCATCCAACACGCTCGGGTAAATTTTGAAAACTTGATTTTGAGTGATGGAACTAGTGGTGTGCATGATGTACACGCTGATCATGTAGATATACATGTTGAGCTGGAACCACTAATAGAGAATTATTTAGCGATATCCAGTGACAGGTCAGGTGTCTCTGGAGCGGTTTTCACCGTTCTCTGTAAATTTATTATGTGATTATCCACTGGTGAAATCCCATGCACATATCAGGAGGCACTCAAGGTGAGTGAACGCCGTCTGGCCATGGAAGTAGAGGTGGCTGCTTTTTAGTCTCGTGGCACATGTAGTTCTGTTACTGCTCCTACAGACGTGTTTGTTTTAGGATGTAAGTGGGTGTTCACTGTAAATCATCAAGTAAATGACAATATTGAGCGCTAAAAGTTATGACTCGTTGCTCGCGGGTTTACCCAGACCTATAATGTAGACTATCAAGACACTCTCTCCAGTAGCTAGGCACTCCACTCTACGGGTTCTTCTCTTTGTCGTTGTCACACTGGGCTGGCCTCTATACCAGCTTGATGTGACAAATGCCTTCCTCTATGGTGATCTTCAGGAGGAAGTCTACATGCAGTAGCCACCTGGGTTCGCTGTTGAGGGTGAGTCTCAGAAGGTGTGCAAACTTCATAATGCGACCTATGGCCTTAAGACGAGTCCGGGAGCATGGTTTCAGAAGCTCTCAGATGTGATAGAACAGAAGGGGCTTGTGAGATCCATTGCATATCACTCGTTGTTCTTGTATACGATATATCCGATGGTAGGTCAGGTTTTTCTGGAGCGGCTTTCACTAGATTTCCGAAAATTTTTTGTGGGATTATCCGCTGTTGAAATTCCACACACATATCAGGATGCACTTTGGCCATGGAAGTCGAGGTGGCTGCTTTATAGTCTTGTGGCACGTGGAGTACTGTTACAACTTCTGCAGACATGCCTGTTGTAGGATGCAGGTGGGTATTCATTGTTAAGCATCGAGCAGATGGCAGTATTGATCGCTAAAAGTCACGACTCATAGCTCGCGGATTCACCCAGACCTATGTGGTAGACTATCTGGACACTTTCTCTCCAGTAGATAGGCACTCCACTCTTCGGGTTCTTCTTTCTGTCACTATCATACGGGGTTAGTCTCTGTACTAGCTTGATTGACAAATGCCTTCCTCTATAGCGATTTTCAGGAGGAAGTCTACATACAACAGCCACCTGGGTTCATTGTTGAGAAGGAGTCTCATAAGGTGTGCATACTTCATAAGGCGATCTATGCCCTTAAACAAAGTTCAAGAGCATGATTTTTGAAGCTCTCAGATGCGATAGAATAGAAGGGGTTTGTGAGATCCATTACAGATCACTCATTGTTTGTTTAGAGGTCCCAAAGGACACCGTTGCTATATTGGTATACATCGATGACATCATCATTACATGGGACAATGCACATGAGATTCAAGCTGTTAAGGCTTTCCTGGGTCAACAGTTTATGACAAGGACCTTGGGAGTTTATGCTACTTGGACTGGAGTTTGCAAGGAACCAGCGAGGTCTTGTGACGACCTAGCGGAAGTAAGTCACGAATCTCATATCAGAGACATATATGACCCATTGCAAGCCATCCACTACTCCCATGGACCCGAGCATGAAGTTCTATGATGATGACACCGATGAGGTCGACAGGAGGAGATATAGGCAGTTAGTTGGGAAGCTGTTATATGTGACCATCACCCGACCAAACATATCTTTTGCAGTAAGCAAAGTGAGTTAATTCGTGGAGCAACCAAGACATACCCATATGGATGCAATCCATATGATTTTGAGGTCTCTGAAGACCTCACCTAGCACTGGTCTTTTGTTTAACAGATGCACATCCCTTGCTGTTAGAACATGTGCAGATGCATACTACGCCGGATGTCCCAAGGACAAGAAGTCAACTTCTGGGTTTGCAATATTTGTAGGGAATTCATTAGCATCATGAAAGAGCAAGAAACTGACAATTGTCGCCTGATCGAGTGTTGAATCAAAGTATAGAGCTATGGCACAATGCAACACAAAGATGATGTCGGCTAGACCAGTTCTGACTGATTTAGCCATTGGGGTACCTCTTCTTATGCACCTCCAACGTGACAACCATGTCATACTGTTCATTGGCAACAATCCAACCTTCCATGAGCGAACCAACCATATCGAGGTAGACTGCCACTACACTCGAGATATGATTTAGAAGGGTCTCATTTCTACATCGAATGTCAGTTCTAGTGAGCAGACAACATACATGCTCACCATGGCTCTAACTAGAGGATCTTTTCAGATATGCTGCTCCAAGCTGAGTCTGATTGACATCTATGTTCCAGCTGGAGGGGGAGTGTTGAAGAGTTTTATGTTATATCACTGTTTTACAGTTATTTATTTCTTTTGTCTGTGATATGTAGTTTACCCATTAAGATTTCTCTCTTTTATATAAGAGAACCCTTGGGCTCTATGAATAAACACAATGAGTATTCTCTTCCAAAATATGAACATCGAGAAATGATATACAACTGTATATGCCTTTTTACTAATTTTCCATCCTATCAGAGGATGAATCTGTTGACATTCCCTGAATTCTAACCATCTAACCCAAGTTGAAGAATCGTCGTATGCTCTCCCTCGTGGTCATACCATACCCCAACAAGACAGAGATCTCGCTGCCCGACATAGTCAGCAATATTGCGATATACGACGATATATTGCCGATATATCAGTATCGACGAGATGCGGGTACCAATATTCATATAGATATCTTTTCCAGAATATCGACCGATATCTTGTGACATATCTGCGATATATCGCCATATCGCTTGAAGTTTAATGGTTTCAATACAAGATTTCTCGGATATCAACTGATATCGCCGATATCTCTGATATTTCATCGATATCTATATATATCAGCGATATTACTCTTGTAAGCTCGTTTTCACTACTTATTTTGCTACTCCTAGTATTAAAATACATCGTTAATTATATATTTTGTTTCGGGTCGGGGGCGCTGCCATCTTAATCCTGTCTGGTAGGGTATGGTGCGATATGGGGGTGCGTACGATGGCTGTTCAATCGGTGAACTTCGTCCTCTTATAGATATGAAAAGAAGTCTAATGCTGATCAAGTTAGAAACATGTCTAGAATACATCTCAGTAGTTAACTCAGATGTCAGCATTAACAACCAGTGATTTGTATGATATAATGTGTATTAGTGTACTAAATACTCCTCATTCTTGCATATAAATGTATATTTGTATGGTATTTATTGTTTTAATAACCTGGATGATTTCTAATTCATGAGAAAACAATTTTTACCCATTTTCGACCAAACGGATCGACCCAATATCGATATTTCTCTCCACGGAACTCATGGTTCTAAACCCTTCATGACTATATAATATCTTTTTATAATATCACATTTACATTTTTTCATTTATTCTTGTAAATAGATAAATCTTTATACCAATAATCATTGTCTCATTAATCAAATGACTCTTCTCAATGACTGTCTTACATGAACAAAATAGGTGTTCCAAGTGTGCTTAACTTAGCATGCTTTGATTCCAATTCAGTGGTTATTAATCACCGATCAAAATATCCACGATATGTTCGATGTGGCTGATATGCGCGATATAAGGGTCATAGATGATCTATATGTATCATCTAAGTGTATATTTGCAAGTCATTTAATGTTATAAGAACTTGTATTATATACATTTTCAATATCTATAAGTCAATAATCAACATTAACAATGATATGCTTGATATGGCCGATATGTGCGTTATATGGGGTATAAGTGATCGATATATGTGATATAAGTATGTATTTGTAGGTTATTTGTTGTTTTATCATTTCAGATGATCTTAATATATGAAAAAACATCAAAAATTGCTTTTTTGTGCCTTTTCTGACATTTCCACTGATATCGTCCCGATATATCCTTTTTCGGACGGACTGATATGATGTCGATATGGATATTTTTCTACCTTGCTGCCCAGTCTTTGGGGCGGGGGGGATCTAGGGGGGAGCAGGTGTGTGGCTTGCGCCTCCGGCTAAATTTTTTATTGTGTATTTTATTTCTATTTGGATGGATCTGTTTGTATGGGAATAGTTTATAAGCTCCCCCATCTTGTTTGTCATTCTCGGTATATTACATAGTTTATTATGTGACCATTCTTTAAAAATAAGTTTTCCGATAAAGTTTTGTACGATATTTACGGATTCATATATTTAAGGGTATAATTTAAGATTTTTTTGACATAATCAAACATGTTTAATGGTAAATATGAACATGAAAGCGACCAAATTTAAGCATTCATCTTGTATAATTATATCCTTTACAACTAGACTTTTATAAACATATGAAATTGTTAATAGGATAAATGATATGCATAAAAAAATAATTTGAAAACAAAAAATGCCTCGAGGACTGCCTCTGCCTCGACCGCCTTGAGCAGATGAGGCGGTCGCCTCTCAGAGACCTACTGAGGTGGTTGTTCTGGGACGTTTCCAGACTGCCTCGCCTCGAGACGTATGCCTCATGCATCTCGAGGCACTTTATTTCGAACCATGCATACGCCTAGTTATTTCATTTTGAATATGACTAGTCAACTCGTCCACTATCAAAGTTAAAGAAAAAGACTCAAAGCTGAACCTTGATGCAAACCGATGCTGATGTCAAAAACATCGGTCTTCCTATACTGGATCCTTACACAAGATGAAACCCATTATACATATTCTTTATATGGTTAATGTACATGGCTTGCACTCGTTTCCGCTCCAAAACTCTCCACAAGATTTCTCATGGAATTGAATCATAATCCTTCTCCAAATCAATAAAAATCATATGGAGGTTCTTTCTTTTAGCTCTACAAATCTCAATTAGTCTCTCAACAGGTGGATAGCTTCAATAGTTGCGTGACTTGGCATGATTCTGAATTGGTTTTCTTTTACTTTGGAAACTTGCCTCCCCCTTTTTTTTCGATTTCCCCAAATTTTTTAGTATGTCGGTTTGACACCTTTATAATTAAAAATATTTAAAAGTCTCCTTTATTCTTGTGTAAAAGTCACCACGATGCTTTTCCTTCATTTTAGGTATTTCTTGCTTTGCCAAATATTATTGAGTAAAATTTTGAGCCAAGTCATGCCACGTTCACCTAAAACTCTCCATACATCTATAGGAATATCATTTAGGTCATACATCTTTCTCATATTTCATATCCTTCAAAGCCTCTTCTACTCCTTCCTTGATATTCATTTATAGCTTGCACGATTCATATAACTCTCACTACCATGTAGATTTTCTAACGTGATCTCTTTATTTCCTTGTCCAATGAAAAGCTTATGGAAATACTGTTTCAATTTAATATCTATATCTCTATGAGTAACAAGCATATATCCTTTATCATGCTTAATACATCTCATTAATAAACATAATGGTATTATCAAAAAGTCTAATATAAAAACTTATATTGAAAAACATGCATACTTTATACTATAATAACCATTTATGTCACGAACTTGTTGTTGATAATATTGAGATGTGTAAAATTTTAACATGCATGTTCAATCAGACATATTATAGAACTTTATTGTGCAACCTCATCCAATGTTGACAGGAGAAGCCCGCTTTGGGAGGTTGAGGCTCATATTTGCGTGCATATTATATTTCAAGTTAAACATATATGTGCACTGGGAAGACAACTTGATGCAGCGTGGGCCCCGAATATAGGGCCAAATATTTATTTAATTTTAATTGTCAATTTTATTTACGTTTTTAAGTTGTCGTATTGTTTATTAAATAATTGAGATCGCATGTGATCTCAACGTTTATTTCATAGATTTTAATTTGAAATTGGGTCAATTAATTAGTTAGAGTCAGTTTAGGCAAGTCGGTTCTCAATTTTAATTAGTTTACTATTTTTGTAACCCCATCTCTCCTATATAAAGAGATGGTAGTCCATTGTTTTATGCAGTCAAGTATTATGAAAATTGAGTTTATCTCAGTATCTCTCTCTTTCTCTTCTCCGTCCACGCGATCTCCGCGGTTCACCTCCTTTAACCCCGCGCTACCGGCGTGTTCTTCTTCTCAAACCCCTCTAATTTCTTCTACCAAATATTTTTACCATTCAAATCATTTCCCGCGCGACGCCGATTTTCGACTGCATCATTTGGTATCAGAGCATGGATATTGAGTCGTTCCTACGATTCAACGATCCCGTGGCATATTGGCGTCTCAAGCTTGATCTCAACCGCATATCTCATGGGCCGCATGTACGTTCGCGTCAACGGAAGTACCAAAAGCGTCTTACGGCATCCCCTGAAGGTTCAAGCATGGCTGGACGCGCTAACCGACGAAGAAAACATCGCCGAAGAAGACGATTTGGCTGCTGTCCAGCACCTTCCAGACTCGATTTCGCCACCGAATCGGTCCCCTTGGCCCCGTCGACTGTCCCAGCACAACCCCAGCCTTCCCAGGTACCTCTCCTGCCCTCCCTGGCCCGCGCGGCCGTCAGCCCCACCCCGACTACCCCTCCGACAGCCCCATACCCCCCACGGCACCCCCACCGACCACAGCCCCGCACCCTCCTCTCGGCCCATCCCCTCCCTCTCTCCCCGATATTTCCCTTTCCCTCCCCGTAACCCTAACCCACCCCCCTACCGCCGCCGCTTTCCCTTCTCCTCCCCGCCGACTTCCTCCTGCTCCCTCACCTTCCCATCCCTTCTCTTCCCCTCTCAATTCTGCACCCTCCCCTTCCCCTGTCTCCCTTGCGCCGTGCGAGGCAGCGCTCCCTCCATTGCCAACACCTCTGCACGCTGCCGTAGAGCCCTGCTCACCCTGCCGCGTCATCGTTCCAGCCCTCGCGCCGCCCCGCGCGCGGGCTGCTCGCTACTCACGGCACCGCCCCGAGCCATCAGGCCACCTCTCGCGCCCACGTCGGCTGTCCACGAGCCGACCACCGCGCGCGGCCTTGACCGTGTCCTCGCGCCTCTCCGACGCCGCAACGCCTCCCGCATCCAGCCATCGAGCAGCCGCCGCCTTTGGCCTCGCCATATGCGTGAGGATGGGGATCCAACCCTAACGAATGACCCGAACTTTATGGGATATCAAACCCACGGCGTGTGGGGCTGGGGATTGATTGGGAAAAATTGCAAAATGAAATTTCCTAAAATATTTATTTGCAGCAAGGTCCAAAGTGATAAGGAAGTAAGGAATAATGAAGGGGTGCGAAAATTACGCCCACACCCCTGGCGGCGGAAATATTTAAAAAAGAGGGCTGTAATTGGGAAAACAAGGGTTCCTCCTTATCCCAATAGGACTAGGGCCTTGGGTTTTCCCTATATAAGGACCCCATGGCTTCATTCCTTAGCCACATCTCCTCTTCTCCTCTCCTTGTGCCATTGTTTCATTATGGAATCTCCAAGAACCATATTCTCCATGCCGCATCAATTTTTTGAACATCACGGGAAGGAAACAACAATCAAGACGCCGCCGCCATTTATGCCGCACATGTTCTTCAACCACGACGACCGCATCATCCCCGCCCGCGTATGGATTCCGCCGTTCGCTCCACATCAATTGTTCCAGAAGACGACGGAATGCGCCGAATCATCCTCCAAGCATGCAGATCCCGCAATTTGTCAGGACTGAATTTTTAAAAGCGGAGGAGAGTTGATGCAGCGTGGGCCCCGAATATAGGGCCAAATATTTATTTAATTTTAATTGCCAATTTTATTTACGTTTTTAAGTTGTCGTAATTGTTTAATTAAATAATTGAGATCGCATGTGATCTCAACGTTTATTTCGTAGATTTTAATTTGAAATTGGGTCAATTAATTAGTTAGAGTCAGTTTAGGCAAGTCGGTTGTCAATTTTAATTAGTTTACTATTTTTGTAACCCCATCTCTCCTATATAAAGAGACGGTAGTCCATTGTTTTTATGCAGTCAAGTATTATGAAAAATTGAGTTTATCTCAGTATCTCTCTCTTTCTCTTCTCCCTCCACGCGATCTCCGCGGTTCACCTCCTTCAACCCCGCGCTACTGGCGTGTTCTTCTTCTCAACCCCTCTAATTTCTTCTACCAAATATTTTTCACCGTTCAAATCATTTCCCGCGCGACGCCGATTTTCGACTGCATCACAACTCATATGATATGGGCAAAATGGAAATGATATCGTTGATTCCTAAAAAAAGATAAATAACGCCGACTAATATTATGATACCAAATTTCTACGAAATATAATTGATATTTTGTGACATTTTAGGCCATGCTCATAGTCTTATTTTTGGAGAATTTTGAGAGGTGGTGGACAACGATGTTATAGTTCATTGGGTTGCCTAACAATTTTTATTTAATTATGGCAAGGTGCTAGCTAATTGTCTTAGCGTGCTTTTGAACAAGATTGGAAAAGTTGGTTGACTAAGCAATTCGATTAATTGGATCAAGGGTAGGGGTGCCTAATCTAAATAAGCTTAGTTGATTGATCGGTCCAACTCTCCTTGGTTGACCAGATTAGTCGACTGACTTTTTCACAAGGGCTTATGTTTTCTTTTATTTTTTAGAAGCAAACAAGTAACATCCTTAGCGTTAGGTTAAAACTCAACTATAACTTTAATTTCATTATATTATTGAGAATATCAAAATCTATATAAATGCATAAGAATGTGTATTGAAAATATTGTATATATTTATACAACAACAACAAAGCCTTTTCCCACAATTAAGTAGGGTCGGCTAAAATATTGTATATATTTATAATTAAAAAAATCAAAATAAACTAAATCTGATTAGTTTCTCGATCACATATTAATTCTTAGTTAATAAACCCGCCAAGTGAATAACGACTAACTTCACACGATTGGTTTTGAGTTCTGGTATATCGCACGAGTAGTCGATCTTCATTCTTATTTAGTATCTACTTGGCAATGTGGTTTTGACTATAGCAATTAGTGCAAATTAAAGAAGGCATAGGATCAAGGGGATGCTATGGAAGTTGGACTTCTCCAAGGTGTACTACTATATCGATTGGAGATGCATTTTGTTTACTCTTTATAAAAGGGGGATGTTTGGATCACTTGAATGAAGAAGCGTAAGGTTCCTACTCGATTTTATTCAATGGCTAGATTTCGTACCACAAAGGGGGTTATGGAAGGGGGGTTTTAGAGGGTTACTCGTTGGTGCAGTTGGAAAAATGGAGGTAGATGACAAAAAGAAAATATACGTGACAAGATTCACGAGATGAGAGAGAGGATCGGGGAGGAGAGGAGGATCCCTAGAAAATTAGAGAATATGAGAATAAAGGCTGAGGTAATCTCTAAATCGACAATCACTTCATAATTTTTTTGAGCCACAAAAAAAGGGGGAGACACTCAGCGGTGTTCGCCGCAATATATTAAGAAAGGGAAAAGAGAAAAAAGAAGTACACCAAGAACAAAGCAAAGGACTTACAGAAGACGCCTAATCCCAAAAAAGTGCCATACAAGGGTCTAAACCACAACCCATTCATCTACTAATCTCGCACAATGTATAAGAATGTTCTCCTTGTAGAAATGTTGCCCCGAGAAGAGAGCTCCATTCCTCCCCAACCAAATCGCCCATAACCTCGCTATGGGCTGCAGGATGTCCCTTCTCTCCCTGTTTCTGTTGTTCACCAACGACTCGCAGAAGGCCGTCAAGGTATTCGTACAAACCCAATCCACGTCCGCTTCCTGCCATACCCCGATGACCTTGGATAAAACAAAGAAGAGATGATCAATGGTCTCCACCGCAGATTCACATAAGCCACATCTATTTGAGACATTGACAAGAAGCCTCGTACAACGATCCCTCGTCATCAGCCTTTGCCTGCAGAAAAGTCATAGGAAGAAACCAAGACGTTCGGGTAGCTTCAGTCCCCAGAAGAACCCACAATCACGCACTAGCATGTCCGACCGCGCCGGCGGTGATCTAGATATTGCTCCATAAGTTTTCCGAGCCGAGAAAGGGCTACCCCGCCAGGCTCAATGGTCACGCCCACCACTATACCAGCGTTCCCGATGGCGTCCGTAAGGGCAAGAAAATCTTCAAGCCTCTGATTCGAAAAATTCGCAAGGAAAGGCGGGAGCCAACATCCATCCACCCAGCAAGATGCGACGTTGGCATCCTTATCAGCAGCCAACGCTAATAAGCGAGGGAACCGCACCCCGAAGATCCCCCTTCCCGTCCAATCATCCTTCCAAAATCGAAAGGACTCACCATTCCCCACAACCAGCAAAAACAACAACAAATTCCTCTCAAAAATCTCCTGTACCCCCCGCCAAAACGGGGTCTGGTTTCTGACCCTTCCAGCTTGTGCATCCAACGCCCCGCTCGCCCCGTGAATCTCTCGCAAGATGCTAGTATAGAAGTCTTCACCCGGGCCCCAAGTCCTGTTCGCCCATTTGAGAAGGAAAGCATCATTAACGAGCTCCAACCTCTGCACGCCCAAACCACCTTCTCGCTTGCAACACGTGACCTCATCCCAGCCCACCTAATGTAGCCCTCCCGCCACCTCTCCCTTTTTTCCCCACAGAAATCTCCGCATAAACTTTTCAATACGGTTACGAATCCCCACCGGCATTCGACGATTCGATAAGAAATAAACTGGGATCGAGGAGAGCACTGCCTTGAGAAGTACGAGCCGTCCCCCCTTCGAGAGTAAGGCTGACTGCCATCCAGTCAGCCGCTTCTCAACCCTCTCGACGACCACTAACCATTCCCTGAGCCTGGCCTTCCCCACCACTAAAGGCATTCCATGGTAGTTAATAGGCAGTTCTCCAGGAGGGGACCCCAAGACACGCCCGCATTCAACCGACTTGCCTTCCGACAGGCCAAAAGGAATCATCTTGGACTTGTTCACATTCTTATGAAGTCCTGACAACTCGCTAAAAAGATCAAGCGTTGCCGCCATTCCCGAGACCTCCGAGAGGCCTCCCTCAATGAAAAACATGGTGTCATCCGCAAACTGGAGCAATGGTACGCACATCTCGCCCTTGGAGTATCCCACCGATAGCCCAGACTCAATAACATGATCAGCCATGCGAGCCAAGACATCTGCGGTGACAACAAAAAGAAGAGGAGCAAGGGGGCATCCCTGGCGGACCCCCCCTCTTGGCTGGAAGAAACCGCCCTCTGGGCGGCCATTAAGCAAGATTGTGAACGAGGCAGTGGTTATACAACGACGCATCCACGAGATCCACACCTCTGGAAAACCACGCCTTCGCAGTACCGACCACAAGAACCTCCAGTCGAGGCAGTCATAGGCTTTAGCGAAATCAACCTTCCAAAGCACCCCATGCTTTCCCGTCTTCTTCCAATTCGCGATCAATTCCGATGCGAGTGTAATGCAATCCGATATCTGTTTGCCCTTAATAATTGCCGTTTGACACGGAGAGATGATCGTATCAAGGACCCGAGCAAGCCACAAAGCGAACACCTTTGCAATAATAAGATAGACGCCGTTGGAAATAGAGATGGACAGAAACTCCTCAATGCGCTCCGTCGTGGAGGACTTAGGAAGTAACACAGTGATGTCCTTATTAACCTGATCAAAACCTGCATTCCCATTACAAAATTCGGTGATAACCTCCAGCACATCTTCACCCACCACCTCCCAAAAATCCCGATAGAACGCTACCGGGAAACCATCAGGACCGGGGAACCATCCTTGTTCAAATCCCACACGGCCGCCCTGGCCTTCTCCATCGAAACTGCCCACGTCAGCTTCTCGCACACAGCAGGCGAAAGGGACGCCGCCTCACACCCCGACCACCGCCATACCCTCGGGGAGCGCCTCGCAGAGAAATCCTTGAAGTGGTCAGCAATAGCTCTCCCCATCTCTCTGTCCCCCTCCACCCGAATACCATTGATCGTGATAGAACGTAAAACATTAGAGCGTCTCCTCCCTCTAGCGACACGGTGAAAGAAAGCTGTATTGGCATCCCCCTCCTTAAGCCAGGTCATTCTTGATCTTTGCCGCCATTCAGTTATCCGCTTTTTATCTTCAGTTGCGACCCACTTTTACGCAAGAGAGCGCGCAAATAATTCCACAGGCAACAGCTCCCTATCGTTCTCGATGATGTCGAAATTGGTAGTGACCTCCTCGGCCTCCATCCTGGCAGCAGCCCTCGCCTCCCTAGAAGCCCTCTTGAACAAAGATAATTTCTTCCGCAGCGACGTGAGTTTTTGAGTAAACCTGGAAACCGCGGACCCCTCAAGCCTCGACTGAGACCAATGAGAGGTCAACATGTCCTTGAAGCCCTCCTCCAGCAACCAGCACTTCTCGTATCTAAAGAAGCCCCTCACCGTAGGTACGCCACCAGAATGCCATATAATAGGCGAGTGGCCTGACAAAGAACGAGGCCGATATGTCACCGAGCAATGAGGGAAGATGTCAAGAAACTCCCCAGAAGCCAGGAAACGATCAAGACGAGAACATGAATTATTATTTCTCCGCGTGTAAGCAATATCCTCCGCCACCAAAACCTCTAACGTCAACGAATCTACTACTTCAGCAAAGTCGAGGGAGCCCGGGTCCTGGCCGCCCCTGGACTGGGGTCTATCCGAAGAATGGAGCGTAACATTGAAATCTCCCCCGATTAGCCAAGGGATCCCCTCAAATAGCCGGCCCGCCTCCCGCAGATCTTCCCAAAGTTCTTTTCTTTTAATGTGACAGCAAGGGCCGTAAATACATGAGAAAGCAAAAGGCATGGCAGAATCCACACGCACCAATTGGATTGATATAATATGTTCCCCCCTGAGCACCGAGTTAAAGGTGAGAGTCGTCGATCTCCATGCGATGAGAAGTCCACCCGTCGCCCCATCCGCATCCAACGCCCTGAACTCATCCAAACCACCTGCACCAAAAGATCGCCATTGTACATCATCGGTCCCGCGCAGCTTTGTTTCCTGTAGCAAAACAACATCACACCCCCACTCAGAGAATCTCGTACCCAACGTTCTTCTCTTGTCCGCCTCCCCCAACCCCCTTACGTTCCAGGTAAGGACCTTCATAAGGAAACATCTGAGTCTCCCCCAATGCGCACGAGCCCAGCCGCAGCCACAATAGTATCTTTAAGAGTCGCGCACGGTTGGGAGACGATCGTCCGATTTCTGCTCCTCCTCCTGTATCTTTTCCCCGATTGCTTCTCCGATAGACTCCCCGCATCGCTAGCTTCCTCCAGCTCCAAGAGAGGCACATAAGAGGTTGGAGTAGAGATGCGGCCAGACGCGTCGCCACCGGCGAGGAGAAGAGGGTCCTCATAGGGGCTGCTACGAGGCCCATCCCCAGGATCAGCTGATCCCCACGACAAAGCAGACCCCCCCGTATTTCCGATCGCAAGACCTGAAGAGAGAGCCACCCCTTCCAAATGCGCCCTGAAGGCCATAACCGAAGCAGAGGCAGAGATGAAGACAGGTTCTCGGGCCGACCACTCCTGCTCCTCGGATCCGAACAAGAGGCGCCCGTTAACATCCAGGGCCGCACGACCCGCAACGGGTCCGCAAGGTTAATATGGAGAGCACGATCCGAAGCCCAGATCCGAAAAGCAATGGGAGTGGTAACCGAAGAGGCGACCTCAACAAACAAACCGTCTCTTGCAGGCGAATTACACGACACCCGAGAATGGAACCCGAAGGGACGTGAATGTACCATCATGCGGGGCGACGTATGGGAAGTGCCCTCATGCAAGGTCATCTGGTGCCCAGAAGATGAAGCGATGCCGTCCAACCTCGGGTCCTTCGGGCCGTCGACACCGGTCCTCCGCGAGAGCGCCACCTCCGGCGGAGCAGGAGGCTCGATGAACGTCAACTCCACCTGACACCGGAAACGCCCTATCCTTAGGGACTCGTAGATAACCTTGCCAACCGCATCGACAAGCAACCCATTGTTGCACTCCATCAGGATACGTGTGACACTCCAGTCAGTGCTCGGCTCCAGGCCATCGTCAACGACCGCAAGAACTTTACCCCAACGTCGGAGAGCCCGGTTAAGGCAATGAACCGACCTTGAGAGGAAGGGAACCCCACGCACCTCCGCAACGCAAACCTCGATGTTCGGACGGGCTCCATCCGCGAAGCGCAAAGCTCTCCAAAAAACATCCTCTGTCGCTCCATTGCTAATAAGCCGCTCCTGTTGATCCGGGGAAAGGCCACAAGCACAACATCGGTTGGCATCCAAAACCACTACGTGCGAATTGAGAGCCCAGGAAGCCATGCAGATGGATCTTCACCTCGTCCCACGAGATATTTCTTCGCAAAGCAACCCCAATTAGCGCCGCACTTTCAACACCCCCCCTTGTATGCCTTCTCATGCAGAACATCGGCATGCAGCCGCCTCCCCACCACGCCTTTCGTTACGTTAGAGGTAACCGCCCCACCCATACCTCCAGCGCCATTCGAACACGAACCTTCGATATTACCTTTAACAACTTGCGCGAAGGACCTCACCCCCCGCCTGTTGAAGGGGGCAGGAGAAGTCAAAACCTCGCATGCCGCACCCCATTGCCCCCTCGCGTGCCCAGAAGGCTGGCTGGAGGAACGAGCAAGCCCAGAGCGGAACCAACAGGAAGCCTTCCGGTGCCCAACCCTCCCACACCCAAAACCTAGGAGGAACCTCTCAGGCCGAGGCCACATGTCCACGACCACCACACCTGAAGCATCACTTACCCGGCTTCTTGTGAGAGACCTGCACCCATCCCCACCCTTCTCTTCAACCTCCTCGCCGCCTTCCGCAAGGATTACATCTTCCACTCTTCCCCGCGAAACTCCACCTACCCCATGCACCACCTCCTTTCCCTTCAGACTCCATCCATCGTCGACCCCCCCACCCCCCCACACCCCCCCGCAGCACTCGCCGACTCATGCGAACCGACCTCCCTCGATCGCTCCACCTCCTTCCCCTGCGCCTCGGAGGTCACACCCGTACTCGCCTTCGCTCTCCGCCAGCGCTCCATCTTCACTTCATAATTTGTTATGTATTCTAAATAATGGACAACTAACCCCGACATATAGGGAGGGGTGTGATGCAGTATAAGTAAAGAAAATAAAAAGTAACTATTTAACAAACCCTAATTGACTCGACATAATTCTCGTTTAACCACCTATCTTAGTCAACCTAAGAATTTGAGATCATATATCCATCCCAATTTATTTGATTAAAATAAATTTCAGAGATGGAAATAATTGAATTCCTAATTTGCGCTCGCATAATTCTCTTCTGCTTTGGAAAACTCATCTCTTGATGAGTTGCTTGATCATTACAACTGACAATGGAGAATTCCATCTGAATTTGTTGGAAGAATGCTCCCAATTTACCGATCTTTTTTATTTTCAACATTCCTTTTATTTTTTTCCAACCAAAGGACGCAAATGTAATTTTTACACACCTTCAATCAAGTAGTTCTTTCTCCACTCATACTTCCCCACTTTCACCTTTTGATAAATTACTTTTGGGTGAGGGATGCCTTTGAAAATGACCCATGATAGTTCATGATCCCTTTTTTTGAGATTGAGACAAATTTTCAAGAAATGCTTGGGTTTCCTCTTTTCTCTCTCAATATACATGCTTAACGTTAGGTTAAAACTCAACTATGCTTAACGTTAGGTTAAACTCAACTATGCTTAACGTTAGGTTAAAACTCAACTATAACTTGCTTAACGTTTAGTAGCATGCTTATAACTTGCTTTAGAAGCAAACAAGTAACATGCTTAACGATAGGTTAAAACTCAACTATAACTTTAATTTCATTATATTATCGAGAATATCGAAATCTGTATAAATGCATAGGAATGTTTTTTGAAAATATTGTATATATTTATAATTAAAAAAAATCAAAATAAACTAATTCTGATTAGTTGCTCGATCACATATTAATTCTTAGTTAACTTAATAACCCCACCAAGTGAATAAGTACTAACTTCACACAATTGGTTTTGAGTTCTGGTATATCGCACGAGTAGTCGACCTTCATTCTTATTTAGTATCTACTTGGCAATGTGGTTTTGACGATATCAATTAGTGCACATTAAAGAAGGCATAGGATCAAGGGGATGATATGGAAGTTGGACTTCTCCATGGTGTACTATTATGTCGATTGGAGATGCATTTTGTCTACTCTTTATAAAAGGGAGATGCTTGGATCACTTGGATGAAGAATTGTAAGGTTCCTACTCGATTTTATTAAACAGCTAGCTTTCCTACCACAAAAGGGGGTTCTGGAAGGGGGATTTTGGAGGGTTACTCGTTGGTGTAGTTGGAAAAATGGAGGTAGATGACAAAAAGAAAATATACGTGACAAGATTCATGAGATGAGAGAGAGGATCGAGGAGGAGAGGGGGATTCCTAGAAAATTAGAGAATATGAGAATAAAGGCTGAGGTAATATCTAATTCGACAATCAATTTATAATTTGTTACGTATTCTAAATAATGGACAACTAACCCAGCATATAGGGAGGGTTGTGATGCAATATAAATAAAGGAAATAAAAAGTAACTATTTAACAAACCCTAATTGACTCTTAACATAATTCTCGTTTAACTACCTAATGTAGTCAACCTAAGAATTTGAGATCATATATCCATCTCAATTTATTTGATTAAAATAAAATTCAGAGATGGAAATAATTGAATTCCTAATTCGCGCTCGCATAATTCTCCTCGGCTTTGAAAACCTCATCTCTTGATGAGTTGCTTGATCATTACAACCGACAATGGAGAATTCCATCTGAATTTGTTGGAAGCATGGCCTCAAATTTCAGCGAAATTCGGTCGAATTTCTGTTGAATATCGATATCCAGTCGAAATCGAAATTCGACCGAAACGACCGAAATGACCGAAATATGAGGGTCCTAGTACAAAAAACGACCGAAATGACCGAAATTTCGGTCGAAATTCCACCGAAATTCCATCGAAATTCTGTTATGGTCGGTACCGAAATGGTGACCGAAACCGACATTTAGGGCCTTGGTTGGAAGAATGCTCCCTATTTACCGATCTTTTTTATTTTCTACATTCCTTTTATTTTTTCCAACCAAAGGACGCAAATGTAATTTTTACCCCCTTCAATCAAGTAGTTCTTTCTCCACTCGTACTTCCCCACTTTCACCTTTTGATAAATTACTTTTGGATGATGGATGCCTTTGAAAATGGCCCATGATAGCTCATGATCCCTTCTTTTAGGTTGAAACAAATCTTCAACAAATGCTAGGGTTTCCTCTTTCTCTCTCAATGATGGTATAATTGAGAATGGGAATGACAGTGACCAGGGATGATCATCGAGCTAGGCTCACCTTGGTCCAACCTGACCCGATTAAGTATGCGGTCTTGCAGGTCGGGCCTTAACCTGTTTTTTTTTTTGGAAAAATCAGCCTGAGCCCGATCCACGAGTACTTTTGCCAGGATTGGGTCGAGTCGACCCACTTTGGCAATACTCTTATAAAAAATGCAAGTAACAATTGCAAACTGACAGACGATCGTAGACTCCAATTTTGATCAAACATTGTAGGTAGAAAATGTTATTTTTTTGCTACATGTTTTGATTCATATAACATGATAAAATACTAATTAATAATTCATAAATCAAGTTCTCAATTAGTGCAAAAAAGTTCGTGCGATTCCGATCGTGCAGCCTCGAGAAATTGGATCTTTCCATTGGCGGAGTTGGATGTTGACTTGATTACTTTAATGACTTGTTTCTCTTATTTTGGGACTCAAAATAGATGGAAATATATTGGATATATTGACATCAAGAGTTGGACCTAATATTTTTGAAATATATGGGGTCGTAGTGGATTTTAAATCCAAGTTATTTCACAAAGGCCTCTTCTACCTGTTTGGGCAGAGGAAATTGTGGGAGGAACCTAGTGCGGACTCGATCGACGTTGACATGGAGTTGGCTGGAGAAGGATCGTGGAGCGACCCAAGGAAGATAACATGCCGACTTAAATCCAACGGAGAGGAGAAGCGTTGGTGCTACATGTGTGGATCGCCGGAATAAACATCCATCAGTTGCAAGGTCACGGAACAGCTGTGTTTTAGTTGTGGTCAACCGGTCCATCGGAGGTGAGACTGCGTGGGAGATGACACTTGGTTGAAGAAGGCCTCGAGCATTTTTTTGTCGGGCATATAGGTTATTTCTTTGTTGCGATGGTTGTCGAAGGAAGTGGAACTTGCACGGCCGTTGGATGGGGTCATCGTCGGGGAAGGAATGGTTGAAGACTTGAAGTGGTTTTTGAGAGCAAATTGGGCTTGACAAAGGAGATTGATGTCCAAGTCGATTCATTGTAGCTGTCGGGGGACAAACTTTGCTTGCGATGTCTGTTAAGTAGAGGCACGATGGAGGTAAACCGAGGGGGGGTGTCTTTGGAGGAGTGCTTCCTGCAGGAGTTGAGGGGCCTTGTATGTTGCAGAGGCCTCACTATTTGGACGGCTGTTTCGACTTTGTGGATCGGATTTGGAGGCTTAGAAGGTGGCATGTGTGCCTCTCCGATGCTGAAACTTGGAGTTCTTGCATGCTGCTTTTGTGCACTTGGGGATGGTCAAGGAAATATGCAACATGGGACTTCGGGTTGGCGAGAGGCTGCACGTTGAGCTTTTGCTGAGGGGGAGTAGGCTTCCTTCACCAACTTAGGCCGAATTGAAAGTCGGGCGAAGGGCGATGCCAACGTGGGTTGTCGTCCTGGAAGAAAAGGCAACTGGTAATCTCGGTGGCTGTGCCGGTGTGGTTGTGGCATCTGGTTATGGGTCGGATGTTATCTTGATAAGGAACCTGACTAGGGCTTTTTCGGTCGACTTTTTGGAGGCGGAGTCAGGGTTGCATCTGGTTGAATCGATCTATCCGAATGGGGCTTCATATCCGGGTTTCCTCTCAGGTCTATAGTGTGGCCCGACCACAAACATTCGAGTCGGAGCACTTCAAGGAACGGTTGGACCGATTCCGGAGCTTAGTCACTTTGAGGGACTGGAGTCGTCTTTTGAGGACTGTGAGTAAAGCTCACGTGATGCACAAGAGGGACGGAAATTTCCTCGTTGCCGAGCCCTCGGATCTTCTGATTGGGTTTGCTGGTACCACATAGGTGGAAGCACATCCAAGTGGGGGAGGTAGTGGGCTATCGCGGTGGGTTCTGGTAGCGGAGGAGTCTGTTGGCATGGTGGATGGTGGAATTCAGGAACCTGTGACATCTCAAGGTCTCGACCTTCTAGGACCAAGGTTTGTAAAAACGAAAACGGAACAAGACGTTTTCCTTGGAGGCGAGGCATATCCTCGAGGTGGTCGAGGCATAAGCCTCAACTTATAAAGTAAAATAATTACACAAGGTATAATAATATATTTATTGATGAAATAATCTAATCTGATAGACATATAATACATAACATTGTACGATATGATGAAATTATGAAGATAAGAACATGAAAAAGAATATGTCAATTGCATAAATCTTTCTACTAAATTTCTACCCAATCAAAAAGAAAATTATTAGCTATAGTTGGCTATAATTGATAACATTGCACATAAAAAAAACATTATACAAGGGAGTCATTGGCTATAGTTGTCATTAAAGATATCCGAGATGTTGATATGAATCATATGATTTGTATCCTAACCAGAACCCAGTTGAAGAACGGTCCGATGTCCTTCTGTGCCACCATACCCTACCATTGCGTGGGTCTCGCTGCCCGGTCAGCGAGCCTGGGGGGGCTAGGGGGGTCAGGTGGCCCCCTGCAAGGGTTCCAGGAAGCAATGGTCCTATCTTGAAAAATTTTCTTATATGGGTATTCGAATTCGCATGCATATGAGATTTACGAATTCATATGTTTAAGGGTGTAATATCAAGAGTTCACTGAAATAATTAGACATGTTATTTGTAAATATGAATATGAAACTTGTCAAATTTAAGCATTCATTTTGCATAAATATATCCTCAACAACTAGGCCTTTATAAACATCTAAAACTACCAATAGGATCAATTATTTTCTTAAAAATGCTCGTTAAGTCGCCAACGCCTAATCCAACACCTCATCCCACCTCATCGCCTCGCCTCGACCACCTCGAGCATTCGAAGCGCTCACCTCGACCAAGGGGTTCGAGATGGTCGCCTCGAGGCTTTTTGGTATCACCCTGTTTCGCTTCAAGCGCCTTTGCACCTTGAGACACGTTTTTCTAAGCAATGTCTAGGACAAACAATATTGTTCGTGATTGTAAGTTTATTTGGGATCTCAAGCTTCCAAACAAAATTAGAGTTTTCATGTGGTTGATGCATAGAAAAAGAATTATGACAAGGGATCGATGTGAAAGAATCTTATCTTTTGTGTCCAACCTTTGCCCCCTTTGTGAGGCACATGTTGTGATGGTGGAGCATCTTTTCTTCCAATGCATAAAGACATCTCATACTTGAGCGGAGATGGGGTTTAATTGGGTAAATCTACAAAGCTTGGAGATTTTCTGGGACTCTATGTTCAAGGATAGAAATAGCCCCATGGAGGAGCTTTTGAGGCCCATAGCCTTAATATGGGCAATTTGGCTGGTTCGTAATGGGTCTATCTTTTCATTTCATTTTTTTACCTTGAGAATGCTGTCTTTCATTCTAGATTTCTCTTACGGTCATGGCTCTTGTAAGTGCTCATTGTAATCTATTTTAACTTTTAATAAACACGGGACATACACCTTAGCATATTACGCCCTTTCTGGTCTAAAAATCCAATGGGTTTGGGACTCGTTCGTGTGAGAAAAACAAGTTCAAGGAGATCTAAAGGGAAGGAGTTGCTTCTTGCCAAACTGTAGGATGCTCGTAGAGCTCATGGGACTGCTAACGGGGCGCATCACATGTTGGTTTTCTTCGCTTGAAAGCGACGTAGGGTGGAGGCCCACGTTCAGGAGACCCGCTAGCTGGAGCACAACCTGGAGATAGTGGAGTTCGAGGGCTCGAGGAGCGTGAGATTTCTGTAGTGGAATATGTTTTGGTGAAGGAGGGGGTGGTTATTGGGACGGATAATGCTCACTCTAACGGAGGTGGGGTCTCTCTCCAGATGACAGAGGAGATGCAATCCGAAGAAGCATTTAAAAAGGCGGTGGTTTTGCAAGTTGGGGTGCATGTGGCGGGCAGGGGGGGGGATCCCCTACTGTGTCTAAATGTAGTGCTTGACTTGGAATGTGTGTAGGCTGTGGCAATCAGAGAAGAGGCTGGTGATTAGATCCATGCTCAACATACGGAGGATTGATGTGGCTTGCATCCAAGAAACAAAGATTGAGTCATGGGATTCAGTGTGCTGGAGCTCAGTAATTGGGCCCCTCATAGAATGCAGGGTTGTTCTAGCTAACGACAACTTTGGGGGATTGCGGTAGCTTGGAATGGAGATGTCGTAGACCTGATTGATGAGAAGGTTTTGGTCCACTTGGTGTTAGTGGTTTTTAGTAGCAAGAAGGATTGGTCGTGATTATTGGTGACGTCTGTGTATAGTTATTTAAAGCAAATGGATGTCGCATGTCTCAAATGCGACATCATTTTTTTATTTTTTTAAGCGCATGCTGTATTTTGGAGATGCGACACAGTTTATATATATATATTTAAAATTTTTTACAGTATGTATTGGATTTATTTATCTGTTTAGAATTTTTGTATTTATAAATACATAGTAACTAGAGTGTTAAAGTAATAAATGTCATTTAACCAAATTTTAGTGATTAATCACAAGAATGAAGAATCACAACACATAAAGGAACCATATTATAGATAAATAAACAAGCTATCCAGTTACAACCAAAAAAGGGATGGAAATGTAGCAAAAATACAGACAAATTGTTTGGCATAATACAAGATTTCAAAGACTGAAAGACAATAATCTAATGCTTCAATTATCATCATCACACGTGTTATTTTCTTCTTCATGTCCTTCATCTTGCTCTTGGCCATCATCATTTAGATCCATCCAATCATCTTCCTCGTCGTCTTCCTCCTCATCGTCTGGGACATGAGGAGGTACATATTGTCGTCTAATCACATATGCATGACGAGTACCACGACGACCACGACCACAGAAACCACCACATGCTGAAGTGCTTGGTTGTGCTTGTGGTTAACTCCTAGGACGAGAACCTTTACATGCTTGAGAAGCACATAATGCCTCATCAATGGCCCTCAGTGTAAGCCACGGTACAACTTCTGGTTCCATGTAAAGACCTGTCATCCATTCACTAGACCAATATAACTCTGAAAGAGCAATTGGATCAAAATCTTTTGCTAAATTCCCCATCCTCCTATTTTTGAATCTCTCATCAAGTTGCTTGTTGTATTGGATGTAAGCAAGCCTGGAAAGTTTATCAACCTCCAACTTATTCCTCCTTTTTGTGTGGATCTGCACATTCACTCAAGTATTACATAAATTTACAAGTATAAAGTTGGCATTTATATTTGTAAATTTATAAGTGTTTTTGATACATACAAAGTCAAAAGCACTCCAATTGTGTTCACAAGAGGAAGATGTGCAACATACTCCCAAAATATGCTTTGCCACCCGCTTCAGAGCGGGGGTGAGACTCCATAAGTATCCCAGCATTCCATTACACAATAAGTCTCTAATGTAAACACATCTTACCATTAAATCATTCAATACAAATAATGAAATATAACTCACATGGAGGTTTTTTTCCCTTTGTCTAATAGCAATTGTCCTGTCAAACATACCACAAGCTCCTTTGTAGACCTCCATTTTAGAGCATATCACGTCTTGTTGATTGGGATCATCAAACATCCTCTCAAGGGCCAAGGCAAAATATGAAATCACCTTCATACCTTCCCATCAATGCCTCATTGTTGTCCTTCATTTTATAATAAAATGCAGGATTCAAGAAACATCCTGCACCATACAGAGGACGAGCTATCTAATTATCCCAACGAGAATCAATAATTTGTAGAATAGGCATGTAATCTGTTTCCCTCCTGCCAAAGTTTTCAATAATCATTTCCTTTGCAGTGTCAAATGCCCTAGCAATAGCCTATGGGTGGCTTCTCATCAACATCCACTAAACACAACGTAATAACGATGGGCTGCACAACTCTAAGATAATCTTCATTTTTTTCCCAAAAAGCATTCGCCATCACAGTTTCATAGACATATTTCCCATGACGTGTCTTCGACCAAGTACTAATGTTCCACACCTCAGAAATAAACAAAGACGCCAACACTTTCCTTTGTTTTAGCAAACTAGTAAGGGTCAAGTAGTTGGTAGCAAAGCGGGTAACTCCGCTTATAGACAGCTCTTGGTGATCCTCACTAAACTGTATAAGCGCATCGTGCAACCGAATATGCTGGTAAATATACGTTGTTACTTTTCTGACCCTCTTGATAACTCCTACAAATTTCTGTAACTTGAAATATCGTCAAGCATCAATTCAAATCCAAGCACTGTGCAACACATTGAGTTCAAAAGAGGTTTTTCCTCTTCTCCATCAGTAACATTCTTGCTAAAACAAAATTGCTTGCATTGTCAATGACAACTTGTACAATGTTCTCCTCACCCACCGTCTCCACAACCTCGTCTATCAATTTAAACACGTATTCCCCAGTGTGTACATCCGATGTTGCTTTCTTTGCATAAATAAAAAATGACCATTGCGGAGAATTAACAAGGAAGTTTATTAGACTTCATTGTTGTTTATCAGTCCATTCATCACACATAATCGTGCATCCATATGTCCTCCAATGGCTTTCATGCTTCACCTGCTAATCTTTGGTCCTTGCATATAATCTTTCTAGTAGGGGCTTTCGCAATTGGTGATAAGATGGAGAAATAAATCCTCTCCCTGCTTGGACAATATCACTGCCACTTCAAATGCTTCTCGTTGTGCAACATTAAAAAAAGGGATGCCACATGTATAGAATAGCACATCTATGGCATCATATGGTACCTGTGTAGCATCCTTTTTGAAAGCAATCTCAATTGTAGTTTGTTGTGCTTCACCACAAGCCCTTGCTGCCTTCATTTGTGCCACAACCTCCCATGGGCTATCAGAACTAAACGAGTCCATAAGACCATTGCCGTGTGGATACTTCTGTACATGTGGCATATTTGCAGAACATGAACCGGAACCAGATTTAACGTTTTTACCTGTTGCCGTAGGTTGTGAGTCATCCAAGAGGACTACATGTTAACCACGATTACCATCATTTGCATCTGGAATATTTGAATCAGCTCCACTATATCTGTAATCAACGACTACCTTCCTCTTCTTGTTATGATTTTTGAAGTCAACCATCTCTTTCTTAATCTCCACAATGACTTTTGAACACATAGATACATCCCGATAAGAACCAATCAAGTGCTCCTTCTGTCTTTTGATGCCACCATTAGTAATGTGGTCGCACAATGCACATTGCACCTTATTCTTGTCTAGTGTATTCGGTCAAAAAGAGAACTTCCAACCGGGATTCTTCGACCCCGCTTTCAAGCATGGATCATTCATCTTGTCAGTGAAGCGGGGATCAATTTTCCCATGCATTTGCACAGTAGATGGGATTGGTGTAGTAGGATTAGGAATGGCATACCTATCCAAGGATTCCATGGAAGTCATTCTACAAGGGGAGAGCAAGAGAACGCAGGGAGGCCGCTGAAGGAGGAGGGAGGCCGTTGGAGGAGGTAGGGAGGCCTCCGGAGGAGGAGGGAGGAGGGAGGCTGCTGCGGAGGAGATTTTTCTCTACAGGGACGATGCAAGGGGTTTCGCGGGCTACAAGATCGAATGAGGGTCGGGTGGTGATGCAGTCGAAAATCGGCGTTGCGCGGGAAATGATTTGAACGGTGAAAAATATTTGGTAGAAGAAATTAGAGGGGTTGAGAAGAAGAACACGCCGGTAGCGCATGGTTGAAGGATGTGAACCGCGGAGATCGCGTGGAGGGAGAAGAGAAAGAGAGAGATACTGAGATAAACTCAATTTTTCATAATACTTGACTGAATAAAAACAATGGACTACCATCTCTTTATATAGGAGAGATGGGGTTACAAAAATAGTAAACTAATTAAAATTGACAACCGACTTGCCTAAACTGACTCTAACTAATTAATTGACCCAATTTCAAATTAAAATCTACGAAATAAACGTTGAGATCACATGCGATCTCAATTATTTAATTAAACAATTACGACAACTTAAAAACGTAAATAAAATTGACAATTAAAATTAAATAAATATTTGACCCTATATTCGGGGACCACGCTGCATCAACTCTCCTCCGCTTTTAAAAATTCGGCTCCTGACGAATTGCAGGATCTGCAGGCTTGGAGGATGATTCGGCGCATCCCGTCGTCTTCTGGAAGAATTGATGTGGAGCGAACGGCGGAATCCATACGCGGGCGGGGATGATGCGGACGTCGTGGTTGAAGAACATGTGCGGCGCGAATGGCGGCGTCGTCTTGATTGTTGTTTCCTTCCCGTGATGTTCAAAAAATTGATGCGGCATGGAGAATATGAATCTTGGAGATTCCATAATGAAACAATGGCACAAGGAGAGGAAAAGAGGAGATGTGGCTAAGGAATGAAGCCATGGGGTCCTTATATAGGGAAAACCCAAGGCCCTAGTCCTATTGGGATAAGGAGGAACCCTTGTTTTCCCAATTACATCCCTCTTTTTTAAATATTTCCGCCGCCAGGGGTGTGTGTGTAATTTTCGCTCCCCTTCATTATTCCTTACTTATCACTTTGGACCTTGCTGCAAATAAATATTTTAGGAAATTTCATTTTGCAATTTTTCCCAATCAATCCCCAGCCCCACACGCCGTGGGTTTGATATCCCATAAAGTTCGGGTCATTCGTTAGGGTTGGATCCCCATCCTCATGCATATGGCGAGGCCAAAGGCGGCGGCTGCTCGATGGCTGGATACGGGAGGCGCTGCGGCGTCGGAGAGGTGCAGGGACACGGTTAAGGCCGCGCGCGGTGGTCGGCTCGTGGACAGCCGACGTGGGCACGAGAGGTGGCCTGATGGCTCGGGGCGGCGCCGTGAGTAGCGAGCAGCCCGCGCGCGGGGCGGCGCGAGGGCTAGAACGATGACGCGGCAGGGTGAGCAGGGCTCTGCGGCGGCGTGCAGAGGTGTTGGCAATGGAGGAGCGCTGCCTCGCACGGCGCAAGGGAGACAAGGGAAGGGGAGGGTGCAGAATTGAGAGGGGAAGAGAAGGAATGGGAAGGTGAGGGAGCAGGAGGAAGTCGGCGGGGAGGAGAAGGGAAAGCGGCGGCGGTAGGGGGGGGGTGGGTTAGGGTTACGGGGAGGGAAAGGGAAATATCGGGGAGAGAGGGAGGGGATGGGCCGAGAGGAGGGTGCGGGGCTGTGGTCGGTGGGGGTGCCGTGGGGGGGTATGGGGCTGTCGGAGGGGTTGTCGGGGTGGGGCTGACGGCCGCACGGGCCAGGGAGGGCAGGAGAGGTACCTGGGAAGGCTGGGGTTGTGCCGGGACGGTCGACGGGACCAAGGGGACCGATTTCGGTGGCGAAATCGAGTCTGGAAGGTGCTGGACAGCAGCCGAATCGTCTTCTTCGGCGATGTTTTCTTCGTCGGTTAGCGCGTCCAGCCATGCTTGAACCTTCAGGGATGCCGTAAGACGCTTTTGGTACTTCCGTTGACGCGAACGTGCATGCGGCCCATGAGATATGCGGTTGAGATCAAGCTTGAGACGCCAATATGCCACGAGATCGTTGAATCGTAGGAACGACTCAATATCCATGCTCTGATACCAAATGATGCAGTCGAAAATCGACGTCGCGTGGGAAATGATTTGAACAGTGAAAACTATTTGGTAGAAGAAATTAGAGGGGTTGAGAAGAAGAACACGCCGGTAGCGCGGGTTGAAGGAGGTGAACCGCGGAGATCGCGTGGAGGGAGAAGAGAAAGAGAGAGATACTGAGATAAACTCAATTTTTCATAATACTTGACTGCATAAAAACAATGGACTACAATCTCTTTATGTAGGAGAGATGGGGTTACAAAAATAGTAAACTAATTAAAATTGACAACCGACTTGCCTAAACTGACTCTAACTAATTAATTGACCCAATTTCAAATTAAAATCTACGAAATAAACGTTGAGATCACATGCGATCTCAATTATTTAATTAAACAATTACGACAACTTAAAAACGTAAATAAAATTGACAATTAAAATTAAATAAATATTTGGCCCTATATTCGGGGCCCACACTGCATCAGGTGGAATGCAGTGGGGGTAGTACATGGTCGAAGGGGTATATTGCATTCAAAAATGTGACATGTATATCGCATTTTGAAAATGCGCTATGTATATCGCATTTTCAAAATGCGATATATGTGTAGTACGCATAAAAAAATAGTCGCCTCGGCACTCCTTGACGCCCAGGTGACCCAAGGCCTACGCCATTTTCTATAAAAGAAAGGCGTGCTTTCTAGGCGTGTTCGGACGGGTAGACATATTCCTACGGCTTCTTAGATGGGGCGAATCCTGATGGATGCCAAAAGGGCCTAGATATTCCAAGGAGTGAATGTAGATTGTCTGCAATGCACGATTGGGTTGGAGGATGTGGACCATCTATTCTTTCCACCTCTAGACTCATGTTGGATACACTCAACCTAGGGGTGTGATTTTTGATAAATAGTCAGGATTTTGGGAATCTGTTGGCGTCGATTGGAGTGGAGTATAGGCGGATAGAATGCGGGACATAGCTGTAATCTGGCCTATTTGGTTGGCAAGAAATGAGGACTTTTCGGCAAAAGAGGCTTTATATGGAAAGGTAATGGAGCAGGCAAAACCACTTTTTGAACTTTGTTCCTGGTAACTTGCTGGACCCTTAATACATGAATATATGCATTAGGATGTACACCTTTCAGAGTCTTTTCTCAAAAAAGAAAAGAAAAAAGGGTCATTGAATATATAAGCAACCTAATTACAGATTCACAGGCCAAATGACAGAAACTGAGAATGCTATCTGGTGTTCTAGAAGCCACTGAAAGTGTTATTTCCTCTTGAATCCATGGTACCGATAAGAATCGAATCGTTTAAACAGATCAGAATTCACAAAGGCCTACTTTTGCACATCCCTACAATTGTTTATCGACATGGACACAGAGTTCTGCATGGGCTTTTCAGTGATGCTTCCATTTGCCCATCTCATTTAGTAGCACCGTGGGGAAAGGTTCTGTGCCGTGCTCTTCTCATTCTATTGCTTATTTGCTTATCGAAATGATTGCTAATGTACAATTATGTATAAATTCCCAATATTATTTAATGAATACAGGAGTTAGTTGGAGCTGAATAGTAAAAGAATTTAGTCTTTTGGCTAACGATGCTTATTTTAATTGATATTCTTGTTTGTTTTGCCTATTCAATGTATCAGAAAGAGAACCACTGGAGTAGAGATATTTTCTCTTATGAATGCGGATCGACACTTGAACCTGATGACAACATAACTGCATTAGACTATCTAATGGAAAAGGAGGCTGTGGTAGTGGGTACATCAAATGGCCATCTTCTTCTATATGTTGTTGATCTTGATGTCACTGAAATTGTCGGGAGAGTAGAAGGTGGCATCAATGCCATTGCAACTAGTCCTGATGGTGCTCTTCTTGCTGTAATAACTGGACTTGGACAGTTACTGGTCATGTCTCATGATTGGGAAATTCTCTATGAAGTTTCTCTCGATCCTCAACTTTTGGACGTATGTGTCACTATTTTTTGTTTTTTTTCATTTCTGCTATTTGAACTCGTCAATCATGACACTATTGAATCTTGTTTTTACCATCAGGATGAGATTGTTAATGCACATCTAAATGGTTTTGACAACAACCAACTGAAGAGTATAATATCTTGGCGAGGTGATGGAAAATATTTTGCTACACTAAATGGGCTCTCTGGGAAGTCATCTGCAAGTAAACTTAAAATTTGGGAACGTGATTCTGGATCTTTACATGCTACAGCGGAATCCAATAATTTGGTTGGGGAATGCCTAGCTTGGATGCCTAGTGGTGCGAAGTTGGCTGCGGCCTATGACAAGAAGGCTGTGAAAAGATGTCCTTCGATCGTTCTTTTTGAAAAAAATGGATTAGAAAGAAGCTCTTTTAGCATTGAGGAACCAATAGAAACTGTGATTAAAAATTTAAAGTGGAATTGCACTTCAGATCTTCTAGCTGGCACTGTTTCTTGTGATGGTCACGAAGCCATTAAAATTTGGTACTTTAGTAACAACCATTGGTATCTTAAACAAGAAATAAGATATCCCAAAACAGACGTTGTAAACTTTGACTGGGATCTAACACAGCCACTGTGCTTAATGTGTTGGACTGTCAATGGGAAGATAACAATCTATAACTTCATCTGGGCAACAGCTGTCATGGAAACATCAGATGCATTTGTTATTGATAACTCAATGATTCTTGTTTCTCCTCTGGATATCTCCTTAATTCCACCTCCGATGTTCTTGTTCACGCTGAAATTTTGTAGTCCTGTACAGGAGTTTGCATTCACTCATAAGAACACCAAAAGTAAGTTGGCAGTCCTTTTGGCAGATCAAAGTTTGTGTATAGTGGAGCTACCTCCGAAAGATGCCTGGGAAAGATTTGAAGGTGAAACGTTTTTTGTCCAGGCTTCTCATTGTGATGCAAAGTTGCAGAGCATGAGACATATCACATGGTTGGACTCTCATGTTCTGATTGGAGCATTTAGCAGTGACTCTGTTCAACCAACGGCTGTTTTATCTTTGCCTCCTGGTTTGCAATTAAATGGCTGTCAATCTATTGAGACAGCTCTTGTTCACTGTCTAGCAGAGATAGAACTTGTATGTTCTGAGAATTCTGTTCCTGGTTCAATTGCTTCCTCTGGTTGGCGTGTTGAAAATCAGAAGGAATACTTTGTTGAAGGATCTGTTGTTGGAATAGTTTCCAATCCAATGAAAAAGTTTTCAGCATTTATTCAACTAGATGGGGGATCTATACTCGAGTACAAATCTAGAGTGAATATAAACGAGGGTTATGGAGATTTACAACTTCACCAATTTCGATTTGGAAATGCTTTTTCTGCATCATGTCCTTGGATGAAGGCTGTAGTGGTCCAAGATGGTGACATGCTGGACTCATTAGTTTTTGGGCTTGATTATAGCGGAAATCTCCAAGTAGGTCAGAGAACATTATGTAGCAACTGCAGCAGCTTCTCATTTTATGCAGACAACTGTGGACTTGCGCATAATATGATGACACACCTGATTTTCACTACCAAGCAGGACTTATTGTTCATAGCCACCATTGATGACATTTTGTATGGAAACTCTGAAACCCAAAATCAGATGTACACCACCTCTAGAACTCAAACCAAGAAGGGTGATAACAATGATATCTTGAATATATGGGAAAGAGGTGCAAAATTAGCAGGTGTTATCCATGGAGACGAGGCTTCAGTAATATTGCAAGCTCCTCGAGGCAACTTGGAGTGCATATATCCCAGAAAGTTAGTCCTTGCTGCAATTGCTAATGCTTTGATCCAACAACGTTTTAGAGATGCCATGCTTATGGTGAGACGCCACAGGATAGATTTCAATATTATAGTTGATTATTGTGGTTTGCAGTCTTTTATTAAATCAGCTAGTGAATTTGTTCGTCAAGTAAGTAATCTTGGACACATCACAGAATTTGTTTGTGCCATTAAGAATGAAACTCTTGTATACAAATCATATAAAAAGTCTACTCTTCTAGCATGCTCAAAAGTAAGCGAAGCCATGCCCTCTGTTGGTGCTGATGGTTTTCAGCCTGGGCACAAGGTGCGCGATGTTCTGCAGGCTGTTAGAAAGGCTATAGAAGAATTGGTGACAGAAAGTCCCGCAAGGGAGCTTTGTATATTGACTACATTGGCCCGCAGTGACCCCCCAGAAATGGAGGAAGCCCTTAGGAGAATAAAAGTGGTCAGGGAGTTGGAGTTACAGGGTACTGATGCTGAAATGGAAAGTTCTTATCCTTCTGCTGAAGAAGCCATGAAACATCTCTTGTGGTTGTTGAACGCAGAAGCTGTTTATGATGCTGCACTAGGGCTTTATGATCTTAACCTCGCCGCCATTGTTGCTTTAAATTCAGACAAAGATCCAAAAGAGTTTCTTCCTTTCCTCCGAGAACTTGAATGTATGCAACCGTTTCTTATGAGGTACAAGATAGATCTTAGATTGCAACGTTACGAAAGTGCACTTAAAAACATTGCTTCAGCTGGTGATGATTATTTTGGGGACTGTTTGAGTTTAATGAAGAGCAATCCCCAACTTTTCCCACTTGGTATTCAACTATTTAGTGACAAGGTTAAACATAATCAAATTCTGGATGCTTGGGGTGACCACCTTCATGAAGAAAAATACTTTGAAGAAGCAGCCACCACATATGTGTGTTCTTCTTCTTTCCAGAAAGCTTTGAAAGCATATCGTGCTTGTGGAGATTGGAAAGGTGTTCTCAGTGTAGCTGGAATTCTAAAATTGACTAAGGAGGAGGTTTTACAGCTAGCATCTGAGCTTTGTGATGAGCTCCAAGCACTGGGGAAGCCAGCAGAGGCTGCAAAGATAGCGTTGGAGTATTGTGCAGATGCAGCTAGTGGGATTGCATATTATGCAATGGCAAGGGAGTGGCAAGAATGTTTAAGAGTTGCTTATCTTTATGAGAGAGAAGATTTAGTCAATGAGGTGGAAAGTTTTGCAACTGAATGTGCAAATACATTAATGTCTGAATATGAGGAGGGGTTGGAAAAAGTGGGTAAATACGTAGTTCGTTATTTAGCTGTCCGTCAGAGGCGATTAAGCCTTGCTGCGAAAATCCAGTCAGAAGAGGGAGCGATTAATGACATTGATGATGATAATATTTCGGAAACTAGCAGTACTCTAAGTGGGATGAGCATATACATGCCAGGGTATGGCGATGTCTTTAGCGTCGTTGTTCATTTTGCTCTTTACATCTCTTTTCATAATTGCTTTGTTTGCTTTAGTTACAATGTTCTAAATTTGCAGTAACCTCTTTTGCTTTTCTCTACTTAACCTTACCTTGTAAATATTGTAAAGCCAAATGCTCCATCAATATTTACATATTCACGATCCTGACGGGATAGGCACTCTAAGATTAGTGATTTGTTCATGTAACAAGCCCCTACTTTCAAGTCACAATATCCTAGAACATGGGCAGTTGCCTCATTACATGTTCTGAAACACACATATACCTTACTCACCAATGCGAACTTCAGAGCTATCAATGTCGAGTATAGCGAAAGGTTTAATTGTATTAGTCCAAAATCCAATTACACACATCGCTTGTATTTAGTCCTACATAGTCTAGTGTGGAACTTGGGTATGATTACATGTTCTTTGAGAATTTTAATATGACAATTTGATCCCATTGGTCCCTTCTCTCATGGAGTTGGGTTCCTTTAGGACTATCACGAACTGTCTAAATCCAATGCTTTAATTGTGTTTTTGCCTTTTTCATTTTCTCCACATGGTATTGGAGCAAGCAGATATTGGTTTGATCATCTCGACTTTTAATTATTATCTTGTTAATATTTTTTTGTCTTGTTCCTCTAAGTTTGATTGCTGCTCAAGAGAATGCTAGGACAAATCAGTGTCAATTTTCGGTAAGGAACACAATAAATCTGGTCAATGTTGGCTTCCTTATTTGAAGGCGATGATTCTTGGGAAAAATAACATCGCCCCTGGGACATCCTTGAAACATTTTTTTTGAAGTCTAACGATTCGGGGGAGACACGGCGTGGTGTTCGCCCCAACATCTTTATTAAGAAAAGAAGAGTAAGCACAAGATAAGTACAAGTGGAGAAACAGAAGGAAAAGAGACCGGATCCATAAGATCCCACCCAGACAAGAAAGCGCGAATTACAACAACGACCAGTCGCACGTTAGATGGGCCGCGTTAGCCAACACGTTTTCTTTGTAAAATCTCTGGCCCCTAAAAATTGTTGCGTTACGCCTCAGCCAAATCCTTGAAACATTGCGAGCTAGCACAAGCAGCATGTACGTTTTGATAATTAGCTCCAGATGGCAATCAATGGTCGGTTCGTAGGAACATTAAGCCATTTAAAGAAGATGAGGGGGGGCTTGATTTCATCCATCCGCCTTCTCAATTACGGACCTAATCCAGATTCTATTGCTGTCCACTGCAGCCATATCAACTTCCTACATATCCCTTTTGTTTGTTTTTATCTTTTGGCCTATTTTAGGCTCAAAAGGACACAATATGCAACAAAAACTAAACTTGGGATGGAATAAAGAAAGAAAACGATACATAACAAAAAAGGGAGTTGCGAAAGAAGGCCTTAAAAAGAGATGAAAAGGGATTAACAAAATATGATTAAAAAAGGAGATAAAAAAGACAAATATAACACTAAATAGATCAAAAAAGTTGCGAGAGACTATTTTGTTGACATGTGTAATATTAAGTAGGGTTAAGTGCTCTACAAATAGTCATGACCTTTGATTATTTTTGAAGATAATTATATGAAAGATTCATATTGGCGGGCTTTGTATAAGAATAAATCTCCCTCAGAGTTCTCTCAAGAGACTCACTGAATGTTACATCCTCCTTTTTTTTCATGGCGCCTATGACAATTTGCTTTGAGGCCCCTATGAGAGGGGCTATTTTTGAGATCTTTGTACATGTATCCCTATGATTGTTTCGATCCTTGAGAGAAATGGGGGCCTCTTTCCAGGAGGAGACATGTTATGGGCCCGAGATCCCTAGGAGGAGATTCGTTTTCTTGAAAGGAAAACATGGTTTGACGTCGTGAAGATGCCCACCCCAAAACTTCTTTATATTCACATTTTTAAAGAAAGCAATTACAAAGGCCAAGAGCCAAATGCTCTTGGCATGTTAAATCACATTTTCCTTATACATTCTCTGGCCTCGAAAAATGACCAGATTTCATGCCAACCACTTGGACCAGAGAATAACCACCGTCTAATCCTGTCATGACCGTATCTCATATAGCCATCCAAAGAAAATATGATCACCATCCTTTAGGGATGAGTATTGGGCTGGGCCGACCCGGCCTAGCCCGAAGCCCAGCCCAGAAAGCCCGGCCCGGCCCAAGCCCAAACGAACATTGGGCCGAGCTTGGGCCTAATTTTTAGGCCCGAATTTTTTTTGGGCCGGGCTCGGGCTTGGCTTGGCCTAGCCCGACCCGGTCTACGGGCCCGACCCGACGAGGGCTCGAACCCTTCTCATACCCTACACGTATGGAAACTCTCACCTGTCATGCACACTCTGTTCATGTGTCCTATCTTCGTACAATGTTTATTTTTCTATTATAATATTTTCTATTATTGAACCTTTACCCAATATGAGCATTATGCCCATTTTTTTAACATGTAGTACCTGGTGCACCTATTGTTGTTAACTGTGTAAACTTGGTTCACTCTTTTAATTTTTGTAATGAGAGATGTTTATGGTATATAACATTGAGTGGACTTGTATAAAATGAGAAATCATCTCCGGTAGAATTGAGTTTTAATTGTTTCGCAAGTATTATGGCATATGTTTTAAACAATTTTAGCTCGTCTAACTGGAATTGAGATTGACTTTAAACACAAACTCAAAGTTAATAATATATAATGGGTTAGGATGGGCCGGCCCGGTCCAAGCCCGACCCATAGGAATTGGGCTGGGCCTGGGCTTGGGCCGAACCAAAAAAATATTTGCAGGCCTAGGCCCGGCCCAAGGCCCGAAGTTTTTAAGTGGGCTTGGGCCTGAGCCCTTCAGGGCCCGGCCCAGCCCGACCCATGCTCATCCCTACCATCCTCCACTATCACGTCGTTGACACATCGCATCTGCGCCATCCAAAGAACATATGATCAACAAAAATCTAGCCCCATGTTTATCGGTCAACATTCGGCCTCTCCTCAACAACCAAATGAAGATCCAAACTCGTAAAGGGTCTATGTTGGTCCAAGACAATCTCAAGGTGATCTCTGGTAATCCACCAATAACAGGCAAAGACTCCAACAACACTAGAAACTCATGAAGGCACTGATCCATCAGTTCTGAGCGGAAGTAGGGAACCATCCATCTGCTTCCATGCAATCCATCACATAACAATCCCCATCTGTCATTAATGCAAACAACCGTGAGAAATGCATTCCAAACGCACCATTATCACTCTAGTCATTCGTATAGAGACGAAACCTATTGCCATCACCGAATACTACCCTCAAGAGTGGAGAAACACGAGGAAACACCAAAATGGATGCCTCTCTAGAAGTTTGATCTCGTACCCTCTGCCTATTTGCATCGAGAGATCTAAGGTGGATCCATAAATACCATGACCCAACCTATTAAGCATATAAGATCCATCACTCGTTATACGGGTCACTCACTTAGTCAACAATGCCCTATTTATCTCATCTAAGCTCAGAAACCCATGTCATCCATCCTTTCTTGCTCGCATCACTTTAGTGCAGAGTCAAAGTACATAGCCATAGCACTGGGGAGCACTGAGATGATATGGGTCAGATCTGTTTTGACCGACCTAGCTATTGATGCGCCTCTTCCCATGCATCTACAATGCGACAACCAAGTTGTTCTTTTCATTGTCAACAACCCTATCTTTGATGAGAGGACCAATCACATTAAGGTTGATTGTTACTAACTTACTACGCTCTTGACATGATCCAGAACAATTTTATCTCTACTTCCCATGTCAGCTCAGGGGAACATACAACAGATATTTTCACCAAGGCTCTAATCAGATGGCTTTTTCAGGGGCGTCGTTCCAAGATGAGCATGATTGACATTTATGCTCCATCTTGAGTGGGAGTATTGAGAGATAGTTTATATTTTCTTATTTCTTGTATTTCTATTTCTTTTCATCTCTATTTTGTAATTTTCCCTACAAGAGTTCTCTCTAAGGCCCCTTGATAAAGCATCCGTTATTTTCCTTCCATATTATTGCAATTGGTGGTCAACCCACGCTTCCGTAGTTACTGCAAATGCTTTAAACCAACTTTATACTGCTGCTCATGATCTTGGACGAGAAGATTATGGATCCGGGGATTGATCGCTTGATATAATCTATCATAAAACTTCTTCCTGGAAGGGGAGAATGGTCAAGTTGTCAAAAACGGAAGATTGGAAATGTGTTGAAGGTTTTCTATGTAGGTTCGAATCCTTCCACTCCCACTTTTTCCGACAACTATACTACTTATAATGAGAAAGCGTTCATCGTAAGCATGTTTGCTGACGATCAATGCTCATATGTAACCAACCTCCAGATTGCCCAATTCTGATAAACTGCTTACCAAACATGTATATTCTCTCATCTCTACCATGGAGGCACCTGGTGTGCCTGTTGCTCTTTCTAAAGGAGTCAAATCTTGCACTTGGCATCCTATGCCATACCGCCATATTTGACCTTGATCATGGTTTAAGCCCTGATTTGCAACTTGTTATTATCAAACTAACTGCAAGCTTTTCCGTGAGGATCCCACCAAAGCGCCTTCTGCTTCTAATAGGCCATGAACTAGGTGAATCATTTCGTGCCGATCTGCCGCCAATACACTTTCTGACCTCATAAGAGAATGGAAAAGTTTTGCATTTTCTGAACTATATAGAAGGGATGATGGAGTCGCGAACATAAAAACTTATGGTTTATCATGTTTCCAGGAAAAAAGTCACTTTTTTTTTCATCTGAGAAAGAACTCGCATGAGACAGTTCTGAGTACCTCTGATCGGTTCCACTGTCACAAACAGAAAAAGAATATATGCATGTTGAATATCCACGATCTAACTAATTACCATACACACATGCACCCACCCACACACACACATTAGGGAAGCAATGCCAGAATAGCCTGCTAGTGCACAGAGATGCTGTTCTTTTTTGTAGAAGGGGGGGTACAACAAATGCATGCAGACATGAGTCTAAAAAAAGAGCCAACGAGATTATTCCAACATCCCGCCTCTCTCATTAAATATTGAAATTGTCATCCAAATGACCAAAAAGCCTCGATACACAGCTCGATACCTAGAACATCAGACCATCAACTTTCGTGAGGGTTGTGCTCCCCTGCCTTTTTCGCATTTCTTGGACAGTGATGTTAGTTCAACACAATGGTTGTACCATTCAGAAGGTTGAATATAATTTCTTGAGAAAGCTCAAATTTTCATTGGGCCAAGCTTATCCCTTGTGATGCCATATCTCAGGTAAACTCTAACACACTTAAGACCAAATCAGGAACCGGGGTTAGATTGCTCTCCATTTGAAATATTTTCTGAAAAAATGTAGCTCTCCAGCTCCTGCATCCATTGGTATAGAAATACAGTGTATCAGCTTTATGTGGATGGCGATTGACAAGTCAGTCTTCTTTTTGTTAGATTCTTGTATACTTGTCACCTGGTTTTATTATTAAGTTGATTGTCTGGGTGGAATATAGTTTAAATTTTTTATCATGAATATATGATGAGTCATGTATGTCCTCTTTTGTCATATTTTGATTTCATGCAGTCTCCAAATGGCTATATACATAGCTCTAGTTGATAGTTATTTTCTCAACACAAAGTCTTAAGAGTTTTTTTTTTGAAATATTTGAACCACAGGAGTATCAAAAGTATTAAGAGTGTTTTTGAAATATTTTAACCACAGGAGTATCAAGGGCTCTAATGCCTCTGTGAGCTCAAGCACTGTCAGCAAGGGCAAAAGGGTGGGGCGTCAAAGAAATAGAGGAAAAATTCGTGCTGGAAGGTAAATTTATTTTCCAACGTCTCTGGCTTTGAAACTCAAACTCAGCATCTCGTATGAGTTGTATCATATTCATATATCCCAATGACTTTCCTGTTTAAATTTATGCTATTCTTTTAGAAGCCTGAGGATGTTGGTAGTCATCCAAATATAATGAATAAACGGTAATTTATGCTCTTATGTGTTAAGAATATTTTTTAAATGTTTGCAATGTAATTTTAGCACTGTGATAAAATCTCCTTTTAAATAGTTGTAATGTAAATTTCATCGTCATTAAAAAAGTTGTGTAGTTTTAATTTTAGATTTTGGAATTTAATTTATCGTGCTGGGCATTTTGGCATTCGAATATCTCACATTGCCTTGTATAGCTGCAATTGTTAGGCCATTTTTGAAGTATTCTTAAAATTATTGTCAATGCCTAGAAGTGTGGCTGCTGGATGTCTACCATTTTGGTGCTGGATGTCTACAATTTTGACTAGTCATCATTTTCCCTTTTTATTAAAAAACATCTCAAACGAAAAACCTGTGAACTGAGCATATCGAGTATGTGAACTACCAGTCATTGAGCATAACTAGTCATCATTTTCCCTTTCTACTTCTTTGAATATGTTAAACCTACCTTCTTTGATCTAATTTTCATATATCAACTAAAATGTTTGGCAGCCCGGGTGAGGAGCTAGCTTTGATTGAACACCTGAAGGGCATGTCTCTTACTGTTGGTGCACAACAAGAGCTTAAGCGTCTACTACTTACCCTTTTGATGCTTGGCAAGGAGGAAACTGCTAGAAAACTTCAAAGAATAGCCAGCAACTTTGAGCTGACTCAGGTTGCTGCTGTCAAGGTTGTTGAAGATGCTGCAACCAGAGAAAATTTGGATGAAAGTGCTCATTCCCTTGATTACTATATAAAAGATCTAAGAAATAACCATGGATCAGCAATTCTCACCTGGCAAATTAAAGCTCTATTATGATACTAAGAGGTAAGGTTATTTTTGTTTTGGCTTTTGATATTGTTACACCATGCTTTTTATGCAAACTCTCCCCTCTGCTTTCTGTGAACCAAATAGTTTGGGTGGATTCTTTTTATAAAACTTCTAAGTCAGAGGATGCATTTACAGCTTTACTGCTTTATATACCGTGCATATGACATTTTTCCTTTAGTCAGTTATCTGCTTACATGTTATGAACCATATATTGTCTAACAGAAACTATATGCTATGTTTAACTTTACATTAAACGAACACATTGGCATGGAAAGTATAGGTTTTTTTTTTCTATTGTAATGACGTTGGAAATCATTATTGCACTGTTATTATACCTGTCATTCTATGCTCATAAGCATTTGTTGCACCTCGCAGAAATCAGCCATTGCTCCGTTGAGAAGTGACACTGCACCGGTGAAAACCCACTAACATAGGCCAAGTCTCCCTTCGGCATCTTTTTAGACATCTCCAAAACACTCTTGTAAAAAAATTTCCCTGATTGGTGAGTGGTGACAGCCTAGAGGTGAGTGAGTCTCTTGTAATCTCTGAGTTCCAATCGTTTGTCTTATTCATTGTTTCTTGTGCTTATATCTACTTTAATTTATATTTTCTTATTCAACTTGTTATCATAGTTTCCCATAAAACATTTATGGTTCAATTGGAAAAAAATTGAAGCGCGAATCTCATATATGGCTTCAGTCCGAGTTGGTATCAGCACAGAAAAGCCTACCTTCATTTCTACATATCATGATCCAGGGCATAACCTACTTTTTTTCACTGCTTCAATTTTTAGCCTTGATGTCCGTGATAGGCAGAGCAATAAGTGCTCTGAGGAACTTGCTGCCACCGTTGATTTTAGTGTCGATGAGTAGGCATCCTTGTGGTTGAGTACGCCAAGAGGGGAAACTCCCTTGTACCTTATTGACATTTTTTGGTGTTCTATGCTCGTGACAATTAGAATGCGCGAAGTGGGACATGTTAGATATGACACACTTACCAAAGCTATCTGGCCATTTAGCATGTTGATTCTATTCTGGCGACAAATTCATTATGTTCTCTGAAGGAGCCACCATCTGTGTCTTCCAATTTAAGATACTTGAAAGAATATATTTATCGTTATATCTCCATGATATAGGTAATCTGGTAGGATTGAACCTGCCTTTGCTTAAAGGCTTAGTATTCTGACAAGTCATGAACTACCGATTTGTTGGATCTCACAGTCATTATCAGGTTTGTTTTCACCTATCTATTTCAAAGGACCGTCAATGCTTTTGCCTAGTAACACTTTGGTGTGTGAAGTGAAGGACAAAATATATAGGTGAATAATAGCGAAGACAAATGTGCTTAGTTCTCTGGATGATGGTATGAAGCTTCCTGGCAGAATTCATTGATATTAATTTCAACAACTATTTGTGTGAAGTGAAAAATTTAGGATTCCTAAAATGTTGATCCGCGAGAATAAGTCTAAAATGTAGCTACCGGCTTCAGATGGACTGTATGCACATGTTTTCTCATAACGCAACATTGGTAGTCATCATCAGCACCCTGGTTCATTTCATGTTGGATGCTTATATTTTCTAGATTTACGTGCGGTTTTGTGTGTCATAACGAAAGGAAGTACTTGTTTTTCTTGAAGTACAAGTACTGGGAGGAATATCTAAATCAGAATATGAATAAAGAATATGTTGCAGAAAATATAGATTCTACTAGTGATTAATGGTAAGATATAATTTTGTTGAATAGTTCCTTTCCATCTTATAGTGGCCTCTAGTCAAATAACAAAAGCATATTTTCCAATATACAATAAGGGTCTTACACAAACCAGATCGATCAACCATTTGGCGCGCCTGTGAACCAGCTAGTATCTGATTGGTCTGGCCAAAGGTTAATTGTAAAAATAAAAATAGTTAAACTGGGTTGGACTGGACCTCCTGAGTTGCTTTCTTTATATTCCCTTGATCTAAAACCCTCATTATATGCATTGCCCCATGATAGACGACCTTGATATTTTGGTATTGCCATTGTTAGACATGCAAGTCTCTTGCAAGCCATTTGCTATTTTGTTATAGTTGTATGATTCTATATGTATGAAAAAAAAATCTCTATTTTTTAGGAAGAAAAAATCTCTTTACGTTGTGTGATTAGTTTGCTTTCTTTCGTACTAGGGTTATGTAGTATGACTGCACTAGATATTATGTTTTATAGTTGATGATCTAAGGAGTTTGATTGGTGACTCAATAATTTGTGAGCACTATCTAATATATTATTCCAATGGTCTAGTGGTAGTGCAGTGTGCTTACTACCTAAAAGACCAGGGTTCAAATTCCTTCTTGTGCAGTTTGCATTAGGTAGCCGACAACCAGTGTAGAAAATAGTCAGATCTTTCAACATGAATTTGAGCAAGAATCTATGTACCCGACCCTACTTAAAGTGGAAGAAGGCTTCATAATCTATTATGTTATTTCCAATCTGAGAAGAGATGAGAATCTTATCCGGAAAGTGTTATCTACTGGATGCTATTGATGCATGCTTTTTATATATGAATAGAGATTTGAAGCTGTCAAATTGATCAAGTTCAATGGTTAACTTAATGAGGTTGAGTTGTGTCACGTAATCGTCAAGAAATGGGTATTCATTATATTATCGAAGATAGATATATGATCTTTGGTAAATTATTGGATTAATGGCCTAGTCGAGGATTATATGCCAGCTAGTGAGTTTCCACAAGGGTGCATGAGATATATGATCATATGATCTCTAATTGGAATGATACATGTTTTATGATAAACCTCTAGATAGAGCTCATTCATGAGACATTCGGTGAAACGAATTGACTGGTGGTCATCTTGATTGAGAAATAAGTTACGAATTTAGAAATATTATTTTAACCTATGGTCGAATAAGACATCTTCTACATAATGTAAGACTTTATTGGTATTTAATGGGATTAAATCCAGCTGAAGAGAAATATCAACACTTTTTTTCTTCAAGAAAAAGTGATGTCCTCCAAGTGCTATTATGATCACTCATTCATCATCATGGACACACACGGTGGGATGGTACCATAAAGCAACAACTGAACGATACCTATGTCCAGAACCTCATCATAGTGCTCAAAAGATATCTCCTTAAATATATTGATTGGGTGTAGCTCAATGTGTGAGTTGTAAGGATGATGAGGACGATAGGATTTCGCTATGCATGGAAAAGGGTTGCTTTGGAGTAGGAGTAACACGAGGTGGTTTCGAAGGGGAGGACAAAGGAAGGAGTGATGCTCATCTCTTATTTCCGACTGAAATCACCTTTAGAAATCCTTCCTTTGCTAGTACAGTTTTAAGAGCTTTATTTGTAGGCTACTATTACTTGATCGAGATTTAATTTTTTTATGAAAGATTAGAGAGGGAAGTTATTACAAGCCCGGTCAAATCAAGTTGGCTATTAAGCTATACATCAAGTTGCTTATGCTCAAGATATAAAAAAAATATTTCTTGTCAGTAATTTCATATAACTATGAACTTTTACAAGTATACTTAGACCATTGTTAAATCATTACTTTACTAATTAACAAATAAAGTACTTAATCCTCTATGTTAACCGTGAAATTTTAGTTATACATGCAACTTGAAGATAATATTGAAATAGACGTTTTTTTTGGTGAATTCACAACTTTTGATCCTGAAACTCATGATTTAAGAATGATGAGTAACAAAAAAAGTTAGACTTCCAAACCCTTAATGAACCGGAAGTATTAAATATGTTCTGTTTATTTTTTCTGAAACAAGAGGGGAAACACACATAGGTTCCTGCCGCCTCGGGATTTGAACCATGGTCTTTTGGATGGTAGACACACTGTACTACTATCAAACCATTATGTGTGATATAAACATATAAAATCATCAATTTAGTTTCTTTAATAAGAATCGAGGCTTACGCCTCGACTGCCTTGAGAGTTATGCATCACCTCACTGAACAACCTTGATCTTGGTAGGATCGGCTACATGGATTCATGCCTCCATTCAGATCTATCTTGGGACATTTCCGGACTTAGATCCAAATAACTAATATCTTTTTTGATGGACTCATTCCAACACTTCTTGGGCTTCACCGCCCTCTCTTAGCCAGATTAACATCCCAAATCTCGCATATTCTAATTGGATCTTAAATCTTGTATCTATGAATATTTTCCCAAGGATGTTAACCCTTTACACTAAAAAAATCACCTTGCAGATAAAAATTCTTTTGCCTGATGTTCAGTCAACTACCTCCCATTCAGGCATACAAGCATGTCTACAAACCTGGGGACACAATCCGGTATAGTCTTGCCTGACCGAATCGTCCATTGGTCAGATTGGGGACACATTCTGGCAGTACCTCAATAAATGGGTACTAGTGAGGCTTGCCTGAAGATGCCAAAGACCCAGCTGCGACGAATGGGGGCAAAGTTCTGTTGTCTCACTTCTTGTGATGAACACATGTCTCTCCAAGTCCAACATCTAGTAGGTTGTGTGGCTCGAATGTGCTCTCTGTTTGGAGGACATGACCGAATCCGCTTGCTCAATTAGGGATGCCAGGTCAAGAATGGTTCTTTAGCTGACGGATCTATGAACAAATCCAGGCACTAACCTTATTACAAAGAGGTGGGATGGCAAGCACAACTTTAAGCTATTTCATGGTTTGAACTTTCTTCAATTTCTTTATGACGACCTTAGTAGGTGGTTTCTGTGATCTATATTTTACCTATGTACGAGCTATGATAAAAACGTGTGCGCGTACATCAAGCTTCTCTTAATCTTTCTGTAGGATGATTTCTAAGGATCCGCGACCTATATAGAGTCAAACAGGATCATTAACATAGAAGTGCAAATGAACTAATAGGGGTGCTGGTCCTGGGACTTCGGTCGTTGAGATCCTCTACATAGGAGGTCCCTGCCAGTTGAGACCCCTTTGTCATCCATCGCATGGCACCATTTGAGACCATCTACATGGTCGAAGCTGGCGAGGAGTGGGGGTTGAGTGAGGTGCTTATGACCGTTGAGATCATCGTCGAGACAATTCAGTGCAGGTGTCACTCCACTGTAAGCAGACGAAGAGTTGTGTTGGCAATAGACGAAGAGATAGCGAGTTGCAGATCAAAGAAAGAAGAGGAAGAAGAAAATGGCATTATCTATGAAGATTTTTATTGTGTTTTTCAAGTACTTTTTTTTATCTGTGCTTTATAACTTAATGAGTTGACCAACCTACTGCTATTTTAGGTCTAGATTATGCTACCGTAATGTAAAAGGATCGCATGGAATCCTCTAAATGGAATCGGATTCTAATGTTTGGCTTTGATAATGCACTCTAGTAATTATTTTGTTGGACTTTTGTTTGCAGTTTTGTTAATTAAATCGAGCTTAAATGCTTCGATCTGCTTATATAATCTGTGTTGCATTATCCAGAAACTTGTATTACATTGCCATGAGATTATGCGGAAAACAATATCATGGAATCTATAGAATAACATACTCTATTGAGGGTTAAATTTTAGGGATGTTTATTTGTAATTACATATTAATCCTCGTGTAATTCATATTTGCATATTGCAAACTCGTTTTTAGTAGGTTGAACACCTGTAAATTTGATTAAGGATTAGAAATATTTATTAGTGCGATCTTAAAATGTGCGATTTCCTTGACTGTCCCTTCTTGGTCTTTTCTCCGTCATCCTCTTCGTTAGGAGAGGGAGGGGGAGAGGTAATGGAGTCGTCGTGGAGGTCAAGGATGGTGATGTTAAGGATATTGCGGGGGAAGGCGGGGAGGGAGGGGTAAGGGGGAGGTCAAGGATGGTGATGTTAAGGATATTGCGGGGGGAAGGCGGGGAGGGAGGGGTAAGGGGGTCGAATGGGTTGTGATTCGTGGTGTAAATATGTATATGATGTAATTATGAAATTATATAGGGGATATACGTACGAGGGTTCAATTGTGTCCTTAACTTCTGCAATATCGGTTACGTCTCTCTTTTTTTGTAATATCAGTCGTGTCCTTGACTTTTTACAAAATTTACAGTTCTACTTTTTCATTAAGGTAAAATAGGAGCTTGAAGGGAGGGGCATAATTGATATTGCAGAAGTTAAGAAAGATACATTCACAACAACAACAACAAAGCCTTTTCCCACAATTAAGTAGGGTCAGCTACATGGATTCTTCGCCTCCATTCTATCTATTTTGGGCCAATCCCAGACTTATATCCACAAAACTAAGATCCCTTCGTATGGTCTCTTTCCAACACTTCTTGGGCTGTCTTTGCCCTCTCTTAGCCGGCTCAACATCCCAACACTCGCATCTCCTAACTGGTGCATCAGCTGATCTTCTTTGCAAATGTCCAAACCATCTCAAGTGGTTTTCTCGCATCTTATCCTCGATCGGAGCTACGCCAACTCTCTTTCTGATATCATCTTTCCGAATCCGATCTTTACGTGTGTGTGTGTCCACACATCCACCTTAGCATTTTCATTTCTGCTACATTCATTCTCTGCACATGTCTATGGTTCACAGGCCAACATTCAGATCCATAAAGCATAGCAGGTCTCACGGCTGCTTTGTAAAACTTTCCTTTAATCTTTAAAGGAATTTTCTTATCATAGAGAACATCAAAGGTTCCTCTCCACTTTAGCCAGCTTGCATTTATTGTATTAGTAACATCTCCATCAATTTCTCCATCATGTTGCAGAATAGATCCCAGATATCTATAGGAATCTCTCTTCTGAATGTTATCGTCACCAATCTTGACCTCGATTCCTTCACAATTGCTTCCATCAAATATGCACTCCATATATTCCGTCTTAGTCCTACTTATACGAAATCCCTTAGTCTCCAACTCATCTCTCCAAACCTCAAGCTTATCATTTACTCCATCTCTAGTCTCGTCAATTAACACAATATCACCAGCAAATAACATATACCAAGGTAACTTATCCTGAATGTGACTAGTCAACTCCTCCATAATCAAATTAAAAAGAAATGGACTCAAAGCAGAACCTTGATGTAAACCAATGTTGATGTCAAAATATCCAGTCTTCCCAGACGGGGTCCTTACACAAGATAAAGCCCTATCATACATGTCCTTTATGAGGTTAATGTATAGGACATGTATTTGTCTCTTCTCCATCACTCTCCACAATATCTCTCGTGGGACAGAATCATAAGCCTTCTCCAAATCAATAAAGATCATGTGGAGGTTCTTCCTTTTAGCTCTATAAATCTCCATTCTTCTCAGTAAATGGATGGCTTCAGTTGTTGAGTGACCTGGCATGAATCCGAATTGGTTTTCTTTTACACTGGAAATTTGCCTCAACCTTTTTCTGATCACACGTTCTCAAATTTTCATAGTGTGACACATCAACTTGATACATCTATAATTTGAACAATTTTGAATGTCTCCTTTATTCTTATAAAGAGGCACCACGATACTCCTCCAATCTTCGGGCATTTTCTTGCTTCGTCAAATAACATTGAATAGATTCGTAAGTCAAGTCAAACCACGTTCACCTAAAACTCTCCAAACTTCTATAGGGATGTCATTCGGTCCCACACCTTTTCCAGGTCTCATCACCTTCAAAGCCTCCTCTACTTCCTTTCTTTGTATCCGTCTATAGCATGCCCGATTCAAGTAACTTTCACTACAAGCTAGGTCACCCAAAGTGATATCTCTATTTCCTTCCCCAATGAAAAGTTTATGGAAGTACTGCTTCCATCTAGTCTTTATATCATTCTGAGTAACAAGCGCATGACCTTCCTTGTCTTTAATGCATCTCATTTGAGAAAGGTCTTTGATTTTTCTTTCTCTTGCTTTGGCCAACCTGAATATATCCTTCTGTCCCTCCTTAGAGTCGAGATTTTTATACAAAACTTCATAAGCTTTTGACTTAACTTCGCTTATGGCCTTCTTTGCTTCCTTCTTCGCTATTTTGTAGTTTGTGACAGTTTCCTCTATTCTATCCTTAGATATAGCTTTAAAGCAAGCTCTTTTTATTTTTAGCTTCTCCTGCACCCCTTCACTCCACGACTAAGCCTCCTTTTGACATGGAGCTCCTCCCTTTGACTCGCCTAGCATCTCTTTGGCTACCTTTCGGATACAAAATGCTACTGCCTCCCACATCTCGTTTGCACTACCACTACAATCGCAAGATAAGTCTTCTAAAACCTTCTCCTTGAAGCTTGCTTGCTTCAGTGGAAGATTCCACCATTTAGTTTTAGTTATCTTAGAAACCCTCCTTTTCTTTACCAACCCTTTTATTTGTACATACAAGACTAACAAACGATGTTGCGCTGTCAAACTCTCTCCTGAGATTACTTTACAGTCTTTACAACACAACCTATCTCTTCTTCTCAATGTAAAGTAATCAATCTGTGTTCTAGTTGGCCCACTCTTATAAGTAATTAAATGTTCCTCCCTCTTCTTGAAGAGAGTGTTTGCTACGAAAAGATCATATGCCGTTGCAAAATCCAG